>SRLM01000279.1:62949-131499 GCA_015708895.1 Populus ilicifolia | reverse complement strand
TTTAAAATGGACATTTACCACAAATTAAAGGTATCTTATATTGATAGATAAATTATTATAAAATGTACTTTAGTTAAGGAGTTATTGGTACTTTAAGTGCAAAATGATGATATAAAACCATGATAAAAATGCACTTTTGAGTACTAATCACTAGTCGTCACTGTCTAGTAGCTACGCCCCCTTTTTGGTCCTTCCTCCTCACCGCCAAGGCAAAGAAGAAGAAGAAGAAAAGGCCCTCCCAACCACCAGATCTATCATCGATAAATGGAAAATAAACAAAGCAGGAAAAAAGGGGAGGAATTGGACAAGTCTAAAAAACAAAATAACATTGACTACTTGTGTGTTTTCTTTTATTGCAGGTAACATTAGTTATCACCACCAACAGATCCATCCTCTTTCAGTATTTTCCATATGGTGGCGTGTGAACCCACATGCCGCCAATGGTGACAGCGCGTGGGAAAGACATGCCGCCACTATTCCTACTCCTAAAAACCATTAAGCACTGTTCTAGTGGTTCACATGGCCTTCGATGCAATGCCTATAGATTTTTAGGGTTTATTTTGTAATTTTTAAATTTTTTTATTTTAAATTTTGGTTATTTGTAATTACATATAGGTGCATGAGAAAAACATTATAACAAAATGATGTTAGTATGTTGTGTTCGTATTTTTTTATGTATGCTTTCATTTAATGTTAAAATTAAAAAAGAAAAAAAATAATAAAAAAAAGAAAAAAGAATTAAGTGTTTAATTTGAATATGGTTAAACATCTCAAGGACAAATAAAATCATGTTGTATTTCCCATTAAAATGTAAGAACTTGTTTCTACATCTGTTGTAGAATTTAATAATTGATTTATTAAAGCTTTAAAAATTTAATCAATATTTTAAATGTTTAAATCACATCAAACTACAAAGCAACTTACCTTAAGTAAGGAGTAAGGTGTGGTAGGGGTGTTGACACCTTCCTTAGCCATAACCAGTATATTCATGTTTTCTAATAATCCTTAATCAAATACTAGGTGGTGACTCCCAAGACCCCATATTAGGTAAAATAACAAAAACACCACGGACTTCATGTGAGTTACGTGTGACAAATTGCATGACACCTATCTCTACTAGAGTATATCTCAAGAGTCAATAGAACATTATCTAAAGACTACTCACTCAGTTCATTCTTAATGAATTGTAAAATCTTGAACAAATTTTAGCAATACCAATGTTGTGTGAAAAGTTTAACAATAAGCTAGTTAGGGATGTGATTAGTACTTAAAAGTGCATTTTTATATCATTATTTTGCAGTTGTAGTATCAATAACTCCTTAACTAGAGCATGTTTATAATAACAAGTTTATAATATAAGATATCTTTAATTTATGGTACATGTTTGTTTAAATACAGACTGTTGCGATGTCATAGTCGCATAAATTAATTACCCTAGCTTAAAACACAACACATAAGATAGTATAGAGCAAATAAGGGGTCGATCCCACAAGGAAGATTTAATTCAGATTTTTATGCTATACATTTTGCAATTAAAGGGTTTTAATTTGTAATGATCTAAACTATGGAAGAAATTAAACTAGCAAACAAAATCAATTGAAATCCAAATTTATCAAGAAAATAAATCTTAGTTGGAAGCACATATCCACCACCAGAAATGAAAACTGATCCTTGAAAGAAAAATACAATTTATATTCTAAATTTTTATCTTTTTTTAATATTGGTTAATTAATGGATCTGTCATATAACAATCACAATGTCCACATTAATGATTTAGTTCAATGGCAGCCCTAAGAACTAGATATTTGAGTATTCTCCCTAAATTTAATAATGTAGTTCTACCACAATTATCAAGCTTAGTTGCTTCACAAGTTCATACATCACAACTCCGGTTTTGATATCAAACTTAGCAATAAATTATTCTCAATAATAACTTAGAGTTTTGCTCTAGCAATTATTATCAACAATCATAGAAATATGCATAGGAAAACAATCATACTCATTCATAATATAAACTAAAAATAAAAGGAAGAACAAATCTCATGGTTTTTAAAATCCGAAGGTTTGTTGTGTCCTTGCAACCAAGAAAATAGCTTAGCCTTGCATAATTATTGAACAACTACTCTTAAAGAATAAAGAGAACGTGATTTTTTTTTTAGGTTTGTAGAGGAGAGAATTTTTGTTTCTTAACTTTTGGCGGCTGCCCCCTTCTCTCCTCTCTCTCTTTCTTTTTATATGCTAAGAAACCCTAGTTCCTAATTTACAAAGTAGTCCTCCCTTAAGTTGACAATTAACATTTAAGTACTTCAATAATTATTTTCCCTAAAAAAGAGAAATAGTCTTGCATGAAATCTTCAAGATCTGAGTTAGAGGAGTTAAATTATTGATATAAAAACTTGGATGATGGTTTAGAAGCTTCAAAACGTAATGTGGACTTATTTCTTTATGAAAACTGATTGCTGGCAAAATTCAGTTGTTATATTTAAAAAATCATATTTCCGTCATCTGACATCTTTTTTGGCTAAAATTTGGAGCGTTTATAGACCTTTGAGTCAAGAATCCAAAAAAATTAAGTTTTCATAAATTGGACTTCTACAGCTCCATATATTGAATTTTGAATAGACAAAGATCAACAGTGGTAGAATGCGAGATTTGACTTTGAAGGATGTGATTTCCATGATCTTTCTCTTTTTATTTTTCTTACATTACATTTCCAAAAAAGTATGAATGTTAGCTTTTTAGTGCCACTGGAATCACTTTATTTTGATCTCTAGAACTCACGTTTTGCACAAAACATCATCTGAACATCAAATCTACCAATTATCTTCAATTTACTACTTTTAGCATTTTTCATCCAAAAGTGCCTTCAAAACATAAAACAAAGAATATCAAGGCATTTTACATATAAAACATGGACAAAACATTAGGTAAATATGGGTGAAACAATCAAATAATATGGTTACATCACAGACATATCTCATAATTCAATAGATTGATTGCTATGATTAATTACTAAAAGTGAACGAACAAAGAATAGGTTAATCTTAGAAAAGAGATGTTAATTCAATTTAAATTGGAACATAATTCAGTCATTGGATCATATCTATAACTATAGATCTTGGATTTCAGTTTGGTTTATATGGCTTGAAAGCTATAAATAGGCCTAAACATTAATGAAGACTAGAAGACCCAAATATGTAATTTTCAAATTTAAAGTTTGGCCATAAAAGAGAAATTAGAATCTACCTATAATCTAGCTCAAACACTGCTCAGGATTTTATCCATAGCTGAAGTTCTAGAAAGTAAAATGACATTAAATTTGGTGTGTTGAAAGATAAGATAATTTCCAACTTTTATAGGAACCACCTGCTCCAATGCTGATGTTAGCAATAACATTTTTATTCAGACAAGAGTTTGAGGGTTGTCCACCACATCTACAAGAAGCACTACTCAGTATTTTAGTCATATCTCGAGCTTAAGTAATTCAAATACTCTAAACATTTATAAGTGGAAAGGGAATATGATTTCCAAAACTTTTTACAAAAAACACTTTACCAAATTCTGATTGCATCAATATCATTTCATCAAGCTAAAATGTTTAAATGTTGTTATCTACCAAGTTTACTAAATCATAGTTAGCCATTATATCAATAATTAATTACTAAATGAATAGTTTAGAATTTTATCCTATAAAATGAGACATTTTCTATTTATTTAGGCACTTTGTTTTCAGATCAAGATCATTTTTTTGCTTGCTTTCTCTCTTTGTAATGTTCAAGTTTTATTTTATATTTTATTTTTATTAATCTCTTATTTATACCTTTTATTTTCTTTACTACTCTTAGTTAACTTATATCATAATTATATTCTTATCTTGTTTATTTATGTTGTTTCTCTTTATTATGTCTAGCTAAGTTAATTATATCAAGGTAAAAAGGTTTCACTAATGGTATTAGAATATGTAAAATATAAACTCAACATGGACTTCAATGTTTTATATCCAAAAAAGTTTGTTATTAATATGTTTTATCTTATCAATTCCTATCAAATATATAATCCTTCATAATCTTCAACCAACATCGTTGTTATGAAAGGAACTTGATTTGTTGTTAACATAAGTTAACATTATGAATTTATGATAATATTTAAAAGTATGGTGTTACTAAAATAAGTTAATTAATGTGATAATGTTAAAATTTATAATAAACTATTAATAATAAATCATCCTATTGTAACCTCCGTTGTGTATGGTTTCCAAATAAGTAATAAAAGAGTTTATGCTTATTCCTAATTTCATTAGTGGATCCTCTAACCTTGATATTTTTTTATCATTGTTTAATCCTCACATTAATCTTACATTTCAAAGTCCTCTTTAACTTCTTATTGTTGTTGTTGTTGTTGTCATTGTTATATAATTAACTTATATGTGATTCGACCCTAGTCTTACCAGGTTATTTATTATTTTGACACTCCTTCACTTAGAATAAAACATCAACTTTTTGATCATGTCAATGACCTTTAAGGAAAACTTGGTCAATTCGGGCAAATGTTTTAAGGCTTTATTTACTTTGTAAGGGATTTCTATTATTATTGTTGTTGTTGTTGTTGTTCCTTTAAAAGGATAAGATGTGGTGTTAGAGAGTTGATAGCAATACCCTTGATAAGTATTTTTTGAGATTTCTCTAAATTATAGATGAGGTTTAACATGAATAATAATAGAAATCCCTTACAAAGTAAATGAAGCCTTAAAACATTTGTTATCGTAAGGCTTATCCACACCAGAGAATAAAATGCTCATTTGGCATCAACTACAATATTTTACTAGGAAGAAAGAAAAAGAGTTTTCTTCCATTTATTCATGATTGGAGTTCTATTAAAAAAGACATCCAAATCTTTTATTCCTCCACTAATGCATCCATTCTAGAATAAGTAAAAAGAGCTATTTAATAAGCCAAAAGGCTTACTACCTCGGCATAAGTAAAATCATCAAATTCCATTGTATTTTAAACAAGCTTATATTTGTGTCAAACCCTATAAATATCTTCACTTCTACAAAGATAAAATTAAAAAAAATAGTAGTAAATTATCATCACTTCTATAAAGATTAAATTGAAAAAATAGTAATAAAATTAGATTCATATGAAAAACATCCTATGTTCTTCTTTAATTTTTTTGGTGGAAAAATATGATGAATTATGATGCATGTGCATTGATCACAAAGCTTTGAATAAAGTTATTATCAAAGATAAATTATCTATTCATATGATAAATAATATCCTAGAGGAACTTCATGGCGCATAAACTTTTTCAAAGCTTGAATTATGTTTGAGATATTATCAAATTTACATTAATCTAAATAAGATAAGAAAGATAATGTTTTGCACTCACCAATGACATTATGATTCTTGATATGCTATTTATCACACTAATACACCATCAACCTTTCAAGTTTCCATGAATAAAGTATTTAAAGACAATTTGAGGAAGTTTATCCTTATTTTTAATGATATTTTAATCTATAACATTAATTAGGATAAGCGTTTAAGGCATTTTAAGATTACATTTTATGTGTTGAAAGCTAATCAACTTTTGTTAAGCTTGAAAACATCAATTTGGCCAAGGGAAAGTTAAGTACCTAGGTGATGTGAACCATGTAAATAATAATTTCCATAAACCTGAAAGCAAGATTGACAAGATCCTATAAGGCTAAAAATTAAGTTTAAGATAAATAAGCCGTGAATTAAAGATGACTATGTATCTAAGAACCAAAAAAATATTAAAAATTAAACTTTGGCCCATTAAGTATAAAGAATCAAGAATTTGAAGTGTGTGAAGACACCATAAAACTGATTATACATTGATAAGTTAAATTTATTTTGTCCTACCAAAGAGAAAATTATTGCATCACGCAAAATACAAGTTTATTCATACCATTTTGGTTACTAAGTAAACCTGCGTACAAGTTCAATAAACTTATTTATACTAGGTAAAAAATTCTTAAAAAGTTTGGAAAAATAATAAAAGAGTATTATGTCAAATAAGAAAAACAATCCTAAATCAATTGGAAAAATAATGCAATTCTCGCATATTATCTTTTAGATATTATCACAAGGCCTTTCTAAAATCTAATTGATCTTAAAGTTTAACTTAATATAAATCAAGACCTTTGAAAACTTTTGGTAAAAAAACTTTTCAATATAACAATTGGATTGAAAATTATACTTGTTAATGTAAAACAACATAATAAGATAAATAAACATAAAACTAACTTTAGCTCTCCTTAGTAAGCATATAAATTTTTGTGGAGTTGTTGTCCCTTTATTTCTTTGTAAAAGATGAAAACTCCTAAAATATTTTCCCATTAAATATCACTAATTCTACTTTCTTTGTGTAGCTAAGATAAATAAGGAATCCTTATAAGAAAAAGGATTTCAAAGCATTAAAGAAATCATTGTTACACTTGGAAACTATATTGCTATCCATTAAAAATTCTTGTAGAACTGAAAAAACCTAAACATAAAATGATGAATATCCTTGTATTGTTAGTAAAATAATCTTCTCCAAATAGAAAGTTCACAAGTAAAAAGGTAACAAATAATAAAATTCATATAGAACCTTTTAATTTATATCATGAAACCTTTCTGAACTCTAATTGACTTTAAATTTTAACCCAATATAGAAAACTATATATGGAAACACATGGTAAAAAAATTACTCAATCCAAAGATCAAATTAAAAATTACATTTGATGGTGTAAAAATAAAAAATAGACACAATTACACTAAAATCTAAATTTTTCTTCTTCAACCTTTTATTGGATCATATTGTTAGGCCATGTTATATCCAAAATAGATGTGACAGTGGATCCTTATAAAACTATAACAATGTTGGAGTGGCCATAGCCTGAAACAATGAAGATGTTAAAGGATTCCTTAGTCTTATAGGATATTGCTGAAAGTTCATCTAGAATTTTGGTAAAACAGTTACTCCTTTCATAAAAAATTTTCAAGAAAGATTCTTTCATATAAAGTCTAACAATTGAAGCAACATTTCAAAAACCTAAAGAATTATGACAACCATTTTAATCCTTGTTTTACCAAGTTTCTCAATAAAAATTCACAATGGAGTGTGATGCATCTAGTAGAAGTGTTAGCATGGTTTCAAAGCAAGAAATGCACATTGCATTTTATTGCAAGGCTTTTCAAGGGAAAAATTAATTATTGTCTACATACAAGAAAGAGGTGCTAGCATTTGTCCTTGCCATCTAAAAATGACATCACTTTTTTATTGGAATATAGTTTGTTGTCTAAATTGATCAATATAGTCTCCAACATTTATGAAATTAGAAAATTACTATGATTACAAAACAAAGGTGGCTTTACAAGTTGATGGGATTTGATGTTATTATCAAATATAAAACAAGAAGAGACAACCTTGTAGATGACACATTATCTAAACTAGATAAGAAGCATGATCATTAAGAAGGAGAATTCAAAGTAGTTTTTTTTATTCTAAAATAGGTAAATACAATAAAAAAGGATACAATATCTAACCTAGCCTTATAACATTTGGTTTACATGGTCAAATATAGGGAGGTTGTTGGTTCTTGAAGGATTTAATAAAGATTTTTATTCTTTAAAGAAAAAACTTTCTTAGCTACGAATTCTTGATTGTTAGTTTTATAAGGAAAATTAACTATCTATATTATGGTCAATTGGCTAATAAAGTATGCATATTTCATTGATGTATCTTACTATTATATATTTGTGAGAATTGAATAATTTTTTTATCAAGTTATTTGATTATATGGGATGCCTAGATCAACTATGTATGATCAAATGTATGATCAAATTTCAACTTTTTTAAGTCTATAATGGTAAGAGCTTTTTAGATTAAATAGCATGCAATTTGATTTTAGATCAATATATCATCTCGAAACTAATAGGAAAAGTGAAGAAGTGAACAGAATGTTGGAGATGTATCTTTGTTGTTTCATTGCCTCTTAGCTAAAGAAATGTGTGAAATGATTAGCATGGGTTGAATATTTTCACAAAACTAGTTGGCATGTAACAATTAAAAGAATCTCATTTAAGATTGTATATGGACAAGCTCCCACTCTACTAGTATATGTTTCTAGAATGATAAAGGTGGTTGTTGTTTAAAAAGAGTTGTCTAACAAAGACAAGACATTAAGAGAGTTTTTTCAAAAAATTCTAAAAGCTCAAGCTTAAATAAAGCATGCTTATGACTCAAAGCATCTGAAAAGAAGTTTTATATTGGTACTTAGGTATATTTAAGATTGCTCACATATAAATAATGTCAATCTTCTTGATAAGGAATTTTAAACTTCATGTCAAATATTATAGACCATTTTAGGTTTTGCAATATAGTGGTGAGTTCTCTTACAATTTTGAATTGTCAAAGGAAGGTCAAAAACATCTTATGTTTAATGCTCATTATTAAAAAAAAAAAATTGGAGAAAAGGTCTAAGTTTAGAGTGAGCTTCCTATGGTAAGAATTGGGATGAATAAATTTAATCCCAAGCCTTAAGGAGTTCTAGATCATTATAAGCATACAAGAAAAGAAAATACTGACACAACTAAAAGATTGATGTCTTTTTCCAAGTGTAAGAGTGTCGAAGTAATAAATAACCCGGCAAGACCGGGGTTAAACTATAGGAAGGTTAGCCATATAAACTACAAATAAAAAAATAAATAATAACAAAAAAAAAGTTGAAGAGAGCTTTGAGATATGATATTGATGTAAGGATTAAACAAAGATAAAATAATTGTCAAGGTTAGAGGATCCATTAATGGTATTTCAAACACAAGTATAGTATAAACTTTTTTTATTACTCCACTAGAAACCACACACAAAGGAGGTTCCAATCAGATTATAAATTGTTAACATGATTACATTAATTATCTTATTCAAATAATGTTAATGCTTATAAATATTATCAGGTATTCATGATTATAACTTAAATTAACAACAAATCAAGTTTCTTTAATAGCATTGGTGTTAGTTATATCTTATGATGAGATTATGAAAGTGTCAAGTATTTGTTGTACCAAGTGTTATACATTACAAATCTAAATTAATCATTTAACAAGCAAAGTATTAAAGTGAACAAGATAACAAATACAAAACATGTTAATATCAATCATTAAAATTCATGTTGAGTTTATATTATACTAACTCTTACACAATTAGTGTAACATTTTCACCTTACATAATAGACTTAGCTAAATATAATGAAGAAGAGAAATATAAATACACAAGATAAGAACATAAATAAGATATAAGTTAACTAAGTAGAGAAAATGAAATAAAAAACATAAACAAGATATTAATATAAGAAAAACTTAAGTATTATAAAAATATATATATAAAAAAGCAAGAACATGATCTTAATATGAAAACCAAGATGTCTAAATACATGATAAATGCCTCCTTTTATAGGCTAAAATTTAAAACTATTACTTTGTTGACTAATTGTTGAATAGGTGATCATATATTGGCTTGGTAACAATCTTTATCTTCTTATCTAGAAAAAACATCATTACTAACATCAGAATTTGAACAGATTGTCTTCATGAAAGTTATATAAAATTATCTTAGCTTTCTAACCAAAAACAAATCCATGCATTTAAACTTCTAGAACTTGAGATATGGGCTGGACATTGAATAGTATCTGGGCTATAGGATAGATTTGAACTTCTCTTTTAATGTTAAGATTTGGACTTTCAGATAATAGAATTGAGTTTTGAATTATCATGAATATTTTAAGCCAATGTCTTAACTTTCTAGCTATATATATCAAACTAAAATCCAAAATATACAACTCCGGATATGATCCAATGATTGAATAGTATTCTAATTTAGATTAAACTAATATCTTTTTTTCTAAACTTAGTCCTCTCTTTATCTTTTCAATTTCAGTAGTTAAACTCATCAATTAATTATTTTATTTATGTGATAAGCCTGTATTTAAAATGAACATTTATCATAAATTAAAGGTATCTTATATTTATTAAATATGTTATTATAAAATCTTGATAAAAATATAATTTTAATTATTAATCAAATATCATCATCCATTGACAGGTATTATAACCAATCGAAGCTACTTGGAAAGATTTGGATATTATGAAGAAATAATTCCTTAAGTACTACCTTAAAGATAATGTATCTCTTTAAAGAATAAGGGATTGTGATATTTTTGTTATCACATTTGTTGTTCTATTTTTTTTATTTTTAATAAATTATTTCTTTTTTATAAGGATATTTTAAGTCTAAGAAATGAGTAAAGTGTTAGTTTAAAGAACAAAGTCATTCTTCTCCACTTTTAGAGTTTGTAATCTTTTATAATTTCTTTTCATATTTTACAGGTTGTTAATGTTAGAAGTTGCCTATATAATTTTAGAAGTTGCCTATACAATGTGAGGCAACAATGAAATAAAAAAAAAGTATAACAATTTTATTAAAATACTTTATTATATTTATAAGTTAAATTTTCTTAGTAAAACTTATCTTAGCTTATATAATAAATTCCTAAAAGTCAAGAATACATACCACATATGGTGTGGAATAATGGTTTTAAGGTTTTACCTTAATTGTTTCTTTTGATGAAGCCAAAATAGAAAATTGACCTGCAAATATGGATCAAATATATCATGATATACAAAACAATATAAAAAGACACTAAGTTTTTATATAATTATATTTTATTATATAGTCTGTTTTCTCATATAATTTGAGATCTTTTAGAAAATATATGAGTTTTAATAGGGTAAAATGGAATAACATAAATTTTAAATGATTATTTAATCATTATGTTAACTTAAATTTAAGAAAGGATCTTACTAAAATTCTAATAATACATTGAGAATCTAATGAAATGAAAAATTATGTTAGGAAATTAATTGAAATTACCTCTATAAATAAGGATTTTTGTAAGATTTAGCTAGAAAAATAACATCACAAAAAAAGAAGTTAAAATAACATCATGGATTATACTGCAGATTATACTGCAGCAAGTAGTTTATGTGTGCTCTTATTTACAGTGCAAAGCGTGTCTTATATGGGCATTTCTTTCTTTCTTTTACTTTTTTCTCTCTCTCTTCTTTCTAAAATTTTATAATTCGGTCCTTTTATTTATTGATTTTCCAACTTCAATTTTTATTATTTTATCTTGATTTTTTGTAGAAGTTTTATTTATTTTTAATTTCATCCTTCAATCTCAATTTACAATAATATTATATTCTTCAATGCGGCCCTATTTTTTAGATTTCTATTTTATTTTTTACTCTTCTGTAAAACTTTTAATAGTTTTCAATTTCACCCTTCATTTGAAATTGATGGTATTGAATTTTCTAATTTGGTCCTCAATGTCTTAGTTTCTATTTTTTTGGCTCTTTTATAAAAGTTATTATTCTTTTCAATTTGAACCTTTGACTATAATTTTTTTTTATTTTTTATGTCAATCTTAATCCTCATTTTTTCTAAAAAAAAGTTTTGTTATTTTACTAAATTTATTTTTATTTAAATTTCACCTTTCAATTAAATATGCAATTTATTTTGTATTTTAATTTGGATCATCTTTCTTTTAATTTCTATTTTCTTAAAAAATCTTGTATCATTGAAATTTTTTTAATTTTATCTTTTAATATTTAATTGATTGAGAATTGATTTTTATTATTTTTTCAAAGTGGTTACTTTGGATCTAATAACTTAGGTCATACGTTTAAAAAGTTTATATGAGTTTTTTAACAAAAAAAAAGTTTTATAACTTTCTTTATTTTTTTTTATCGAGTTATTATAATCGTATGTTCTAGATCATAGGTTTGGCAAAATATTATAGTTTGGCTCAACTCTAATTAGTTTGGTTATAGGTTTGTCATGATTGGATTTTTTTTATTTTTTATTCCATTTCAATATATTTATACAAAATAATATTTCAGCCATGCAATAAAAAAGGAGGCATGAATTATAGTTACTAATTGAATTCATATTGAATATTCCCAACCGATAAGCGTATTTTAATTCAAAAACTGAATTCATTGTTGTTGTCCTTGCACCTTCCTGTAATTCCCGGTTTGGTCCTCGAGATTGATTTAGTAGCATTACCATTTTTCTTTATAAAGATCGTATATTCTTTCAAAATGGCGTAAATAATTTTATCGAATTTTTTTATAAAAAAAAATGGTGTATCCAAACCCTGTGACATTTTTTCTTTTTTCAATCTTTCATAATTGCAGTTAACAGCTGTGAGAACTGGCAGCGCATATAGCAAATGCATGAGGTCCCCATTTTTTATTATTATTTATTCTTTTTGTATCCCACCCGAATTACTTCGATCCCGGAAGGTTTCCCTTTAGAAGCCTTCATTATCTGAAGGAAACAAAAAAGCTAAAAGGAGATACCATGCTACCATATGGGAGCACGAGCATGGCAGACATTGCTGGACAACCAGGAGCTGGGACTATGTTTCCATAAAACTGAATATAATGGATAATGCAAATCCAAGGAAACATATCTGGCCACGCTACTGTAAAAAGCCTCTCCATTGACTGATCATGTGCATGGCCGACCATCCATATTTCACACAGGCCGTCTCTCACACCAGAGAGTGTGGTCCTTGTAGTCAAACCCTTGGATTGTTTGAGAGCTTCAAAAGTAGAATCAATGGTGTAGAAAATGACCATGCCCACTAGAAAACAAGACCTACCAGTAATATTATGCTAAATAAATACTCTGGCGTGGAAGTAAATGGAAAGCACTGGCAAGGGCATGTGCTCCTTCCGACGGTGCCTGCCTGGCATGGTTTTGCAGTCTTCAAGTGGATTATCACACGACTCCATCCACGTTTTCTTAAGCTTTTCATTATGTCTCAGCCTTTCGCAATTTCCTCAGCATGGCTTCCCTGTCCCTAAACTATCCTCTCTCTCCCTCTAATTCTTACCCCACTTTTGTACACGTTTTCATGGACATAAAAATGAATGCATTCCCTCTTGTATATTTATTCATTGATTTTCTGCTAACAACGTATATTAAGTTCGAAATGCCCACAGTTTATATTAAACACTATATATATATAAAGTTAGTTTATATTGCTTCCAAGAGTCGATATAAAACAAATCAAATAATAATTATGGTCTTTATGTCCGTGATACCTGAGAAAATTGAAATTCAAAGGCACAGTGAGGAGCAATCAGTGCCCAGGTCTGACCATTTTGAGGGAGCAATCATCAATAAATCTAAATCCACAACAGCAAGCAGATTTCCATCTTGCTCGATCTTACTATTGACGTCTCGAAAGAGTCCTAGGTCAATCATGTGACGATGAGCAAGATGATCAACAAAAAGGAGGTCATAAGAATGTTACTACAAACATGATGTTCCCAAAAGCTTAAGACACCATGAATGCGCCTTAATCCTTAATTTTGATATTAGTAATTATTACGCCATTGCGCAATACATTATTAACAAAAGCAACGACTCCACCAATTCAATGATTAAAGTCGCTGATATGCGCCCGGATTTTGCCTAAGCCAGTTTGAAAAAAATCTAAAATAAAAGCAAAGGAAAAGGGTTAGCAAGTTTGTTTTTGTATTTTAAAAGGGTTTTCTTAAATAAAATCTTTTATTTTTTTAATTTTTTTCAACTTAAATTTTATTTTATATTTTTTAAAATATTTTAATGTATTAATATCAAAAATAAATTTTAAAAAGTATTATTTTAAAATATTTTTAAATAAAAAATATTTTAAAAAATAATACTACTGTAATCCAAAACAGGATGAAAACACCGAAGGGGAGTCTTTCCTCGATCCCATTCCTATCTTTGATAAATAACACTTTTTACTATGTTATTTCAATTTGACGTATGCGAGACGTAATTAAGCATACATGTTGTAGGGTCAAAAACATCTTTGTATTTGTTTCTTCCGTAATTTTGAGCGATATTTTGTACCCAATGATATGTGTAGCTGTGAATTATTTCAATGAGATTATTAGTGTGAATTTGGTATGGTGATATAATGTAATTTTAAAAATATTTTTTAATTACAAATACATTAATATTATATATTTTTATATTAAAACTAATAAAATTATATCTAAAATATCAATTTGATATTTTTTGGATAAAAGATTAAAATACTTTAAAAAATATAACCACATATTTATATTTAATTTATTTATTTCATTTAATTTTAAAAAACTCTTTTTAAAATAGCTAAATTTGATGAGGATGAAAATACCCTAAAATAACCCATTTTATTTTCAAAATTATAGAAAAATCCCATCAAAAGCATTAAAAAAGATCAATTTTTAATTAAATAAATGTTGAATGGTCCCTGAGATAACCCGTTTTATTTCAAATTTATTAAAAAATTCCATCAAAAGCATTAAAAAGGATAAATTTTTAATTAAATAAATATTGAATGATAAAAATAAAAACAAACTCGAGTTAATATCTCAAACCCACAATCCGTTAAATATTGGACTTGAACTCAATAAAAAAACTAAATATCTACTCAATTTAATGTTGAAAGATGAAATCAAGAAAAAAATATTAATTTTAAATTTTTTTAAAGGTAAAAAAATATTGAAAAAACAAGGATGAAATTTGACAGAAAAAACCTTAAGGTGAATTAAATTGTAAAAAGAAATTAATTTTAAAAAAAATCTAAAAAAAAAATAGCAATTAGAAATATAAAAATTAAATTTGACAAATAAAAAAATTAAAGGGATGAAAATAAAAAAATAATCAAACTTTATAAATGATTCAAAATAAAACAAAAGATAATAATAGAACAAAGATAAATTTAAAGGGAAAACAAATTAGATAGATGTTTTAAAAATTTAGAGGATTAGTGTGAAAATCAAAAAAAATAAATAAATAAAAGATCACTAGCACTAAATCATAGGCTTGTCGATGACAAAGGCCACCAAATTATGGAGAAGCCACCAAGATTATTCAGACAACACTTTAAAAACTTATATCTAATAATAATCAGATGATATTAACTAGACAATATTTTTTTATTTTTTTAATAATTTTTATTTTTAGCAAATAATCAAATTGCCTCTTGAGAGAATCTAAGGACTGCCAAAAAAAAAACCTTAAACTAAACCTTTTTTTTAATTTTTAAGGGTAATATAATCTTTTAATATACTAAAGCAAATAGATGGTCTAAAAAGCCCTTAAATGCTAGGTTATTTTTTTTCTTAAGCTGAGGTCAAATAATTAAATTTATTGTACCAAGAAAAGACAATGCTTAATTAATTTGCTAATAACCACTAAATCACATGGGAAATGATAAAATACCCCCACCAACCAGGCCATTGCTTCTTGGAATGAGGGGTAAAATGGTAGAAATGTTATGTTAATCCACAGTATTCTGTGTTGTATAAAACAATGTTTCATTGATACTTCTTAGATTATTTGTTTTTTAATATTTAAAGCAAGGCAAAACATTATCTTTCTCACGAGTGTCTCTTGAATATTCAATTAAAAAAATAATGGCATTCATTTGTTAAATAACATATCAACTTAAAAGTTTAAATTTTAACATATTTTAAAAAAATAATTTTATATTAATTTTTAACATGTCCTTTAAATAATAGTCTTTGACCTTGAAATTTATAAATATTCATTATTATCTTGCATTTAATTTTATTAATTTAATTAGTTAAAATAAATCTGATAAAATATAAATTTGTGATTGTTTGATATTATATTTAAATAAATAAAAAACATGAGATTTTAAAAATAATTTTATATTATTTTCTAATACTATTTAATATCTTAATAACAAGTTCATGGTATTTGAATTATTTTGGATTTTGAAACAAGTTGATGGAGTGTTTGAATTTAATTTTAGATTTACATCAATCAACATCCTTGACGAAACTCTCATTGTAGTCTCAACTTTTTTTTAATTTATTTTTATAAATTTATAATAATAAAGATATGAAAAGTATATATAAATTTTAATTTCATATATATATATATCTCAAAATCCACAATATGTAAATGGGCTGAGAGTAGTAAAAATAGAAAAAAAAACTAATAAAAAAAAGATGTGTTTTTCTATAAAAACTAATTTGGTAAGCTTGAACATATTGATTTCTGGAGAAATCCTCATACTTTCCTACTCATTAACAACAAAAACATCTCTTATCTTGTTGATGCTATGTTAATAAAATACAAATTAAATTCCCCATACTCCCTTGATCTTTTTTTGTTTTTTTGCAAAAAACTTTCACCCTCTCATCCATTTCCTATCGATTCCTTCATCATGCATCTGTTAAGTTTGTTGTTATTTTATGTGCAACAAATGGACGGCACCAACCATTGACTATTGGCACCCACCATTGTTAAATAAGCTGGAGTTGGTGGCTATCAATATTAATAACAAAGTAAGAAGAGCTGTCATGGATACCTATAAAAGAGGCATACGTGAGAGAGCAAAATGAGAGAAAAGGTGGTGAACGTATGTAAGAAAAGAAGAGAGAAAGAGAGGTTGCCAAAGGCAGTAGTGTGTGTAAGTTGAGAGTTGAGTATGAGTAGGTGTAATCTTTCTCCTTCATATACTTATTTTATATCCTTTCTCTATCTCTAAATATATTGACTCTCCCGTGGATGTAGGCGATTTGCCGAACCATGTTAAATATTGTGTCAGTGTGCTTGGTCTCCTGTGAGCAAATATCAGTACATCACTGGTCGGAATCCCCTACAATTGGTATCAAAGCTTATGGTTTAAAGTGGTGTTTGATTTTGCTTAAAAATAAAAGTTGTCAAAATTATGTTTTGACCATACCATTGTGTAAAGGAGGAAGAAATGAAGTCACTGGTGAAAACCGAATCAAAATCGAATGTCAAAAACCGCCGCACACACCGACATAAGCCGACGGAGTGACTGGACACGCGCCTAGACGCGCCCCACGTGTCTTCCTCGCCCGGATGGGTTGACTAGACCCGAATACTAGAAGATCTGACCCATGCGCAAGATCCAGATGATGGTGACATCATCATGACATCACAGTACTGTTAGTATATGAGGTGGCATGCCATGTCATCAACCACGTCAGCATTGTGGGACCATATGCCATGTCACCAGCCGCGAGCTGATAGTAAGCCAAGCCGAGTCGAGTGGAGTGGAGCCGAGCCGAATGGAATGGAGCTGAGCTGCAAGATGAGGGACAGGATTCTATATAACAGAGTCTATGTGCAACCGAATCTGAGATTGAATTTGGACCACTAATCAGGCCAGAATTGTTTTAATAAAATCTCAACCGTCTGAAGTGTGATTTGGATGATTTTAGACTTGTTTTCAACTAATTTGATCGTTCTGGATACAATGGAATGGTCTGATCATTGAGATTGAGACCAGAAATGGTGGTGGTGAATTATTAAAGAGAGATTACCCGATCATGAGGCATCTAAAGGTCATCATGGTGGTCGATGAATATGAAGAAGAAATCACACATGTTTACCTAATTACATGTGTTGAACTGTTATGTGAGAATTTTAATTGCCTTAAAGGAAGGCAAAAATAGGACACTCTAAACACCCGATCATATGGATAATTTGAGGTGAAGAGTGAAAATTACTGAAGACCAATCTAGATGAATCTAAGCACTGGTAGTCTCGCTAGATATTGAGAAATCAGGTATAAAACCAAGATACCCCAGATCACTTGTAAAGGAAAGCTGCGACAAAGCTAGCAAATGGTTGTTTATACGGAAAGACAATACAATTGATAGATATGGCCTAAGAAGTTCTGTTTAGGAGATTGGGTTTTAAGCGAGACCAGTGTGACCCCTCCAATCTTTCCTAGGAACTTGCTTAGTGGAAGGATTATCCATACGGTACTATTTTTGTATATATAGCAGTTTGTAACGAAACGGTTGAAAATTAGTAATATGACAGCACAAGGAAATAGTTGGGTTCTATATGATCAAGGATCTAATAAAGTGGTGATTTCTCCAAAGAAGTTAAATTCGATGACCGTGACTTCTCAAAGGGATAATTGATGAAAACCCTGATAATGGAAGAGAAATACAACAAGAGATGAAGATTGGCATCCTATTTTGACTTGGATAAGTATTATAACAGGATGAGCTACTGTCAAACAGAAGCAAAAAAATAGGAAGAAGTCTGAAGAACCGAAATTACATAAGAGCACACGGAAATTATGCAAGAGTACTCAGAGGATCCAACAAGGTACTATAATGAGATAACAAGTGCAAAGAGAAGAAGAGTTCCTAGATGAAGCTCCAAACAGAGACTGTGTGAAAAAGTTGTACAACAAGAAGTCTCTTGTGCTCTTGATAAAGGCAACAAGCGAAGACCTTTCCAATACATACATAGATGGATAGATGAGTTATTGTAGATGCATCTAATTGAGAGGTTGCAAAAGCATATGATAAAAGGCAACCGCTTATGATGAAAGGCGAAGACACCAAACGAAGTTGGTGTGGGTGGAGTTATCAAGCAGAAAGACATAAAAGCTCCAAACATAGAAATCGAGGTGGAGGATTGCAATGACTATACCGCAACTTTCTCTTTCTATGTAATTAGTGGTAGTGATCTCTCTTATAGTCCACACGGTGGTAGAGAATTTTTGGAGTCACTTTAAAGCATCCTAGCTGAAGGAGGATATAACCACCTATGAAAAGCAAAAACATCTTAGAGAAGGTGTGAAGACTATAATAGGTACCCAGATCAAACCACCGCATGACTACAAGCAAAAACACCTCAGGAGAAGGTGTGAATGCCTTGAGATGAGCTCTAATTATACAACGCCCCAGAGTCGATGTGATGGCTAGATATGAATGGACAGATGGATAGCCAATGAAGTGGCTATAATGAGTATGGAGACAAATGCAGGATTAACTTTCATGGATATTACCCCCATGCTATAGATCAATGAGCTAGAAGACATTTGCCTTTGATAATAAGTGGATGACTTGTGGAGCGTTAAGACACGACTACTATAAAGGAGCAGAGGGCATGCGCAGGTTCAGGGAACAAGTTGACTCTTGTCAAGGTGGTGAGCTCGGTAATGGCATTGTAATACTCAGAGTATAAAGACAAATATGGATCAACTTTTTATGGGCTACCCCCATGGTTAAAGGTGAAAAGCTACCTGGACTCTTGAGACTAAGAGTAGGAGACTCATGGAGAAATAAGACGTGGTTCCTAGGGTGGAACAGAGGGCAGGTGCAACTCCTAAATGAGTAGACTCTTGGAAGAGTGATGAGCTTGTGATCATATTGAGATACTTAAATAATGACTGTCGCACTTGGAATATTCATTTGAGGGAATGTTGTAAACTTTGATGAATCATTCCAAACCACGCATGGTTGATACGCTTGAAGGGGAATGTTGTTCCAGAGACAAGTGTTAACACTATTCAGATATGATGTGGCAGACCATCTGATTGTAGTGATCTTTTTATATGAGAAAAGATGTGCTTTGATTACTTTGATGATTGAAAGGTTTGGCGAGTACCTTAAACTTGGTCATAGATGCTCTCAAAATGGTAAGCTTGGAAGAGCTACAGAATGCATATATATGCTTAAGAAAAAAAAGGACAATTACCCACATAAATGGCAAAGGGGGTGATTGTTAGGTTTGTTGCCATTTCATATGCAGCAAATGGACGGCACCAACCATTGACTATTAGCACCCACTATTGTTGAATGAGCTGGAGTTGATAGCCATCAATGTTGACAACAAAGCAAGAAGAGCTGTCAGGATGCCTATAAAAGAGGCATATGTGAGATAGCAAAATGAGAGAAAAAGTGGTGAGTATATATAAGAGAAGAAGAGAGAAAGAGAGACTGTCAAAGGGCAGCATCCTTGCTGCTATTGCAGCAGTGTGTGTAAGCTAAGAGTTTAGTATGAGTGGGTGTAATTATCCTCCTCCATGTATTTGTTTTGTATTATTTCTCTATTTCTAAATATATTGACTCTCTCATGGATGTAGGCGATTTACCGAACCACGTTAAATATTGTATCAGTGTACTTAATCTTTTATAAGCAAATATAAGTACATTACTGGTCAGTATCATGTTTTATTCCTTCTCTAATTAATGACGTCTTCAAGCAGCATAATTCTGGTGTGATTGGTGAAGTTTGAACATTTGCACGAACTCACGTGATGTTGAATTTGTCTTATTTCCAAGCTATCTTTACAATCATATATATAGGATGTCCAGTTCACGGCATTTCATGCTGGTGTTCTTTCTCAAAATTTGTCAAGGATCTGAATGAATACAACATATAGTTATGATAACGAGGTAGGACAACATAATTGATAATATCGATAAATTCTATTATCATATGTGTTTTTGGCATAATCTTGATTTTAGATTGTCAAAGAGTCGAAAGATGGTGGTAGTGAAATATCTCAATTTCACTATGAAAACATTAAAAATTAAAAAAACAATTGATAAAAAAAAGTCAATGAAAAGAAACAAATCTCCAAAACAACTACGTGATAAAAAAAAAATTAACATGAAGAATGAATGCCCGCACTAGAAAGATGCTGGCGACACATGTATTTGATATTCAATCTTGTGTTGGTAATTTATATGTATATGCATATATAATTATTTTCAATGCTTGTTCTCAATAATAAATGGATTTTGTATAGTACTATTAATATTAAGTGATGGCACCTACAAGCCCATATAGATCAAAGGCATGTTATACATTAGTAAATTAGCTAGTGTTTTGACGTGGTTGGGCTATTCAAAAAAAGAAAACAATAAAAATATTAGGAGTATAGATTTATTTATTTTTTGGCAATATCATTAAATCTATTAATAAGACTTTATACCTAGCATAAGTTTTCAATTAAACCATGTAAAAGTTAACCTAACATTAATCAATTAATTTAATGCGTTTAAAAATAACTTGAATGACCGGTAAAAACATGATATAACTTAAAAAAATTAAAAAGATAACTTAAAAAAATATTAAGATGATATAAATTTGGATTGACCTTGATCACTTTGCAACTTGAATAACAAACTTCAATGAGTTTAATAACTTTGTTATTTTAAAAAATTATTTTTTTAATGTATGATAAAAATAGATACTTGCTAAATTAAGCATCAATCCTAAAAAAATATGTTTATTTGATATCATGATAATTCTATAAAAACAAATCATGAATTTCATTTCCAAACCAATCCAATATTGAAGAAAAGTGAAATAAAAAAAAGATTAAAGGACAAAAACTAAAAAAAAAAACTTATCTAGTTTGATGAGTAAACATGTTAAACTTGTGACTTGGATAACTAGGATCAACACATCAAACCCGCAAATTAGATAATGGATTATATTAAGATTAATAACTTGTTTTTTCTTCTAAACTATTATTTATTTAACTATACGATGACAAAAATAAATGATTGCTACAAAAATAAATAATTGCAAAATCAAGTGTCAAACCAATACTGAGACTTTTTTCTAAACCTATGATAACATTTTAGAAAGTAAAAAAAAAATATAAATTTCAATTCTCAATCAATCCAATATGAAAAGATGAAATAAAAACAATGATTTTTAAAAAAAAAAAGTTAAACTCATTAAACCTATAAATATACCCATGGACTTTCTAAAATTTAATAACACATTTTTTTCTAAAACTATTTTTTTAATTATATAATAAAAAATAGATGATCACGTGATCAAGTTTTATTAAAAAAAAATCTTCTAAACTCGTAAACTAAGACAACTAAAGTTAATTTGTCAAACTCGCAAATTGAGTTATTGACTCTACAAAGCTTGATAACCTAGTTTTTTTAAAATTATTTTTATTTAACTAATTTTTTAAAAAAAATAGATCATATTGTGTTGCTAGGATATTTTTTACTTACATCAACCTAATGCTTAAATATTTTTTTTAATACCATGATAACCATAAAAAAAAAGGAAAATTAAAATAAATCATCAACTTTAAATTCTCATAAACTCATAATATAACGACTAAGTTTATAAAAAAAGAAATCAATAACCAAAGAAAAAAAGGGGTCAAAATGCGAAAAATAAAAATAATGTGGATTACTATTCTAATCCATAGTGCTAATGAATGTGGGGAAACAATGTTTTCCCCATAGCATTTTATCCTTATAATGGTATGTTCTCACGTATTTCGTTATAGGTTGAACTATTCTCTTTTTTTTTTAATTTAAAAAATATTAAGAGTATGAAGATTTTTTGATAGCATCAATAAATCTAATCAAATGGTTTGATCATGAAACCTTCCAACATGACTCCTTACCTAACTCGAGTTTACAATTAAACTATGTGCAAATTTATCCAAAATAAATCAATTAATTTAATGAGTTTAAAAACAACTTGGATAATTTATAGAAATATAATATAACTTTTAAAAAAAATCAAGACCACAGTTGTTTTTTAAAATATTAAAATGATGTCAGATTGGATTGATCTTATTTACTTTGTAACCTAGTAATCGATTTCTATAAGTTTAATAGCTTTGTTGTTTTTGTAGATTATTTTTATGATAAAAATAAATACTTGTAAAATCAAGTAGTGACCCTAAAAAAATATTTATTTGAGATCATGATAATTTTATAGAAATTAGACAAAAATAAACCATGAATTTCATTTCTCAATCAATTCAATATGGAAGAAGAGTGAAAAAATAAAATAAAATAAAGGGCCAAACACTAGAAAAACATATATGATTTGATAGGTAAACTCGTCAAACTTATAAATTTGGTAACTCGTGTCAACACATTAAACTCTCAAACTAAGTAATGGATATCATTAGGATTAATAACTTGTTTTTTTTCTAAACTATTATTTATTTAAGTATATGATAACAAAAATAGATGATCATAAAATTAAGCATCAAACTATATAATATAAAATAAAATAAAATAAAATATGAAACTCAATTTTCAATTAGCGCAGTATCAAAGGATGAAACAAAAAATAAATTAAAAAAAGAACCTAAATTGAGTTAAGGTATATGATTTAATGGATTATGGATTTGAGAGATTAAATCAAAAAAAAATTCAAGTTATTTATTTCATCATATGACATTTATTTAATTGGAGTTTGATTTTTTTTTTCTTTCTATAAGATTTTTAAGTGATATTAAAAATGACATGGGTTATTTCAGATTTTATTCTAAGTCTTAATTAAATTTAACATCTTTAAAAGGATTTATTTACAATTAAATTAAATTAATAAAATATAAATATGGGATGCTAGATTTATTGATTTTTTTTTTTTGTTTTCGTTCCCCCAAAACAACGCAAACAATTTCTTTCAATTACCTAAGTTTTAGATTATTCTTTTTTCTTTGAAAAAGCTAGTGTCGACTGAAACACATACGCACGCACGCGCGCGCGCGCGCGCACACACATATATATATATATATATATTGTGTGTGTGTGTGTGTGTGTGAAAGAAAAAATTGGCCCGATTGTCAGTGTAATGCAGCCATGTAGCTAGTAAAATCTAGAAATGGAATTCACCCATTTTAAAATCAATCGATCTATAAAGGGAAGGGTGAATTGGATCTCCACTGGGCATAAATAGTTCTCTGAAACAGAAACAGAAACAGAACCATGACGGTCGCTTCCACACAAACGTTTTGCTTTGGACTGTCGAACAGATCGGTCAAACCTGACTTTCTATTTTTTTTATTCTTAATATTTCCAACTTGTAATTTCAAGAATAGTTTTTATTTTAACTTATCTTTTTTCATATTTTATCTAATCTCTGCCGCAAAATTCAACCATTTTCATGGCGCCTCTGTTGGCGGCTGCCAGGGCTGGGCATTGAGAGGGTTGTCTTTGCCATTTGTGCTGCCTATTTGCTGTCCACTGCCGCAGGGGAGGTGGAAAAGGAGTTCAATCTTTCATAAAGAGTTGATAATGACAGCATATCCAAACCTCGTTTCA
Source organism: Populus ilicifolia (assembly GCA_015708895.1). Taxonomy (NCBI): domain Eukaryota; kingdom Viridiplantae; phylum Streptophyta; class Magnoliopsida; order Malpighiales; family Salicaceae; genus Populus; species Populus ilicifolia. The sequence continues at coordinate 107,536 of SRLM01000279.1, read as the reverse complement.
GATAAGCTTATGAAATAGAACGGGGTTTATCGCAACTTTTAATTCATGAATTTTTTTCTCATACTGAAATAATAAAATTAGTTTTAAGTTGGTGAATTTAGTTCATCATATTTCAAAATAGTAACATTATCTCATATCGTTAAATATGTTCATATCATGAATCTTAGTGAATGATATTTTGAATTCAATTTTTTTTATTCAATAATACAATTTTAATCATGGGATAAAATAATTCATAATACATCAATCACATCATTTTATAGACAAATTCAATAATTCTTGAAAGATTTACCTGTAAAATATATTTATCTAATAATTTCTATACAAACAATAAGGAAAGTTTTTTTTTGTGTGGGAAACTTATTTCGAAGGATTTTGAGTTTTACTAAAACATACCAACTAAAAATTTTTTGAGGTTAATTTTTTTATTCACTTATAATTTGTTTAAATTATATTAATGTTTCATTTTAAAAAATTTATATTGAATATTAAATTCCAATAAAATTCTAACTTTAAAAATAAGTGGACCGTGTTTTTAATTTGATTTTAAATATGTCAATTAACCATGATTTTAAATAAAATTTTATCAATTTCCTATATGAATGGAAATTATTTGACTAGTTTAAAAATAACTCAAAGATTCATAAAGAGAAGCTAATTTATGGAGTAGTACATCAGAAGAAATAACTTTTGACTTCAAATATTTCTTAGTGAAATACTATTAGATTTATTTGACTAACTAGTGAATATAATGTTTTGCAATATTCAATGTTTTATATATATTAAGATAATAGTATTCAGATAGCTATCCACTTAGATATTTCCTTGTGTTCTCACGGTCATGTTCATTTTATCCCTAAACAACTTTTGATTTCATGAATGCTTTAAAAAATTTAATTTTTTTTATTAAATTCTATAAAAAAAGGATCATATTTCTCACTTATACGGTGATTTTTTATTAAAAGTATTTTACTGTACTCTATTTAATATACCAAAATATAAAAATCATTAAGAGTATTGCCCACCCTTTATCACAATGCAACTAGCATCACTTTCATCATAGAAATAGGTAGAAACTAATAATTTTCATGTGCTATCATATAACTTAATTTTTCATTTGAACCTAAATCTTGAGATCTTAAGTCAATTAAATATAATTACTGTTATTATATTTTTTTCATTTTTAAAAGTTTTAAGATCATTCTCTTGATAAACCATACACATTCTCTCTCAATAATTTTTTGGTTAGTGAGTTTACAATATTCTTCTTTGACTTTATAAAGTCAATAAAAATAATTTTATTTAAGACCATGTGTTTAATAATATTATTTCTATGATATATATGTGTGTGTGTGTCAAATAGATTTTTTCTCCCTTGTCTTCGATTCCTATTTTAGACACTTTGACTGCTAATCTTACCTTTGAAAGGCATTTCCCTTAGTATCACTTTTTTCAACTAAGAACTTGTTATCTTAACCTTAAAAAAGAAAAGAGCTCACTCTCAATCAATCAAGGGTAAAAAAACACACTTTTATCCATTAAAAAAAAGTTATTCTGTTTTCTTTATTTATTTCTTTGTTATCTCTAAAAGTCAATAGGAAACAACTTAAAAAAAATAAAAGAAAAGAATAAAAAATTAGAAAAAGAAAAAAACCACTTTTTTCATATTTTGACATAACTCAAACCTTTATTAGCATCGATCTTACATTTCCACACACAATATAACTAAAAAATATCAAAAGATAAGTGTGATGGAGATGATATTCAGATTTCATTCTTTCTTTTGTATTTATCTTTTAATATCAAGAATTAATTAGTCTTTAGTGTACTAGAAACAAAATAGAGACTAGACTTACTAAATAGAAAAACAAATAGATAAGAAAAATATACATTATAAATCTTTTTCTCATTCATGGTTATAGTGATAATAACATTCATTTTGAAGAGATCACTACTAAAATACCGCTCTTTTATGAGCACTTTATTTTTAGATAATACAAATTTATCACTCTCAAAACTAACTTAAAACTATTTTTTATTAATAATAAATTAGAAATCAAGTTCAACATAATGTTAGCAACATGAAATGCATTATTAAGGATTAAATATTTTTTGAAAGTCATCTTTAGTATAACCTTCCTAACATCTAATGCCGTGAAAGTTGATAAATTCTCCATGTATGAGTGTTCAATATCCATTTATTTATAAGTGAAAAATATTCTCTTCTCGGTATATGCTGCCAAGGATTTTGAATTAGATTTACTTAAGAAACAATAACATATATGTTCATTTCTAAAAAAAATTTGGCAAGGTGATCAACCTCGTTAATATTGGCTTCAATGGTCATTCCCCCTATCATGTTACTTTTTTAGCCTTATTCTTACAACAATTGACTAGGTGTCTTGTCTTGTTGCATATAAAGCATTAAAATTAAATTTGGCAATAATTTTCCACTTCTCAGCAAGTTTTGCCTTTTGGTTTTTATTGTGAAACTTCACTACTTATTCCATAAAATTCACTTTAGGGGTTATACTAGAAGATTTGGCTTTTCTTCTAAATAACTTATTGTTATTTTCTACCTTTAACCTCATGATGAGATACTCAATTCTTAATTCCATACTTTTATATTTAAGATAATTTTTGAAATTTTTTGAAGATGGTGACAATTTTATAATAAAATCTGCCACTTGAAAGGATTTTTTTATAAATATATTTTTAGCATAGATGTCATATAAGGTGATTTGAAATTCATAAACTTGACTCATAACGATTCTTGAGTTAATCATTTTAATATTGAAATAGTTCTAAATTATGAACTTGTTCAAAACAACAACCTTGAATATTTTTGTTCAAAACTTTTTAAAGTGTATTTGCACTCTTAATTGAACTATAAATATCATATTATGTATTGTCGAATCAATTCAAGATGCAATTCTTACAAATAAAATCACTTTGATTTTATATGTCCAAAGCTACCACCTTAATGAAATCAATTTTATTATTGGACAACTTTGGTGTTTTCTGAAAATAACTCACCTAAGTTTAAAGTGGTTAAATGAAACAATATTTTCTGCTGCCACTTTGGAAATCCAATCCATTGAACTTTTTATACTTCTCACCATGCACTATAAAAAGAGATAATGGAGTATTCAGTACTAAAGTAGCATTGACCTAAGCAATATTGATGTCATTATCAATCTTGAGTTCATACCATTATCAATATTATATAAAATAATAGCCAATATTATATAAATAACTTGATTTCTCAAAAAATGTATAAGAAACAAATATATAATTTTAATAACCTAAAGTTTGATAAAAAAAAATTGTAACAATTATAAGAAAAGCTTAGAAAATAAATATTCCCAACTAAACAAGATTATTTTAAAATGTTACCTTATTAATATGCATCATACCATATTAATCTTATTCAAACAAATATCATGTCAATACAAATTTGTATAAAAAAATTAAATAATTACCATACCTTTCAAGATTATTAAAATACATATATAAACTAAACAAATAACTAGCAAAGATTATATGGTAGGCATAAACAAGTTTTTATTATTTAGTTCATAAGTTTGTATTGCATGCATTAATTTAAAAGGCAAGAAAATAAATAACAAGATAAAATTTAAACCTAACCTTAAAATCAAGTTACTAATATACTCTTTAAAAATTAATATAGTTTTCACATAAAATTATATAATAAACACAGACTACCTAAATAAAGTCTTAAGATTGTTTTCAAAATTATTAAATAATCAGAATATTAAAAAAGTGAGCATATTTTTTTAATTTATAATAATAAAGAAAAATATAAGAACTTGGTAATCCTGCAATCAAACAATTCTAGCGTGTATAAGAACTTTGACTCCTGGCCTTACCTTTGAAAGACTTTTCCCTTAGTCTCACTTTTTTCAACTAAGCATTTATTATCTTAATCTTAAAAAAGAAAAGAGCTTACACTCAATCAATTAAGGGCAGAAAACACATTTTTATCTGGTAAAAAAGTCATTCTCTTTTCTTTATTTATGGCCTTGTTATCTCCAAAAGTCAATAGGCAACAACTTAAAAAAGTAAAAGAAAATAATAGAAAATAAAAAGAAGAAGAAAACCACTTTTTTCATATTTTTACATAACCCAAACCTTTGTGAGCATCGATCCTACATTTCCACAAACAATATAACTAAGAAATATCAAGAGATAAGTGTGATTGAGATGGTATTCAGATTTCATGGTATTCAGATTTCATTCTTTCTTTTATATTTATTTTTTGATATCAAGATTTAATTAGCCTTTAGTGCACCAAATACAAAATAAAGACTAGACATACAAATAGAAAAACAAATAGATAAGAAAAATATAGATTATAAATCTTTTTCTCATTCATGGTTACAGTGATAATAACATTCATTTTGAAGAGATCATCACTAAAATACCCCTCTTTTATGAGCACTCTATTTTTAGATAATACAAATTTATCATTCTCAAAACCAACTTAAAACTATTTTTGATTAATAATATATCAGATATCAAGTTCAACCTAATGTTAGCAACATGAAATACATCGTTGAAGATCAAATATTTTTTAAAAGGTATCTTTAGTATAACCTTCCTAACACCTAATGCCATTAAAGTTGATAAATTCTCCATGTATAAGTGTTCAATATCCATTTATTTGTAAGTGGAGAACATTCTCTTCTCGATATATGCTGCTCAAGATTTTGAATTAGATTTACTTGAAAAACAATAACACACATGTTCATTTCTAAAATTTTATTAGCAAGGTGATCAACCTCGTTAATCTTTGTTTTAATAGTCATTCCCCCCTCTTATGTTACTTTTTCAAGCTTTATTTTTACAACACTTGACTAGGTGTCTTGTCTTGTTGCATATAAAACATTTAACATTAAATTTGGCAATAATTTTTCCCTTCTCAGCAAGTTTTGTTTTTTGGTTTTTATTGTGAAACTTCACTACTTGTTCCATAAAGTTCACTTTATAGGCTACATTAAAAGATTTGGCTTTTCTTCTAAATAACTTATTGTCATTTTCTACCTTTAGCCTTAAGATGAGGTACACAATTGTTAATTCCATACTCTTATACTTAAGGTAATTTTTGAAATTTTTTCAAGATGATAACAATTTTATAATAAAATATGCCATTTGAAAGGATTCTCTTATAAATATATTTTTAGCATAGATATCATACAAGGTGATTTGAAACTCATAAACTTGACTCATAACGATTCTTGAGTCAACCATTTTAAATTTGAAATAGTTATAAATTATGAACTTGTTCAAAACAATAACCTTGAACTTTTTGTTCAAAACTTTTTAAAATGCATTTGGACTCTTGATTGAATTATAAATATAATGTTATGTATTGTCCAATCAATTCAAGATTTAGTTCTTACAGATAAAATCACTTTGATTTTATATGTCCAAAGTTTAAGGTGGTTAAACTACCACATTAATTAAATCAATTTCATTATTTGATAACTTTAGTATGTTCTGAAAATAACTCATCTAAGTTTAAGATGGTAAGTTTAAGATGGTTAAATGAAACAATATTTTCTATTGCCACCTTGAAAATCCAATACATCGAACTTTTCATGTTTCTCACTATACACCATAAAAGGTGATGAGGGAGTATTCACTCCTAAAGTAGTGTTGACCTAAGCAATATTATTTAAAATAATCAATTTTTGGGTTGGTGCCATGATCGATATTATATAAAATAGTAGCCAATATTATATAAATAACTAGGTTTCTCAAAACATGTATAAGAAAAAAATATATAATTTTAATAAGCTAAAGTTTGAAAAAAAAATTATAACAATTATAAGAAAAGCTTAGAAAATAAATATTTCCAGCTAAGCAAGATTATTTTAAAATGTTACTTATTAATATGCATCATACCATATTAATCTTATTCAAACAAATATCATATCAATACAAATTTGTATAAAAAAATTAAATAATTACCGTACCTTTCAAGATTGTTAAAATACATATATAAACTAAACAAATAACTAGCAAAGATTATATGGTATGCATAAACAAGTTTTTATTGTTTACTTCATAAGTTTGTATTGCATGCATTAATCTAAAAAGCATGAAAATAAATAACAAGATAAAATTTAAACCTAATCTTAAAATCGAGTTCCTAATATATTCTTTAAAAATTAATCTAGTTTTCACATAAAATTATATACTAAACACAGACTGCCTAAATAAAATCTTAAGATTATTTTCAAAATTATTAAATAATCAGAATATTAAAAAAATGAGCATATTTGTTTAATTTATAATCATGAAGAAAAATATAAAAACTTGATAATCTTGCAATCAAACAATTCTAGCGTGTATATTAAGCAAATATATACACTTACAATACTAAAACTATATAGAAATTATACTAAAACTAAACTAATTTAGAGGACCTAATTGTTGAAGTTATTAGAATATATCCAATCTCAAATTTTTTATTGTAAATGATTAATATTTGTCCTTAAAACTTTATTTCTTCATACTTGGGGTAAAAGGAACAATTTTAATAAGTCTCTAAGGATTGTAATAGTTTTTTTTTATGTGCACTCTTAAATAAGATTTAACAAAGTAAAAAGAATTGTACTCAATGTCCCTCGGCAAAGACGAAACTAAAACTATAAATTATGAGGAAAAACAAATAAAAAATAGCTTAAAAAAACAAAAGAGTTAAGCTGAAAAATTAGATGAAAAAGAATGCCAAATTCTATAGAAAAGTCATACTAGTAAAAATTTAGCCTAAACAGCAACAAATGTGTAAGCATCTAACTAGTCATAACATATATGGAGTGAAATATCAACATTAAAATTAATTATAGGTGGTTATATATATACACTTAATGGATTAAATCATAGATTTGGGGTCCAAAACCATAAATAAAGGAGGACTCTTTTCTCAAAATAAAAAGTAAAGTACTTAGAGTTGTATGAAAATATGGTGGTGATTATTTTTTTAATGTATTTTTAAAAAAATATTAAAATAATATTTTTTATTTTAAAAAATATATTTTTAACATTTATAAATTAAAATGATCAGAAAATATTTAAAAATAAAAATAAAAATAAATGGGATATAATAATTGAACCACGTTTGAGAGCAATGTAAATACAATTATGATTAACGTCACTGGTTGCGTCTTTTTGTGTGCCTTAAAATTATCGCAGAGGTTGGGACCATGGGGTAACTGCTACCTTTTAAATTAAAAATAAATAAAAAATACCGATGCTCATAGGGTAACTTACAATGATCTCGTTACATGGATGACAGTTTTTATCGGTTGAAAATTATATAGGATGTACGCGCGCATCACTACACATGTACATATACTTAGGTTTTTTTTCTTACTAAAAGTCTAACTTTAATTACGAAAATGTTCGGTTGGTCTTTAAGGAAAAAGACAAGCGGTGCTCTCATTAATTAATTTAGTAATTACTGCCTTGACGCAGCAATCACTATTTTTTTTATTTTTTTTCACAAGAATTTAGAAGGTTGTGCCAGAAAGGCTGCAGAGGGTGTGGGACCAATTAAACTGGTTGGGAGGAAGGATGGTCGACGTATCATATCTCGAACATGGTGGGTTGGGTTGATGATAATCCGTTGACTTGGAATTTAACTTGTTTCAGAATTTTTTAAAAATTATTTTGGAATTAATCTAGTCAAATTTATTATTTAACGAGTAAATTTATAATTTAGTTGATTTATTAGACTTGACTCGGTTGATATTCAGTTTAATCAATTAATAACAATTATTTCAATATATATATATAATTGTCCCAAGACTCGTATATTTATTTAAAAACTTCAAGACCCAGACTCATACCCAAGGTTAGTTCTAATAACTATGACCTCGAGTACCCGTAATCACCTTAAACAGAACATAATAATAATAATAATTAAAAAAAAAGATAAAACTTAAAGCATTTTTATTGTACAAGCTATTCACTATTCACTATAATTATATTTTGCTCTTCTAAAAAACAATCAATGGCATTGTTGTTTAAGGTATTTTGATTATTATTAATTTTTTCACATCCTATTTAGTCATTAAATAATTGTTGGAGAGTATGATTATTTTTTTATTTTTTTAGCATAATAAGATAACTTAATAAACTTCTAGTTGTAAATTTTAAAACTATATAATAGAGGGGTTTTATCTTTTTATTTTTAAAATAAAATAAAATGATGGTTTCCTTAGGAATAAAAAAAAATAACACATGTATAGAAGGATTTTTTATCTTTTCATTTAGGCCCTCTGTAATTATTTAGTTCATTAATAGCATTTTAATTTTTTAATAAAATTTAAATATTAATTAAATTAAAAAAAAATTGCTAATAAAAAGCATCCGCGCACTTTAAATGCACGTGTGACATCTCCTAATAGTGAAAAAATATTTTTTTATTATATTGTTAAAAGTCCAATCATGTCCTTTTTCTTCTAATATAGCATGTGTTGATAAAGGTAAGATGATTTGATGTCGATCAAATATTCTTATTGTTTTCTCTCTTCCCTTAAAAATCACAAGTTTGTCTTCTTTATTGTTGATATTTCTTCAATCCTTATTTTTTTTATTATTGGCTCTTTTATAAGATTTTTATTTGTTTTTAATTTAGTCCTTCAATTCTAATTTGTCATATATATTTTGTTTTTCAATATGATCCTTATTATTTTGATTTCTGATTATTTTTTCTTGATCCTTTTGTAAAAACTTTTGATTTCATTATTCAATTCAAGTTTATGTTGTATTATTTTGTTCCAATTTGATCCTAATTTTTTTGGTTTTTTTGTCGTTTTGTTAAAGTTATTTTTCTTTTTAATTTAACTCTCCAATCAAAATTTTGTGATTGTCATCTAATTTATTTTTTATGTTTATTTTCACATCAATTTTTTTTATTACTGTTTTTTCTATCTTTTTATGTAATTTTTTTCAATTACATCATTCAATGTTTTATTTTCTTAGAATTGGGCTTCATAGTTTTTCCATATATGTTGCATTTAGTCTAATTACCCAGCATAGAGCTGAAAAATTAACACAAGTCAATATTTTTTTAAAAAAATTAGTTTTGTGGTTTTCTTTAAAAAAATTATCAAAATATTTTAATCTCATGATATAGGTCACCGATTTTACGAGATAACCTTGATTGGCTCGCCTCTTATTACTTGTGTTATATATTTATCATTTTGTCTTAAGTTAACTCAAATATTTTTAAGTTAATTTTGTATTTTTAAAGGTTTTTTAGGTTACGTAATCTTTTTTTTAAACTATTTGTTCACCCTTGTTTTCTACTTTTTTATTATTTAATTAAAATAAAATTAATTTATTAAATTTATGAAAACTATAACTTAATTTTTTTTCTTGAAATGCATTTACTCCCCTAAATACTTGAAAAAAAATTATGAACATCTAATATATCATGGCCAACTTGTACTATATTCAGTTTGGAAGTGTGATTATAGTTGTTTTTTTAAGTGTTTTTATTTATAAATATATTAAAATAATTTTTTTATTTTTTAAAAATTATTTTTAATATTAACACATTAAAATAATATAAAAATACTTAAAATATTAATTTTAAATAAAAATAAAATATAAAAATACTTACTTTTTAAAAAATATTTTAATAATATAAAACAGGTGAAGAGAACAGGATGGAAGGTTGAGGACAGCAAAGCAGATGTTTATGCTGACCCACCGGACACATAGGTGTCGGATATCGATATGTATAGTATTATCGAACCTTACTACAAATCAGTCCCCAACTTATCTATATAGTGATGATTCAGTCCCAAGCCCTCCGAGTATTTTCTTATTTGTCCTGAAAGTTGCTCGGCGCCTCTCGATTAATGATTAATCCCTCTACATCTCCATTAAAGAAACCCAAGTAAGGCATTAGAATCACATGCTATCACCATATTTTCTCTTTTATCACAACGATGGGTAAAACAATTGTGAGGTTTCTTGTTAGCAACAGATATGCCATGATGGTGAAACTAGTTGAAAATAAATAATTGATTGAGGAAGCTGAAGAAATAGACGAAGATAATTGTTAGGCTCTTGCAGTGTCCTGGAAATAACTAGGCAATTTAGACCATGGATGGAGCTTGAAGCTAAGTTATAGATGACATTATGCTGGCCCAAGAAAAATCAATGCTTATGCGTCCTTTTCAGTGGAAATCGTAGTGTTATATTTAAATTTAAATACGAAGGTAATTCTAAAAAAGGAGGTAGAGGAGAGAAGACTGGTGGTTTCCATAGTGGTGGTGGAAGATTGGAGGAGATGAGTGTGTGTTTTTGTGGCTCCTCTGATCATCATCAGCCTGCACAATGGAAATCTAAAACCAACCAACCAAACAAACAAACAAACTTCAAATTAGAAGATTTATTTCTCAAATTACCATAATATTATCCTTATAAAACTGCTTAAGCTCAGCTCGGTTTCTTCGGCCCTACACCAGGAACTGTCACTGTGGTTGGCTGGGTTTCTTGCCAACAAGGAAGGGAGAGGATTTCTTGAAGAAAGAAAATAATGGCTTCTATCATTTATTGCCGGCTTGCTAGAGATTAGGAAAAAATTAATGAAAGAAAAAATGAAGATGAAGAAGTTAGTTATGATGGCTAAGGTTTTTTTTAGTTTAATGTAAAAGTTGTAGTATTATTATTATTGTAAAGGTTTTTAAATATTTTATAATAATGATTCTATGAATAATTTATATTTTTTTATTATTATTTTTTTCATGTCAGTTTGAGATTGTAAATTATTATGAACATATAAACTTCATGTAATTTTTGAAATGACAGAGCAAAAAAAAAAGTAAACTGAAGAATGTTCTTTTTGTAGTAATCCAAAAAACATTATATTAGAAAATCCAACCATCTTGCACAAATAGCAGTTAACCATTTTTAGACTCGCGATATGCTGCATACTTGATATTTTTCATGTTGCAAATATATTTCAAAGGAGGAGGAAAAATCTATAATTAAGTGATACCCTCGATTGGATCAAATAATTTAGTTTTATTTTAATCAATCATTAGACAATAATAACAAATAGATCAAATTAAAAAAAATCATGATAAAATAAAAAAATATTTTTTTAAAAGAGGGACAATGATGAAGCTTACTTCCTAACTCTTTAAATGCAAAAGATAAGATTTGGTAAAAAAAAAGAACTAAAACAATATGTTTTGAGTAAATGTAAATTAGCATGTTAAATTTATAATTTTAATAATTAATATTGAGCCAATCTGATCATCCATGCAAACCTACTTTCTAGATTACAAGATTAAAATAACTAAATAGAAAAAAAAAATCACAAAGCCTATTAAAAATAAAAAATTAAATGTCAACATACATTGACTTTTTAAAATTCAATTCCAAAAAGAATTTTAATTATATAAAAGGATTAAAAAAACAAAAATTAAACTAATAAGGATTAAAAAAAATTAAACTAATAAAGATTAAAATTAAAACACAAAATAAATTTTATCTTTTATTGAAGGGTGAGATTAAAAAGAAAATTCAATTTAATAAAAGAAAAGATAATCAAATAAATAAAGATCAAAATTGAAATAAAATATAAGAATAAATTTTTAATTGATGTGTGAAATTGAAAAAAAATAATTTAATAAAAGATTTAAAAAATAAAATCAAAAGAATCAGTATTAAAAGGAAAAAACTGCATTTTTTAGAGAGAAAAGAAAAGAAAAACTTCATTGGCGACAACCCATCCCTGCCACCTCCTACATGCACCGCACCAACATGAAGAGAAAATGGTGGTGCTTCCAAGCACGGTGGAAATGGATTTTTTTTTTGTAGTCGGGAGGTGTCGCAATCATCGAATAAAGGCTGCAAACGCTTCATACACACCGACATATGTGTAGCAAGCACCATAACTTTTTCATTCTTCTCTGTATTTAATTAAAATATTAAATTACCTCCAAAATGATATGATAATAACAAAAACACCATTCTTAAAGGATATATATAAGCCCATTAAGACCTGTTTTAATTTTTTTGGTTCAAATGACATTTCGATAATTTTACTATATTTTTTCTATTCAAATGTTAATTTGTTCTTCAACTTAAGTGATATTAATGAAAAAATATTATGAAAATACCAAAAAGTTTTTTAACATTAATTTTAAAATTTTAGATTTTAAGAATATTGTGTTCTAAAAATACAAAAGATTTTTTTACCTAGTTAATTTAATAATAATTAATGCGCCGAAGTGATCTTAAGGATCCCAAGAGCAAGTGTTGAGATTGTTAGCGTGAACTATGAAGGATAAAATTATTATTACACTGTTTTGAAGAACATTATTTTCACTTTATATGAACAATGTTTTTCAAAGTTCTATTTGTTAGTTTAATATACCAAATAATTTTATTTTATAGGTTTTGATGCATGTATAATATTAAAAAACCATTATTATTAACTTGTTTTAATATTGTAATTTAATAAATCAATTATTTGATGTAAAAAAATTCATGCATAACTTTTAATAAATTTTAAAATTGAAATAGAATCCATAATGACATGTAAAAAGTGCAGAGTTTATTTAAAAAAAGGTTGAGATTTAAATTATAAAAAATAGCCTTATTTTATTTGTTTTTAAAATATTTTTCTATAAAAATGAAGTAAATGTATGGATTAAATAAAAATTTAATGAAATAAAAAATCAAGACATTGTTTGGCTTTAATTAAAAATAATAAAAGGAATGACCATAAAGTATTTGGAAAACCATAAAATATTTGGCAAACCATACAAAACCCCTTATTTTTATAGTGAAGAAATTAAAAAAGAACCATTTTGGCGTTTTTTTATATATAAAATTGATGAATCAAAAGACATGCAATTTTTTAAAATAATTTTTATTTTAATTTAGTAACTATGTTTCATTTATTTATTTTATTTCTTAGAAAGATTTCCTGAAAAACTGAAATATTTTTCACAAAGATAAAAGGTTTTGTTTCTCTAAAGTAATTTACGAAGAAGAATCTATCAGGACCAATTAATCTGAATATATTAATTTAAGAAGATCATTGTCATCGAAAGTAATGTTAATTAAGGTTAGAAAAAATAGAAATATAAATGGTATCGAGATCAAGAGAAATCATTTGGTTTGCTTGTATATTTTATGTGTGAGATTATTTTAGATTACATTACGAGCTTTGATCGTTATTTTCTTACACTATTATATCCTCTCTTTTTTTTAATTCCCTTTCATGTATTATTTACTTAATAAACAGAATAACTATTTTTAAAATGATGTTATTTTCACTCTACAATTAATATTTTCAGCAAACTAAAATTATTTGTAATGAATAAAAGTATAATTTTATTAATATGTTTCTTAATCACCTTAGAATCTACATTTATAAAATGATCACGTGACATGTCAATTAACATACAGGTTAACAGAGACAATGAAGCTTCTCAATTTTATTTTCTATGCTTTAAAGCTTTTTTTTTTAATTGAGTTTTTATATAGCCTAATTAGATGAAATTATGTTTGAAATTATAGTAAACATATTAAATTAAAAGATAAAAAAAGGATAAATTCTTCTAAAATAATTAATTTGATTATTTTTTATAGATGAAATTCGTCAATCTTGATTGTAAAGGCTTAAATGTGGATGCAAAAAAACATTATTGAGCCTAATATTTTATAAAGGCTTAAATGTGCTCAACCTTTCTAGGGTTTTGTTTTTTCTGTTTGATTTTTTATTTTGTACATTGACTTTTTTTTGGGTTTTTGGTTTTTTGTTCTAGTTTTTTCATAGGGTTTTCTATTTTCTTAGTTTTTATTTTATTTTATGTTTTAGTTTGTTTTCAAAATGATTTTTTTTTTGTGGTGATTTGAGGACAATATCATAAAAACAAATATGACATATAAGAGAAAATGTGAATATATAAAGACAAAAAAGTTATTTTTTTCGTTAGATATTTAAATTGCTTATCAAGATTTATTTTTTTCTTAAAAAATAGTTATAACAAAATATACAACCTACTATTCAAGTACAACCAAATTAATAATTAAACATTTATTGAAATTATTAAAATATAATTTTTTTTGTAAAAATAATATTAAAATATAGTAATCAATATATTCACCACATGAACTGCACGAGCAAAATAATGAATAAGGCATCATCTAATTAACTTGTATACTACAATGACTAATTAAATAGTTTCTATAAATTATAAATAACCCTTACTTCCATGTTATTTAATTAATAATTAATTCAGTGTTTATTTCCTCAAGCGTTGGCTTGACTTTTCTTTCTTTCTTTTTTCCTCAACAATAGGTTTTTATTGATATTTTTAATCTTATTATTTTTTATTTTTTATTTTAAATTGTTTTTTATAATGTTTTTATTAAGTAACCAAATTAAAAGATAAGGTCATTAAATCTAAAATAATTTATGACCTGGATCACAAGTTTCATATATTAATTTATATTAATTATGATCCATTCAATATATTATCATTTTTATATTTTTAAAAAGATAATTTTAAAAAAAAATACATTTAATTTCTTTTTTATCTAACAGGTAGCATTGCAAGTCATCCAGTACAAACTATAAAATGACCATAGAGAAAAAACTATAAAAGCTGTAATTTTGAAAATTTTGCTTTACTTTCTATCGACTCAAATTTTATATTTTATTCATATTATGAAGTGCATAAGTCGTCAAAGAAGGATTTATATTTATAAGTTCTATCTTTACTAGTTCCTTAATTATATACAAGAAGAAAAAAAGGACTAAAAGAGCATCATTAATGGCCTAGGATCTATCGTATATAACTAGATATGTTGCCCACATTTTTCATCACGGGCTGAAGAAAAATTATGTAAAAAATGTGTTAGCTAAAAAATATCTAAGTTTTAAGTTATTGGTTAAGGTGACAATTTAAATAATAAAAAAAAATATTCATGAACCTATTTGTATTAACAAATAATATAATATTAACTTAATAAAAAAACCACGAAAAGTAAAACTTCTAAAAAAAACATCAATTTAAAAAAAGGAAGGAGGGGTTAAAAAAATACAAGAGAATCTCTTAAGCCTAATCTAATTTAAAAAACTAACAACTAGTTGAATATCATGCACAAGAGTTTAATCTAAAAATTTAATTGTTAATTAATTTAATTTTAAATGATAAAATTATTAAAATATTATTAATAAGAAAACATGAAAAAATAACAAAAAGAATAAGGGTAAAATTTGAGAGAAAAATAGCTAAGAAGGATGAAATTTGATTTTTTTAAAAAATAATATCAAATAAAATAAAAAATAAGTACTGAATTTGAAAAATTAAAGAATCATATTGGATAAAATTGAAAAATATTTGTACTTTGTACCAATAAAATCAAAATAGAAAAAAAATAACAAAAAAAATAACAAAAAAAATATAAAAATAAGAATAAATCAGTTTAGAAAAAGAAGAAAAAAAGCAAATATGAACAAATATCCTAAACCCGTTTAAATTTTAAAAACTTGCAACCTATAAAACCTTGGATGTGGCTTTAATCAAGAAATTATTATGAGCCAATTTAAAAATATAAATTTCAAAAACTTTTCAAAGCAAAAAAAATTATAAATTAAAAGAATAAAGATTAAATCCGACAGAAAAAACAAAGCAAGGTGATATCATAAAATAAAATCATTCGTGATTTAAAGTAAAAAACTTGTCAAAGCTAAAAAGAAGAGAGTTAAATTTGAAAGGAAAAATAAAAGAAGCAAAGGATAGTGAAATCATTAAAAAACATTAATTGAAAAAATGATTCAAAACAAAAAACTAGCAATCAAAATAATATAGACTAAATCCAATAAATTATTCAAGATAAAAAAATCACAATACAAAAAAGATCAAATTTGAAGAATCAACAAAATAAAGATTTGTTCTTGAATTTTTAAAGGGTTAGTGAGGAAAACTAGATATGAGAAGAAAGAAAAGGGGAGGAAAAAATTTCCTCAGGTTATTATGAATATTGACCCACGTGCCTTTTCATTGATTTAGAATATTAATATCTTTCAAATGTTATCTTAAAAAATAACATTCGATGGTTAGATGACCCTTCACACACTACTTGAATAGCATGAAGATCGTCCACACATTAAGCCAAATAACCCTCCACACGCTACTTGAATGACATGAAGGCTGTCCACTTATTAATATGTGTCATATATATTCCACCAAGTTTTTTAAATTATTTTAAAAAATGTAATGTGCAATTATATTTCTAAACATTTTGAAAATTATAATTATAAAAACAAAAAATATAAAATGACTGGGAGAATTCAGTTTATTTTGCCTTTAAAGATATCAAGGTAATTATATTATTATAAAAAACTAAGAATTAAAAAATACCCTAGAGTAATAGGTATTAGATTATAGTATTTTAGAATAAAATTAATAATGTCATTGTACAAAACAAAATAAAATTATTAATATAATTCTATATAATTTAAAAAAAAATAATTGTATCAAACTTAGTGCATTGCCTTTGCAAGGGTTAAAAAAAAATTCCAACACCCAAAACAAACATTTTGTTGCATGGTCTTTCTTAAAAGAAAAACACATATGAAGAAGGGATTTTATTTTGAACATTTTGTAGATTAATTAAATATATGAAACACATTAAATAAAATCACAACCATCTTTACAATAAACATTTGAGTGAGCCTAGCGCCATCTCCTTCCTTCCATCTCTAAAAATAGGCTAGCAAAACCTTGTTAATGAGTAAAGTGATTAGAACTGCTGAGATGATTTGCACAATTTTTTTCAGAGCAAATGTATTTCACAAGTAAAAATAACAACAAAAGAAATCACAAGACAATCGATCATAAATTAACATTGCAGGAGATGGTGTTTCCCACCAATCCAGTATCTCGTAATGTTCTTGCCATGTCACGCTGTCGTTTTTTCTCATGAAATAGCATCACTGGTGGTGATGTTAACAGGGGTGAATATGTGAACCTCACGGAAAATTACGTTGAGGGTTGAGGGCTTATTTGTCAGTGGCTGTGTAGGATAGGACTGGTTTGTAGTCTTCCCATAATTTTAGAGAGAGAAAGTTGCTGATACAGGGGGAAAAAAGAGGTTGGTTCTTAAGATTTCATTGGACAACCTTGCCTACTATTGTCGTGGGTGTCCACTAGCGGCTTTTTTGTCTTCTGCTTTTCCCTTCTTCTTAATTTTATCATCTCTCCTTCTCTTGTGCTATGTATGCTATATATTTATTTTCGGGTATATAAATATAGTACTTATTATTTATTGTAGGGTTTCTTTCTTCTTTCTTCTCTCTTCTCCTGTTATTCTCTCTCCCTTTAACAGTAATGATTTTCTCGTTACGGGTATCGTTGTTGAGGAATCTGAGGAGTTGTGGTTGTGAAAAAGTGGCAGTTAAAGCATTAGAAAGACAACAACTAGAAGAACAAGAACAAGAACAAGAGGAAGAAAAACAGACAGAGATATAGATAGATAGACAGGCACACGAGTGTTCGGTGTGTGTAGAAAAGAAAGAGTGCTCGTTTTGTTGATTGATGTGATCATCACCTAAACAAACGGCTCTTTCTGGCTTTATTTACCGTCTTTTCGTATTTCTCTCTATATTTGGTCTCTCTTGGGGGGTCTTTTACTGATTTTTGTTCCGGGTGAAGGGTGGTTCTTCCGTTAACATTCTTTTTTTTTTTTCTTTCTTGTTTTATCTGGGTCTTGTTCTTTGTATTTTGTTCTTTGGTGTGCAATATTGTATATCATCATGGCTCAACAAAGGCAATTTCAGATGGTGGGTGGTGGCAATTCAGGGCAGTACAATGACACGACTTTTACCAAAATCTTTGTTGGTGGTTTGGCCTGGGAGACACAGAGAGACACCATGAGGCGTTATTTTGAACAGTTTGGAGAGATCCTGGAGGCTGTTGTTATCACAGATAAGAATACAGGGAGATCCAAGGGATACGGCTTTGTGAGCCCATTATTTGTTTTTTATCCTTCCTTTTTCTTTCCCTTTTGCGAGGGGTATATTTCCCTGTCTTCTCTCATTGCATGATTCGGTAAAAAGTGGGTCTTTGTTCTTGTTTCTTCAGGTTACATTTAAGGATCCAGATGCAGCCATGAGAGCTTGTCAAAACCCATCGCCGGTGATCGATGGAAGGAGGGCAAACTGCAATCTTGCATCACTAGGTGCACAAAAGACTCGACCACCAACCCCTCAACACGGTCCATTTCTCTCTTCTCTGTCATCTCCTTTCCATTCCTTCCCAGATATTTTTTAGAATACATTGCTCATCTCAATGTGTGTGTGTGTGTGTGTTTATATATACATATCTACATTCTATGCAAAAGTTAATTATCCCTTGAATATTCAACCAACATTGCCTCATGAAACAACGCAAAAAATGGGGCAAATGCCCTTTTGTCTTTCATTCTTAAAACATGTAAAGATTCCAATTTTTGAACCCACTCCATGTTGATATTGTCTTCAAACCCTTGGCAAGATAGCTGTAACAAGCTTGTAATTACTCTATTCGTCCGCTTGCTAACTGAAATGTAGATCTATATTCACCGAACAAGAGGATTAAAGTATTTACCTGAGAAAAAATAATGAAATCGCAGGCACAGGACGGTTTAGACCAGTACATGGAGTAGTGGCTCCAGCTACTTATCCTGGATCCGCAGCTCCATACAGCCATCAACCCACTGGTCAATACTCATTTCCTTATTCAGCTTATGGGTAAGTAAACAGTAACAAATAAAAGTCACCATGGAATGTTTTCTTCAACTTCAATCTCCTTTAATATGCTTTCAATTTTCTGTATTCATTATCTTATCATATTCTACCTTTTCCTCCTGTCATCTCACAGGTACACTGGATATTCACAGGATGCCATGTATCCCTTGGTTTGTATTGACGTGATATACTTGTATAGCTAATGTCTTGTACAACCAATTTTATCATCGTTGTTTGACCAGAGTCTTATGGCATCGTTTGCAGGGCTATTATGGTGTTTATGGAGGCCAGCAATTCTCACCTTACTATACCACTGGAGGGGCATCAGGAACACCAGGGATGTTCCAACACAATTTCTACCCATTCTACACTCCGTATGCACAGAGTAGCCAAGCACACGGTTTTGGAATTCAATATCCCCAAATGGTACAGTACCCTTATTTACCTCAGCAGTTCGGCTCTACAGGAATCTTATCACTTCCTTCGTCTGTAGCAATGGCGACTACAACTGCAGGTGATCATTCTAATAATTTCCCTGACTTCATGAATCAAATCTATCCATTTGATAGTAGTTTACTTAACATAAGGCCAATGACAGGATCATTTGAATGTAACCTGCAACAGGTGCAGCCACAATGACTATGACAACTACTACAACAGCAGCAGTAGCACCAACAGCAAATACAGGGGTGGTGGGAGCAGGAACAGGTGCTTTGCAAGCCTCTGGAACAGCTACTGAACAAAACTCACCAACCAAATAATAAGTATGGAAAGTTCGTTGTCTTCTCACAGGACTGACAACATCCACAAATCGCAGACCGGGAAAAACATATATGGGGAAGAAGGAATAAGGAAAACATTGTTTCATGTCACTGATTCAAAAGGAGGGTTATGCATGATCATCAGTTAGCATAACATCAGAAGAATCCAAAAATTCAGCATCAGATTGTTCAATTCATGGAAACAGGCATTTGAGATACAAAAGCTCACTCCACTAACTCTTTCAATTTTTCAAGCCCCCAACATTATCAACTTCATCATCACACATGTTCGGTCTGGGACACTAGGGAGTCTCAAGCAGTTGTTAGCGTTAACTAGGAAAAGAAATCATATTCATTTCATGTATTAGCATAAGGTGGAATCCAATATTGGCATTGGATTCTACCTCAGATACAGCAGATTATTATGTCTCGGAGGCAGAGAGCATCCGATGACCTGCTCTTGTTTATATTTGGCAGCAATCAGGGTTCAAAGATTGGTTTTATATCTTTGAGCCCATATTGGTCAACAAGAAAGGTGGGCTATGGATAGCTCAGTCATTAACTTGTAATTCTTATTTTATTTTTTGTTTCTTCATTATTCATGATTGACTGCTTTTTTATAATGGGAACAGAACATTAGTCGGGGGAAAGAAGATGGTGTCTCTGTCACCTTATATTTTTCTGTTTACAGATAATCATCTCCTTTACATTCATCTTTTGCTTTCAGCCGGCATTTCTTTTCTCATTCAAATCCCTTCTTTTGCATTATCGCATCTTTTGGGGTGTGTGTTTGGAATCCAAGGGGATCTTGCAAAGGGGAGTCAAATGGGTGTTGGTACCTTTTCTGTTCCAAAGTCGGGCATGCTGGTTTGCATCACATGGCTGTGGCAGTTGGAATTCTATCTATGTGGAAGTGGGTGAGGAAGTTTCTGCTAAACAAATGATGATGAGACGAATCTAAACTAATATCATTGATATGGATAACGCGTACATGGTCAATGGCTAAAGAAGATAGGTTCTTACTTTTCTCCTCATCTCATGGTCTCCAACGAGGTTTTTGTTAGTTTCTGGAGAATTAGAAAATTACAAAACCCGCTGCCTAGCTTACCAATTGAAGATGATTTTCGCCAAACATGGATTCCAATTCTCATAGCAACTTGGTTCTAATGCAAAGGCAGAATAAAAACGCGAAAGGTTACAATCATGTCCCTTTTTGGAAGTAGCCAGTCCTAGCTCAAATGGAAATTCTGAAATAGCATTTACCAGGGAAACTTTTGCAAGTTTTTTTGCACAAAGCATCAGGTAAGTTGTGTACCCAAACAACCTAGAAGCTCTAGCTACACAATCACCGAGTTTACCTCTCTAGCAATGCACTGAGTTTTCAGCAACTCATCTCAAACAGAGAAGAAGGTCATGATACCGATGCAAGATTGAAATCGAAAATGGCATACAAAAGCAACATGAGTTGTAGACATGTTCTCGCTGGAAGGAGAATACCAGCCCATCAATTAAGTTGTTTCAAGAACACAACTAGGCTAACATACCAGAAAAGATTCTATCGCTTCTGCTTCACCTGGCTACACGTCTAACATTTTTTTTCATACTTACACGATACAAATAAATTTCAAATTGTTGTAGGGAAGCATTCTTGCGTAGTTTTACAGCACATATTGACCTCGTCATTGCCAACCAGCAGGAGTAACGTTTAACAAAGTTACGAAAACAGGCCTTGTCAGGACTGATTTAAATGAATTAACTTGAATTAATTTGAGTTAATTTAAAATAATATTATTTTAAATTTTAGAAAAAAACATTCAAGTTTTGATTTAAAACCTAGCTCGAATCAAACCCAAA
The DNA here is from genome assembly GCA_015708895.1 of Populus ilicifolia. Classification (NCBI taxonomy): domain Eukaryota; kingdom Viridiplantae; phylum Streptophyta; class Magnoliopsida; order Malpighiales; family Salicaceae; genus Populus; species Populus ilicifolia. The sequence continues at coordinate 86,122 of SRLM01000279.1, read as the reverse complement.
CCAGTAGCAAGACCAGATTTAATAACATTGAATGTCATAGTAAAATACTGTAGAACACCTTCGGTTTGATGACAAAGTGGAATTAAAAACGTAGTACACACTATTAGTTGATAGACATCTTATCTTCTCTATGCTCAAGAATCAACCCAAAGATTCGAGTAGATGTTGCCCCAAAATAAATGGGAAGAAGAAATCCATTAGACTACTTGAAATCTAGATTTTCATACAATGACAAAGTTTCTTGCATCTCTATAATTGCCATAAAATGAATCTTTTTCAGATCTCAAATATTCCCCAAATTTACAAGGTACATGCCATCCCTATTCATAGCAGATAGATTCAATAAAAGCTGCGGACTCACTTAAAAATTTGGCATTTGTGTACGAATTCAGGAACGAGTACTAATCAAGCTTCTTGAAATGCTACCGTCCAAGCTCAAAAAGTTTCCTTCCTAATACAGCAGCCAAAACAAAACGAGCGATTGTCTCCAATCAAATTTTTATATTGTTTGACATGCAATACTACAGAAATTATCATACAGAAGAACATATGGTAGCACCTAGAGCATAATCTATAGGCAGAGCAACTAACCCTCAGGAAGTGCAAAGCAAGAGGCTATGCTTCCTAGAAAGGCAGTCATTTCAGGGTTGCGTCAAGTTCTTAGTAAAAAGTGAAATTAAAGGAAACTTGGTTAATTCAAAACAGGAAAATTATGTTATGCTAAAAGAAAGTTCATTAAAACTGTCTATATCGAGCATATTACAGTAAGTAGACAATGCAGCTAGTCTCATTGGTCTCTCGAACTCCTTAACCTTTGAGCTTCCTAGAGTATCTGGTCCAAGATGCAGCATTCAGACACAAGAACAAAACAATCAGACACCTAAGCTGAATGGATGTTTTCAAGCAGAAATATCCAAAAATCTTTTTCTTCCAAAGAAACAAACATACCACCTGTTACATAACAAGCATATTATGCAATGGTCAAAAAACACAACACAAAATGGTTCCTCAACACCCAGGAAACGAGAAAAACTGCCCTGCAAATCTAAACAGATGGAACTTGTTCAAAAGAACTCCCAGAACGCAAATCTAAACACATAGATTTCAAAAAAAAATCTACGAGAGAGAGAGAGAGCACCTGATGCCTGGTCAATGAAACTCTCTATCTATTTCAATGGCGGTTTACCGCCTCCTAATGTTGACTGTGATGGCCGCAAAAACGACGTCTTTCCCTTCATAATAAAACAATATTTCCCTCAAGTTTTAACAGCTCTATTTTGGCGATGACAATTTCACCCGTGAAGACCGCCCTGAATTTATCGGAATGAATTTTATTTATTTATTTATATTTTTGTTAGCTCGAGTTGGAAAATATTTGAAGTGAAAAAATCAGGTTTGGATTGGGTATCGACGCTGCTCTGTCCTCGACCCGAAACCCTGTCTAAACCCGACCCTTAACCTTAAAGTTTATGAAAATTACATTTATACCAACCTATATATTTTTTAAGAAAAACTAGGTTTACTTACCTCTCCAGCCGAATCTTCCCTTCTCTTTCTGTATCCCCCTTGCTTTCTTCAGTCTTCTTCAACCTCCAGCTCGCGGCAGACCTGTCGGCAGCAAGCCAGCAAGTCTGCACCTAAGGTTGGTTTATTCTGGTTTCTCACTTACCTTCTATATTATAACCAAGACTAATGCATTAGTCTTTTACTCTGTTGTATTGATTCATAAAAGATACAATAATTCTTTATTTCTGCATATATTAAACAGGTTATGCATTAGTCTTGGTTATAATATAGAATTTATTTGAGATAATTTCAGCTCTATCATATGTTATGTCATGCCTTCATCGGATAAAACAAAGAAAAAAAAAGGTCTCATCGGCTTCCTTCATAGCCTTCAGCTGATGTTTAATTTTAATTAAAGCACCCATGTTAGTTTTTTTCCTATCGTTAAATAGATTTGAAGTTTTCATTGAAATTGTGGGTCAAATAAGTAAAGACAGTCGCATTTCTTTTTCTGGTAAAAAAAATATTATTTCTGTTCTTCTGAAGATAATCATTTTAGACCTCAAAGACTTGGTTCCATTATTTGCATTTCTTTTTCTTCTGCTATAACTTTTTTTTTTCATGTCAAGCAGGGTTGTAAACGAAAAGTGTTCCAACTAGCTATTGACTAAATGCTTATGGTGCCATGAGTATAAGGTGGCCTAGGCTTCTAACACCAACACAACTCACTCAAATTTTGAGGAGCCAGAAAAATCCATTAACGGCGTTGCAGATTTTCAAGGATGCGAAAGACAAATACCCCAGCTATCATCACAATGGTCCTGTTTATGCCACCATGATCAGCATCCTTGGAAACTCAAACCGAATTGCTGAGATGAAAGAGGTTATTGATCAGATGCGTGACGATTCCTGTGAGTGCAAAGATTCAGTCTTTGTTACTGCAATCAAGACCTATGCGAGTGCAGGCCAAATAAGTGAAGCTGTCTCACTCTTCAAGAATATTCCAAAATTCAACAGTGTAAATTGGACTGAATCTTTCAATACCCTTTTGCAAATATTGGTGAAGGAATCAAAACTTGAAACAGCTCACCGTTTTTTCTTGGAGAACTCATGTGGGTGGGAAGTGAAATCTCGCATTCGTGCCTTAAACCTGCTATTGGATTTTCTTTGTCAACGTAATCGCTCTGACCTTGCATTGCAAGTCTTCCAAGAGATGGATTATCAGGGTTGCTATCCGAATAGGGATAGTTATCGAATTCTTATGAGGGGGTTGTGTGAAGATGGAAGGCTAAACGAGGCCACGCATTTGTTATACTCAATGTTTTGGAGGATCTCTCAAAAGGGAAGCGGAGAGGATATCGTAGTATATAGAACCCTTTTGGATGCTCTGTGTGATAATGGGCAGGTTGAAGAAGCTTTGGAAATCCTTGGTAAGATATTAAGGAAGGGGCTGAAGGCACCTAAGCGATACCGCCACCATCTTGATCTTAGTCAGTGCAATAATTGTGAAGATATAGAAGCCACAAAGCTTTTGATTAATGAAGCTCTAATCAGAGGCGGAGTTCCCAGTTTGGCTGGTTATACAGCGATGGCTGTTGATCTTTACTGTGAAGGCAAGACTGGTCAGGCTGATAAAGTGCTAGATGAAACTCAAGAGAGAGGCTATAGGCCATCACTTAGGACTTACGAAGCGAAGGTCGCCGCATTGTGTAGACAAGGTAGGAGTGGTGAAGCCATTAATGTAATTGAAAGGGAGATGGTAGAGAGAAATAGTGTTCCAAATGTAAGATTGTATAATGTCTTATTGAAAGGCTTATGTGATGCTGGGAATTCAGCAATAGCTGTTAGTTATTTGAAAAGGATGGCTAAGCAGGTGGGTTGTGTTGCCAATCAGGAAACTTACGGCATTTTAGTGGATGGGCTGTGTCGAGATGGTAGGTTTGTTGATGCAAGTAAGGTTTTGGAAGAGATGTTAATTAAATCATATTGGCCACCAGCTGATACCTACAATATCCTTATAAGGGGTCTTTCCTCCATGGGCAGGCAATATGAAGCTGTTATGTGGTTAGAGGAGATGGCCAGCCAGGATAAGCTACCAGAACTTTATGTGTGGAGCTCCTTGGTAACCTCTGTTTGTTGTAATATGGTTGCAGTAGATGTTAGCTGTGAGACATTTAATCAGCTTATCAGTTCATAGCGCATGTAAGAGCAGCTATCATACATGAAGTTTGTCCTATTAGATGTCCCCGATGATATTCTCCCTCTCTCTTCACAAATTAGAGTTCGAGTAGTGATGCAGGAGGTTTGAAGGGCAATTAACTTTCCTTAGTTATTTTTTTATTTAGTTTAGAAAATTAAATATTATACTTGATAATTTTATTTTTCTACGTAGTTAATTTTTTTTTCTTTTTAAGATACACTTGAAATTAGTATAAATAAAGATATTTAGCTTGTATTTCGGTAATCTATCATAGAGAATAAATTCAATAATAAAAATATAAGGTGGGGGTTTTTAGGTTGTTAAGACCCTTTTCTGGAAAATTTGTCTTCTTCGTGTTTTGCTTCCTTCTGTTTAGGTTCAGTAGCCCCATGTGACCAGTTGATATCAAAGGTTAATAATTTCCAGTAGGCAGGATTTGTAGAGTAGTTGTTTCAACTGCATCTTCCTAGTTAATGTACATTATTTTTGTTTAGATTGTATAATAGTATTTATAATACAAATAATAATATTTAATATGTTTAATTTAAATTTAGGTGTATTTAGCTGTAATATCAGGTCCAAGAGCTTTAAATCCCTTCTTAAAAAAGTCAAACTCATGATTTTGGATTTGTAATTTCTACGGGATCAAACCCGAGAGCCTAGAATCTAGCTTCCTTGCCTCACCTAGACACCTAGGTGCCATGCCCCAGTGTCAAGGGTTAGTTTTGTCATACCCCATTTACAGCCTTATTATATACCAACAAATTTGAACCGGCCATTTTATTCCTGATTATTATTTTAATACCAAATGCATTCAATGGAAAAGACAATCCCACCTCCCATATGCTTAGTAAATTTCTTTAGCAACAATAATTTCATTATTATATTGCTCTGATCTATAATAATTTGTGTCTAAGTAAACAATAAAAATATATTTATATGGTTTAGTATAGAGTATAATTAGAGAGTGTGTGTGCCATGCCGCGAGTCCATTTGAATTTGTCCTATTAAAAATGATATTAAGGTATTTTATACATGCTTAAAAATAAACAAAAAAAACAATCAAAAAAACTTGTGAAATTTTTTTTTAAAAAATAGAAAAATGATGATTTTTATTTTTTTAGCTAATTAAATATAAAAAAAAAATAAAAATAAAAACATAATCAAGTGAATCTAAATTAGTATGATAGATATTTAACCTAGACAATAAAATATAAGATAATTTGGATTAACCCGTCAAATTTATATTCTAGATCATGAGCTCAGAATAATTCAATAAAAAAATTAAAGAAAATCATAAAGCTAATTTTTTTTTCTAAAAAAATAATAATGATTAATAAAATTAAAAAAACAAGCAAAAAATATTAATTTCTATTAACTTTTCAAATCCATAAACAAGGTCGTCATACCAAAACCAACACAAATAAAAAAACCACGAAGCCCAAATTCTAATAAATAAAATACGAAGGATAGAATCAAGGAAAAAAATGATAAAATAAAAGGATTTAAAATAAAAAAATAGAAATAAAAAGGAATGAAAATAAAAATAAAAATAAATCATAGAACAACTATAAATTTTTTATCAAATAATAAAATGAAATTAATAAAAATTTTACAAAGGTTACGAAAAAAAATAACATATGAAATAACATGATCGAAGGATGAAATTAAAAATAAATAAAATTTTTTTTTAAAGAATCAAATATAAAAATAAAAAATAAAAAATAAAGATTAAAAATAAAATATTAAAAATAAAAAGAACTAACCTATAATTTTTTTTTAAAAAAAAAGAGAGAGGAAAAAAAACCCCATTAATAATAAATTATCCAATCATTATTGACACGTATAACATTAAAAAAAAAAAACAACTCATCCATCAACATAAAAAATAAGTAAAAAGAAGACATTTTTTCACTGAAGGAGTCGCAGGAAAAAGTGAATGATAAATTATGTCAATAACCATAATGATTTTATCTTTTGTTTTAGTTGTTTTGTTATTTTGGAATAATGTCGGAAGGCTCGTAAGCTAACTGTTAATTAATCTGGAGATCTAAAATTATCTCTTATGAAGGATTCCTTGTAATTTTAATTTTTTTTTTAAGTTTAAATTACCTCAATTTATTTTGGACTTTAGATAAAATTGAACTTAGCCGTTGATTCTTTTCTTTTTCTTTTTTAATTTGAGTATCATGAAGTATTTCTAAAAAAGAAAAGTTTCATTGTACTCAAATCAAGAAATTAAAGTTAAAAAACAAATCTCAATTTCACTCAAAGTTTAAAATAATTTCTATTAATGTAGCCATTTTTAATTACTGAAAACCCCCCCTCTATTCTCGTTATTTCTTATTCTATAATAGTCACTCTTAATTTCCTCTTTTTTTTATTTGATTATACAGCAACATAGTTATGGTTATTTAAAAAAAAAAATTCACTCAAAAATATATCTAAATAATACGTTTTATTTAAAAAAATATTTTTAATATTTACATATTAAAATGATCTAAAAACACACAAAAAATAGTTTGAAGCAAAGAAAAAAATACAAAAATTTTAGTTTTTTAAAATATTTTTAAAATATAAAAGCAAACCACGCTGCATGTCTTTTATATGTTAATTGTTATCATTTTCTCATAAATGATAATATTCAACAAAAAAGTATTAGGATTTTAAAAATTAACTCCCTTGCCAACAGCAACGTGGCGCTTCTAGGAAACATGACGAGGGTTGGTTCTGAACAAGTCTAAACTGCAGAGGCCAAAAGGTAACATGTCTAAATATATGGGATGGAAATTTAGCTTACCATTATAAGAATCACATAATGGGCCTCGCCTTAGTAAGGTGGGCCCAATTCCCGCTGCCTTTAAAACCCCCCTCTCCCTCTCGTTTCCAAACCCTAGAGATTATTTTGTGTTGCAGCAGCGCAGCCAGAGATTAGAAGCAACCAACCTCAGACCTTATTTCCACAAGGTAAACACACTATTCTTCTGGAACACTGTTTATTTATAGATAACTGGATGCGGTCGTTCTGTTTTTTATTTGTCTGCATTTCTTATTTTTTCTTTGATTTTTTTTAGTGGTTAAAGAAAGATGTCTGTTAGCGAGCTTGCTTGCACGTACGCTGCTGCTATTCTCTACGATGATAACATCGCCATCACTGTATCCTTGGAACCCTAGATAAATTGTATTATCGTTGCTCTGTTTCTCAGTTCTTTCGTTCATATGTTTTATAGGATTTGAGATTTCTTTTTAAAGTTTTTATTCCGTTGTTGTAACGTATTAAAGTTATTTTAGGATTTCAAGCGGATCTGTGTATTTTCTCGGATTCTTTAACTAATGTTTTTAGGCAGAGAAGATAGCAGAATTGGTTAAAGCAGCCAATGTGCAAATTGAATCTTTCTGGCCAAGCTTGTTTGCTAAGCTTCTTGAGAAACGCAACATTGAGGATCTCATCTTGAATGTTGGCTCTGGTGGTGGTGCTGCTGTTGCTGTTGCTGCCCCAGCTGGTGGTGCTTCTGCTGATGCTGCCCCTGTTGTTGAGGAGAAGAAGGTGAGAAGAATGGAACGCGTCTTATTTGTTGTTGAATTGGGTGGTGGTTGTTTTCAGCTCTTGAGCTCTCTGACTCTGGTGTGATTTGTTGGTTGTATTTTGCAGGAAGAGGTTAAGGAGGAAAGTGAGGATGAAGACATGGGATTCAGCTTGTTTGATTAGAAGCTCCTTGCAGAATGCCCAAGTCCTCTGGTGCTTTTAGTAGTTGAATACCTTTTTGGATTGATTGGCAGTTGTCATTAAAAATACTTTTATTCGAGAATGCAAGACTTCTTGAGAATCCTGGATATTTATCTTCATGACTAGGGGCTTCTAGATATAATAGAAGTATTTCAGTTCGAGTTTTGTTTTTTATTATTTTTGCTGGATTCTGATCTGATGCTTCACTGTTGACAGTAGTCTTATTTAGTATGTTGGTGCGTGTTTAAATATGAAGTATGATCTTAAATATTTTTGCCTTGTTTGTTCCAGCCATTATAGAATTGTTGCTTGGAATTGCTTTCAAAACGACCGTTTGTTTTAAGAACATCTTCGGATTGGCATCTTAGATTATCTTAGACAATGGTTTTGTAATCTTGGTTTCCAATATTTTCTTTTCTTGGTACATTTACAAAAGGGCTCGAGTGCTTGCCTGTACATTACCTGTTATCTCTGCATATTAAGCAGCGGCTACTTACCGTTGTGGAGTTCCTCATGATATGGATTTTAAATATTTTGTTATCCAAGATTTGGATGCCCAAGTCTTCTGCCATTCTCTCACCTGTGCAAATCTGGTAGCCATTGTTGATGCTCCTTTGTGGGTGTGTAGTTTGACTGTACTGCTTGTTTTATATTTCATTTTTTTCTAGCGGAGGATTTAAATGCGTCGTTTTCTGTCTATTTTTAGCTAGTTAAGCTGTCATATAATATTTGGATGCCGTTGTTTTAACCCTTCGCTATTAGATCATGTACTCGTTGTAAAGTAAAAACTTGTGTTATCGAGAAGCCTACCGTGCCTTATGAGCCGTAGCGAGGTGATTATTGATGGCATCTTTGAAATAGGACGTCACCATTCGTGTGCTTGCGAGTCATCAGTGCTGTTGAAGGTGGTCAAAACGATTTTCCCTGTTAATCTCTCTAGTGTCATATTCCAATATATAGGGTGTTTTTGGTGGTGTGTTTGTGTTTTTAGTTTTGTATTTGTTTTGAAAGTGTTTTTTATGTTAAAATGTATGAAAATAATTTTTTTTATTGTTAAAAAAATATTTTAAAGATTATCATATCAAAACTATTTAAAACATAAAAAAAATATTTTTGATAAAAAAAATTGAACTTTTTACAAGTAACAGTTTGCTCAAATCAAAACTCAAATGTCTATCCTTGCTCTCCTTTCCTTTCAGTGCCGTGCAATTTATTATATTTTTTTTATAAATATAAGATATAGTTAATTATATTTATTTTTCTTTTTTCTTCTTGGCCTAGCAGCATACATCTCTCTCTCTCTCTCTCTCTCTCCCTCTCCTGCCTTTTCATCTACCTTTGATGCTCGCACTCTTGCTTTCTTGAGTTTGTTTGTTTGTTTGTTGATGAAGATTTAAAGAGTTCTCGTTGCTTCACCTCTAACTCTCTCTCCCTGTCTTTAAAGTATCATGTCTGTTCTTCCAAGCTTTGTATGTGAAAGCTTGCTAGGTAGCCATCCCTCTCTCTCTCTAGCTAGCTCCTACATGCACTTTCAAGAAGAGGGGAATAGCTTAAATACCCACTTGGCTGCTTCATTATACTTGCACTTTTTTAGATGCTGAAAATCCGAAGCATGAGTTCTCTGTGCAAGATGGGTGTGAGCACAAATATGGAGGCTTAGCAAGAAAACAATACGACGGCTTAAAGTCAGAATTTTTTGATTCAGAATACGATAGCTGCTCTTGTTCAAATTACCGAAAAGCATGTATCCCGAGCATGTGAATCTGTGATTGATGAAGATAATGGACGCATGGCCTACGCAGAAAGCAAAGGAAATCTGTTTGAATTCATTGCATACATTGTTGCCTGTGGAAAATCTCATGTTTCAAGAGTTGTACCAGGTCATATTTTGGAGTACTTGACATCAGAGAGTACAATTTCACCCATCATTGAGGCCTCAAAAGTGAGAGAAATACATGCTTGCACTTCCAGAAGTAGTGCCTGAGACAGATTGAAGCGAGTCTTTCATGTTACAGCTACTCGAGAAAGCACGCTTTCACCGGGTATCTATTCCATGCTCACTTATGTACTGCTTATTACCGCAACACTTTTGTGTTAGTAACCAAATTCGCTTTAATGGAGGTGCAATAACTAGAAGTTGATCTGGTATAACTCGTAATTGCAACCTAATCTACATCGGTGTAGTCTTCAATATGTGAATGTTCATGTTTCTTAAACAACAGACCTCTTCCAAGAATTCCTTCCAAGTAACTTGAGATTTTATTAATGACATCAAAGTGTTCTGTGCCAAGTGAGTGCATAAAAATACTTTGATTTGCTTGACTTTAGAATTAACCATGACGTCTTACAGTCTTTCCAAAACATTCAAACGATGCTCTTAGAGATTGTTCAAGGCCATATGCAGACTTTTTTAGTCTGAAGGCTTTATGTTTGTTAATTATCTCTTCAAACTCAAGTTGTATGCTCATACTTCATCTTCCAAGTCTCTATTTAAAAAAGTATTTTTAATGTCCAAATTGATGTGAAGCACAATAAAATTTAATATTAAAGATAATACCACCTGAACTAAGTTTGTTTTGACTATATGAGCACATGTATCCTGATAATCAGAGCAATATATTTGTGTAAAATCTTTTTTCATAAGCCTTGCCTTGTATCTTTCTATGTTTCCATCAACTTTGCTTTTAATCATAAAGATCTATTTACATCGTATTTTCTTCTCTCTCTTTTTTCATGGCAAGTCAACTACTTTCAAGTTTTATTTTTTTTAAAGAATTCATTTCATCTGAAACTACTAAATTTAAATTCAAGTCATTTAGATCTTCTTGAATATTTCTTGAAATAAACGATTAAGATATTTTAGAGAAAAAATATTTATAATTATTAGAAAAGTTTTTTTATGATAAATATTTAGCAATAGGATGGTTGGTATAAGATCGGACTCCCTTTCTAATATTTATAGGGTTGTCAAAGTCTATAAGAACATGTAATCTTTTCTTCTTCTTTTTTTAATTTTTGCTTTGCAGGCATTAATTCAAATTCTAAACTTGCAACATTAGCCTAAGTTGCTTCTTGATAGTGGAATGAGCAACATCTCCAGATGAAATAAGTGTAGAAAAAGTCTGGTTTATTTTCTTGACATTAGAAGCATATTGGGAAGCAAATAGTGCATCGCTAAGACAAAATAGATGAATCTTGATGATTTCAATAATAGGCAGATGAAGATGCTTAACCAACTCTGGAAGCGTAAACTTCAACAAAGAATGTACTTGATTATTATCCTGGAGATCTAGACTTAGAGAACTAATTAATTTTGAAAAGGATTGCATAACAAAGTTTACTCTTGCAAAACATTATAATTAGTGTTTATAAAATTAAAATAACATTCATTAAGAGAGAAGATGTATATAAAACACTTACCATGTCCACATTGATTAGAGTTTTTTGATGGTGAAGGATCGTAAAATGTTGGAGGGCTAGAATTGCTAGAAGAAGCTTTGCTAAAATGAACATTTTCAGGCATATGACAAGAAGATTTGGAATGAGAACTTTTGACAGAATTAGAAGAAAACTCTAAATTAATAAGTTTTGAGATGGAATGAACTTGGGTAATAGAGAAGTTATTTGAACTTTCAAGATAGCAGGAGGAGTTTTGTTACTTGTACTTCGAGGTAGAGGATAATAAGCAATAGATTTGTATGCAATGAACTTCATTTTTCTTCCTTTCTTTCCAGAAGAAAAAGCAGCTGAAGATTATCTAGATTTGGAAGAGGATTGGATAAAAAAAAAAAAAAGGCTTTAAAATAGCCTCAGTCCTAGAGTTTCTCGTCCTTTTAGAACTTGAGGCTAGCAACTCCAAATCATGAGCTATGATAAAAACCGACTCAATTATAGCAGTATAAGCCTTACATTTCCTACTTTTAAAAAGATCTTTCTTAATAAAGTCGCTTTCCCAAATGAGAGCCACTGAAGTTGAGAACTAGCAGTAACCCCATAACAAATCTTATGCACGACAGAACAAGGAATTGAGAAATAATCGTGATATTTCCCTTCAAAACTCAATCACATCCGAAGTAATGGCATTGTCCCCCCCGGCTGTATAAAAGGGAGTTGTAATTAAATAATGCAAGAGCTCCATAGGAAAGGGAAAAGGCACAAAAAATCTAAACAAGGTCTTGCCGGGTGCCTGGGCCTTGAAAGCTAGGCCTGTGGGATGCATAGCTGGTTGACATAAGGAAACAAAATTGCAGAAAAATGATAAAAAAGAAAACGAACAGGGAAGTGGTCGAAAGTTTTCAAGAGAGAGGGAAGAAAATGTTTCTTCTTCAAGAGATTAAGGATAATGCTGCACAAAATTTCTGCACTTACCGAACATCAAGCCTTAACACGCCAAATCACCACCATTAACACATTTAATAACCACTAAGGCAAGATAAATATAAACCTTAGAACATCTCAAACTAGTATCAAAATTACAAATCAATCAAAGCTTAGGTTCGAACTATTACATCTGGAATTTTGAAGAACAAATATTTTCTATTTCAAATGCGTTGGTGAATACGTTGTCAACTTGTTGTGAATGAACTTCAAATGTTACAAACTCTTCTTTGATCACGGTCCAAGCACTGCCTATACCAGATTTAGGCATATCTCAACTGATTCTCCCTCCCTACACCTTTGCTTAGAGTCCTCTGATCAAGTCATAAACGAGTGGGTAGTGGGGCGCCCACACAGTTGAGACTTGAGATGCTATAGATTGCCTAGAGAACTAAATGACGTCGATTAATAGAATTATTATTATACTATACTCACGTTTTAGATTTTCGTTGTGCTTTTATTACTGTGTAATTTTTTAAAATTCGGTTCTTAAACTTTGTTTTTTTAGGCAATTTAGTCCTATTTAAAAAGTAATTAATTTTAAATTCTTATGTGATTGGAAGAGGAGGAATCAAAATGAAAAGTACAACAAATATGGGTGAGGTATCATAAGTTTTGAAAAAATACACTTTAGTTTTCCAACTTAAATAATCACACAAATTATACAATTTCAGTTCCTTAAAATTGTTCCAATTTTATTTTGGAAGATAGATTTATTTTTACTATTTTTTAATTCTTAGTTGAGAAAAACATCGTTGGATTTCAACGGCAGAAAAACAAACTTGTCACTGGCATTAATTTAGGCTATTAAAATGAGAGATTTTTTTTTTGTTAAATTGTTTTATTTCATGAGGAGAGTTCACATTAGGTGTTTTTATACCTTAAAAGATGGTGAAAAAACATTTATGAACTCGAGTTGATTTTTGATTTCAGGTTAAGTTTGGTTTTTAGGGTTTTTTGAGATAATGGATATGTTTGTTATGATTTCTAGAGTGTTTTGTGTAAAAATGAGTTAAGAAATAAATTTTTTGGGTTAAAAAAATATTAACTTTGATTTTCTAGCCACCACAGTAGCTGAAATCTAGTAAAATAGATAACATGCCATCTTTTATTTTTAAAAAATAACAAGCATATATTAAAAAAAAAAAAACATGGTCACTTGGCTTGGCAGGCCCGCAATAGACCCTGGTTAACTTGGCTTGTCATGCCAAGAAGCGCTTCACCTTTTTTTTTTAATTTTTTTATTTAAATGAATAGTTCTTTTAAAAAAAACTTAATTACATTATGTTAATATTCATTTTTTTTATTTTATTTAGAAAGTCTCTTTTAAATAATAATGATCTTTTGGTTAGACATTTAATTTTCAAAGGTATTTCTATGATTCATGTATAATTTTGTTTTTATTTTTTGTACAAATAAATTATTTTTAAAAAAATAATAAAAAATTATTTTCATATGATATTTCTAATATGTATAGCCTTATATGTTATTTATTTTTTANATATATATATAAATAAAAATATTTAACTCGGCATGTAAGTGTCATGCAACTAATATTACAAAATGACACCGTAGTCAATATTTCTTCTTACAGAAGAAAGTTTTTATGTCGTTTAAATTTTGTTTAAGAAAAAAGGGCCCAACCGGGTTCGAACCGGTGACCTCTTGATCTGCAGTCAAATGCTCTACCACTGAGCTATGGACCCGGATTGCTGTAGAATTAAGGCACGTTTGTAAGTTATTCATTTGTATTAAAACATGCGGAAGTGACTTGAAACTTATCCTGTGCTGCGTCGGACGTCTCATCCCTTACCGAGCTCCACATGTCTGTCTTAACGAAGATGTCGGTGACATTTCCACGTGCACTTGAATAAAGTTGTTTGTATACTCACACCACCACTCGTTTCCTGTCCTTTGTTATTTGTTTTTTTGTTTGTGCGTCCATTCAGCCTCCAGCAATCAAAGAACCACTCTGACAAGCTTCAGAGTTGGCAATAAAGGCAGGACACAAAAACTAGTCCGACACAGTGAAGCTACAAAGTGCACAAGGAACCTCTTCCAAAAGATTATGACCAGACTTAGATTTATTTGGAATTGTAGTGATGGTAGCTGTTTAAATTATTTTTTATTTAAAAATTATTTTTAATTTAATATATTAAAATAATTTGAAAATATATAAAAAAAATTACTTCAAACAAAAAATTTTAATTTTAAAAAAACATGATATATACAGTATTCTCAAACACCCTAAAATATAATTATTTATTTTATATAATTTAATTATTGATAAAATTTAATTATAAAAATTATTTTTTTATTTTTTCTTAGTTGATATATAAACGTTAATTAATCACAAGTACAAAAATAAACATAAATTTTAGTCTGGTGTCTGACTCCCCGTACAATGATATCCAGCATAAATTAGATGCCAATAACCTTTGAATTTTTCAGGTTATGGTTGTGGGGCTTTCTTGAGATCTTATTAAAAGTGACGTCCATTAATATAAAATATCATAATATTAAAACAAAATTATAAATAAATTAACCCTCATTTACGGTCCATAGTAGCACAGAACTGTTTCTTCCTAGAACATTTAAGGGCTAAAAATTTATTAAGAAAACCCTCATAATGCAGGTAAGTGAATGAAATATAAAGAGAGATTATATATGCAGAAGGGCACGCACATGCAAGTGTGATTTTTACTTTGCAGAATTTATGGTTCCTTTAATTATAGAGATTGGGGAGAGTTACTTGGACAGAATAACAAATCTTGATTGAAGCATTAGTGCAAGAGGATTATCACCATTAATAATAGTTTAGGAGGAGTTGCTCTCTTCTTTGTTTATATATATAATTTCATTCATAGTTGATTTTGAATTATTTTTTATAATTTACTTATACTTAGGTTATTGCGATTTAAAAAAAAAAATTATAATATTTAAGTAGTGAAAAAACCTTATCTTTGTTATTATGTCATTAAGTAAAAATTAATTTTTAAAAAAGTTATTAAACTTAAGAAAATTTATCTTTTGAGTGAAGAATTTGGTAAGTTAAGTTATGAAGTTTGAGTCAATTTAATTGTATTAATATTAAGAAAAAAATATCCTCACCTCCTCCTTTTTTATACATGACATTTTAAAATAAAAATGTTTTTCTTTTGAATAAAAACATAATATTAGATTCAATATTTTTATTTTGCGTTTTCATTAATATATATATATATATATATTATCAATTCAATCCATTAATATGTGTATTTTAAATTTTGATATATTAACGTGATTTAAAAAAATAAAAAATTACCCCAGCCAATTAGTTACTATAATTCACTATTATATCATGTGATTTGTTCTTGACACAAAATAAAAATAATGAATCTTCACTCCCTCGGTATTTCATTTATTAATCGATAAATTATATACTTGATTGACTAAAATAATAAATACAGATTTTTAACTAATTGAATTGATATTAGAGGGATTTGTTTTTGACAAATTGGTAAAAAACACAATGCAAATAATATATTTATTCAAAACATAATACCCATGTTTTTAAACATAAACATTACCATAAGTAAAAATATAATTTTCTTTTTAAAACATAATAAAAAACTATTGATTAATCCTTACTTTTAAACATAAATATTACTATTTAAGTTTCAAAACAATATAGTTTGAGACTGAGACCTATAAACCAGGCAATAAAATCAAATTCTAACTTTTAAAATACAAATATTGAATCCGAGAGGATATCAAATGTTAATTAGGATATTATCTATTTTTTATTTTTAAAATAGGCTTGGAGATTTTTACTCACTTTGAGTTTTTTACTCACTTTTAATAGATATATCTGGGATCGTGTCAATTGAATCCAAATTCACTTGTCATATTAAAAGAAGTTTATAGTACTATCCAAGGATTATAGTAAACATTACAATAAGTAAAAATATAATTTTCTTTTTAAAACATAATAAAAAACTATTAATTAATCCTTACTTTTAAACATAAATATTACTATTTAAGTTCCAAAACAATATAGTTTGAGACTGAGGCCCTATAAACCCGGCAATAAAATCAAATTCTTACTTTTAAAATATAAATATTAAATCTGAGAGGATATCAAATGTTGATTGAGCTTTTATCCATTTTTTTTATTTTTAAAATAAGCTCGAAGACTTTTACTCACTTTTAATAGATATATTTGGGATCGTATTAATCAAGTCCAAATTTATTTATCATATCAAAAGGGGTTTATAGTACTACCCGAGAACTATAGTCACTTTTCTTCTAACTATGTTCCTATAAGTCTCTCTTTTCTAACTAACAAGTCAATTCTATAATTGTTTTTTACATGTCTTTAAGCATGAGTTCCTAGACATTTTTCTCTTGAGGGGAACCTCTTCATAATTTTATTAACCACACCCTACTTTATGATCTTTTCCTATGATGGTTGTTAGCAATGCATAATAAACAAATAAATAGTCACATGATTGCATCACATGGTAAGTAACTTAGGATCACTAAAATCTAATTCCAACTAATTCAAGCGAAAGCATAATGATAGAAAAGAAATCATAAAAATGATATATTTGATGAGTAAAAAAACCTATAAGCTTGAACCTTAAAGTCATAGTTTATTACTTTAAAAATAAAGCAAATAAAGTTTTTCTCTTAAAGAGGTTTACAATGCCTTTAATAGGCTAAAAATCTAACCTACAGCAGATAATATAATCAGAGTCCTAAAATATAAAAGAAAATAACATAAAATCCAAAATAATACAAGAAATCTATATAAAAAAAGGAAATTAGCAAAATAGGATCTTTCAAATTTTAGAAAATCTATATATTAAATAATTTATCAAAAAGGTCATCCATAAAACTACATTTTGAGAATCTCTTATAAAAATATGTGGCCATCTTAAAAGTTCTAGCCTATTTTAGTTATTATGTTGGTTTGATGCAAATCACCCCCTCTTCGACCTAGCTTTATCCTACTAGTCCATGAAAATATTTATTAGGTCATCCATATATTTTACTTGAGGTAGATCTCTATCTAGTTATGATAAATCCTCACTCGTCTATTTAAAACCTTAAATTTAGGGTGACTCGGCTCTTAATTTTTGTTTAAGTGAGATTTTAGTTGGGTTTGTAGCGTGGAAAAAAAATGAGGTCTTTGTGGATTGAGGAGAAAAGGACTTGGTGAGAAAAGGCATAAAGGTTGAGCTTGTGTCAAGTAACCTATTATAAGAAATTGACTAGAGAAACAACTAGAGATTAATGACAGTCAAGGCTAGTGATGAAGATGTGTCTGGGCAAGCATGTTGCTAGATTGCAGTGAAATAGGGAAAGAATTGTTGAGGCTGGTATCAACAATTTAGGAACTAATTAGGAAGATATTAATATTAAAGTAAGTGATGGACATGATGTTATGGGTCTAAAAGTAACTTATAAGTGTTGGTATCTATGCTAACTAGTTAAAGATAATGGTGATTATAAGAATAGTTTGTTTTGCTTTTTTAAAGAGATTGTGTTTTAAAGATGAGAGCAGCAATAACTAGTTTTGTATAGAGGTAGAGCTTATAAGTTGTTTTTGTAAGGGAGGAGATTATGATAGATATAACTAGGAGAGAAGTTAGGTTTTGTTTTGTCTTTTTATTTTCTTCTTCTTATTTTATAGGGTAAATTAGCTAAAAGGGTCCATCATTATTTTTCTTTTTTCCTTTATTTATATTTTTTTATTAGAAAATAAACTAAAAATTAATTGAAAATGATTTTTTTATTTCCTTCTTTAATGAAATTTTGATTTAAATATATAGAATTCTTCCATTTTCATAATTATTGATATCCATCATATTCTATTGTTTTTATTCTTTTATCAAGACTCCTAAATTTTTTATGATTTTCTTATAAAGTTTAATTTTTCATTATTGGGTCGAGTTAAATATCTTCATTTCTTTTTTAAACATAATATAATATTCTCATCAATTCAAAATCACTTTATTTCCTTCTTGTTAAAAATAAAATATTATCATTAAGTTAAAAAATCTCTTCATTTCCTTCTTAATCACAATTAAATATTCAGTAACCTTGATTATCATTTTGTATTTTCTTCTTTTATTTTATTGTTTGATCCTCTAAAATTTTTTCTCTTTTTTCTTGCTCATCATTTTCACTCCTTAATTTTTTTAATATTTTTTTTTCTTTTCACAAAAAACATTGAAAAATTAATGGGTCAAAATCGAGTCATGACAATTGTATTCTTTTTATAATACTTATGGTACAAAGATATTGAAGAAAATCATTTTTCTTTGACTTAATATAGTAAGTTTTTAAAGAACATAACAAAAATAAAATAAAATAAAAGAATTAGTACTTGAAAGAAAATTTCCATTGGATTACTGGCATTTAATTGAAGTAAAAAAGTCTTTTTTTAAAAAATGGTTGTTAAATTGACGAGCTTCATCTAAAATAAAAGTTTCATTGGATTAATTGGTTTTACTTTGAAATAAAAATGCCACTTGAGAAAAAAAAACACTTCCATCAAATTCATGGGATTTTTTTCTGAAATAAAATTGTCATTGAATCAAGGTATTACACATTGAAATAAAAATACCTTTTAAAAAACAATTTATTATCAAATTGATGGGAGTTGTTTGAGATAAAATTAGCATCAAATTCATTGGCTAAACTTTAGATAAAAACTGTTAATTTAAAGAAAGTTATTATCAAACTGATGAACTTTACTTTGAAATAAAATATTATTTGGAAGAAAACTCTTCATCAAATTGGTGGACTTTATAAGAAACTTGATGTCAATCCTTAAAAATAAAAGATTTATAAGCATGGACTTATAAAAACTCAACATCCATTTCTAATAATAGAAGACTTGTCAATTTGGTAACTCATAAAAATTAAAAGACTTATCGACTTAACTATTTATAAAAATCCATTGTCGATCTTTAAAAATAAAGCACTTGTCGACTTGGCCATGTATAAAAATCCAATCTCTATCCCAAAAAAATAGAAGACTTTGACAATTAGGTCATTTGTAAAAATTTATCATTGGTCTCTTAAAAAAGAAGACTTGTCTATATAGTCATTCATGAAAATTTGACTTCCATCCCAAAAAATAAAAAACTCATTGACTAAGGTCATTAAAAAAATTTTGAATGTTCATTCCTTAAAATAGTACTCATCAAATTGGTTGTTTTGAAAATGGGCAATTGACTTGTATAAATAATAAAAATTTAGCTTTGACCCCGTTATTTGATTATGTCCCAAATAGATCTAAAGGGCATCACTTATACTTATTAGGCTTATATAGGATCATGTTAACCGAGCCCGGGTCCAATCTCAATAATAGGGATGCTATATTATAACATAAAAAAATATCAAAAAATATTTATAAATAAAAGCTATTAAAATAACATGATGATTTATTTATTTATTTGTAAATGATACATTGTAACTTTGATAATGACCACATCAAATGATAGTGGTTTATTATACGATGAAGAAGTGAATTGAGAGGGTATTTTCAAAGGCACCCTTCAAATTAATAACTCATGTTCATGCTTAAAAAATAATTTTCTTTTCAAACAAAACCGCAATTCATCAAAATTGCACATCATCATTTTTTATATTTTATGTTTATGTTTTTTTATATACAAAAACATTCATATCGTGTTTTTTGTTTTTAAAGAAAATACATTGAACACATTCATGACATATATTCATATACAAAATACATCATGCCAGAAAATTAAAAACAAAACAAAATTAAACATCCATACATAAATCACATCTACAATAAAATTATCAGCACGTACACATAAAATCAAACACGTAAAATCATTCAGGTACAAACACCAATCTACCAATAAAATTATCACATTCTCTCAACCTTAATCTTATCGCACCACAAAAAATAAATCTATTGTGGCTTCATTCTTTCAAGGTTACCACATATCATGTGGACTGTAACACTTCAAATATCACATCACAAACATGCATAATAATTCAATAATACATCAAAATCATTTTAGAAAGAAAAAAAAGACATTCATTTGCAGTTTGAAATTGACCTTTTAAGGTGATGAAAATCAATTGAAAGTTATTGGAACAACTAATAAACTACCAGAATTAGACTAAAACAATGACAATGCATAGATCCATATGTTGCCACTATTGTCAATATATGAGATTGCATGTCGCCTCTATTATAGCATGCTCATACTAGATCAAAAATATCCTCACCTCCTCTTTTTCTTATGCCAACAGTGAGACTAGTTAACATTTATAAAAAGAGATCAATGCATGTAAATGTTTGGTCTTTCTTTTTTCTCTTTCCTTCCTTTTCTTTCTCTCTTTTTTGTTTTTATTTTTTTGTCTTTTGTTTTGGTCATTATACCAACCTATTTTTCTTATTTCTTATATCATTTGGTCCCTCAAGTTTTATGTTTAGTTCATTTTAATTCTATTATTATGAATTATTCATCAACTAAACTTATTTTTATTTAAATTGGGCACAAAACTATTTTTTGGGGCAAAAATTAATTATTTTTTAGCATTCTCATTTAAAAATAAGTATAACTTTAGTTTTTTTTAACATAAAAAGATAAATGAAATGATCATCATAATAGAATTAAAGTTAACTATATAGAAAAATTGATAAATTTAATGAAGAAATGGGTTAGCAAAAAAGAAATAATCTTTTCTTTTTACCCATATGAGTTATGCATATTAGACTTGTATGTCTTAAGTTGTGCAGGTCTTACGTGCACAACTAGTTAAATCATGTTAGTTTATGAGTTATTTTTTTAAATTGTGCTAGTTTAAGAAAAAAAATTTCATTGATATAAAGTTAACTATATAGAAAAATTGATAAATTTAATGAAGAAATGGGTCAGCAAAAAAGAAATAATCTTTTCTTTTTGCCCATGTGAGTTATGCATGTCAGACTTGTATGTCTTAAGTTGTGCAGGTCTTGCATGCACAACTAGTTAAATCATGTTAGTTTAAGAGTTATTTTTTTTTAACTGTACTAAGTTGTGTAGGTCTTACGTGCACAACTAGTTAAATCATGTTAGTTTAGGAGTTATTTTTTTTTAATTGTGCTAGTTTAAGAAAAAAAAATTTCATTGATAATTTGGGAAAAAACTCTTTTTTGACAAAGCAAGAAAACCATCTTTTAAAATTGGTGAAATTGACTAACAAGTTAATGGAATTAAGACTAGCCTATTGGAATTAATCTGAAATAGTGGCAACATATGATCTCATATGCTACTATGACTAATAGTGCATAAAGCTCATTTGTTACCGTTGTTGATGTGTGTTTTTAGGTGGATTAGAAAGGCATCCCTTTGTTCATCATTTCTACACCAATAATGAACTCAACTGGCCACTCGATGAGGGAGATATTTCTATTTAAAATTTTGGTCATTTCTTGTTTTTCTTCCTTTTTTATCGACACTTCCTTTTTTCTCTAAATGGTGACTAGGTTTCTTTCTAGTCAATATAAAGATAGTCGTTACCATCAGGAGTAAAGTAAGAACTTATGGACTAGAAGAAAGAAGAGATTATAATTTTGATGTTAATTGTGACGGTGAGGAGGCTACCATTGGTGGTGGCTGTTTCAAAAGCTTTGACGATCATGTATGATAGCGGCTATTATTGTTGTCATTATGATGGTGAAGAGTTAAGTGAGAAATAGGAGAGAGAGTTGTCAAGTTTTCTTCTTCTTTTATTTTTCTTTTCTCTTTACACAATTTTTTTCTTTTCTGGGTTTTTTTTTCAACTTTTTATGTATGAAAAATCATTGAAATGAAAATAATAAGCAAAAGGTCAAAATTATGAAATGAGAAAAAATTGGCCGAATTAAGTTGAGAATGCTGCTTTTTTTAGAAAATTTTACACCTTTTTCCTTTTAAAAAAAATATGTTAAAAATAAAAGGCTAAAAATAAGTTTTCACAATGAGACAAATTAGCTAAAATGTCCTTAAAAGGCGTAGTGTGATGGCAAAAGGTTTAAGATCTGTATAGCAGGTATCAATTTTGAGTCAGGGCATACACCTCTTGTACAAGCCTGGAACAGCCGGGGTTTTACTCACTCACTTGGACTCACAAAATGCGCTTTCCAGGGGGTGAGGTTTCCTCGAATAAAAAAAAAAGGTTCGCGAAAATGATCCATTAATTATTTTCCCTTTTTTCCTCTATTTATATTATTAAAGTTTAATAGGAAAGACATTAAAATTAACTGAAAAGGATTGTTTTTTTTTTATTTTCTTCTTTAATGAAAATCTTGATTTAAATGTTTAGAGTTTCTCCTTTTTCATAACTATTGATTCCTATCGTATTTTTTTTCTTTTATAAAACTTTTAAGTTTTTTATTTATTTATTAAAAAATCAATTTTTTCATTACTATGATGGGCTAAATCTCTCCATTTCCTTCTTAAAAATAATCTAATATTCTAATCAAACTCAAAATCTTTTCATTTTCCTTCTTAATTGCAATCAAATATTATCATTAAGCTCAAAATCTCTTCATTTCCTTCTTAATCACAATCAAATATCATCCTTAAACTCAACTATCTTTCTTTTTTAATTTTTTTATTATATTATTTGATTCTCTAAAATTTGATCCTTATTTTTTCATACTCGTCATTTTCACCACCCAATCTTTTATCATATTTATTTATTTATTTTGATAAAAAAATTAGAGAATTAATGGGTCAAAATCAGGTTATGACAACTAGTGTACGTGAGGGTGGTTGTGTGGGTTTTGGACGAAGAAGGTGGTGGTTGGTTCACGATCGGTGTTGTAAAGAGAGAGAGAAAAAAAGTTCAGTTAAGAAGAGGAAGATGAGACAGTGGTTTGGTAGTAGGTTGATGTAACTATGATGAAGTTGTTGTGACGTTTGAGTTATAAGGGAAAGGTTGTCGAGGCTAAAAATGGTGACTGGTGATTAGTACTCAAAAGTGCATTTTTATCATGGTTTTATATCATCATTTTGCACTTAAAGTATCAATAACTCCTTAACTAAAGTACGTTTTATAATAATCTATCTAATAATATAAGATACCTTTAATTTGTGGTAAATGTCCATTTTAAATGCAGGCCTATCACATAAATAAAAGGATTGATTGATGACTTTAAGAACTTCAATTACAAAGGCAAAGAGATGATCAAACTTAGAAAAGAGATGTCGGTGCAATCCAAACCGGAACACTATTCGGTAATTGGGTCATATTTGGAGTTATAGATCTCTGATTTAGGCTTACTTTATATGGATGGAAAGGTAAGACATAGGCCTACAACTTTCATATGGAGCCCAAGATCTAAAAAGGCCATTTTTAAGTCCAAA
>SRLM01000279.1:33106-62532 GCA_015708895.1 Populus ilicifolia | reverse complement strand
GACACCTGAGCTATGAAAGGAACTTGATTTGTTGTTAACATAAGTTATAATCATGAATGCTTGACGAAATTTACAAGTATTAGCATTAATTGAATAAGATGACTAATGTAATCATGTTAACAATCTATAATCTGATTGGAACCTCCTTTATGTGTGGTTTCCAATTGAACAATAAGAGTTTATACTATACTTGTTTGAAATACCATTAGTGGAACCTCTAACCTTGACATTAGTTATTATCATTGTTTAATCTTTACTTTAATACTCTATCTCCAAGTTCTCATCATCATCATCATCTTCTTCTCTTTATTTATTATTATTATTATTGTTATTATTGTTGTTGTTGTTATTTATAATTTGTACAATAACCTCCCTGTGGTTCGACCCCGGTCTTGCCGGGTTATTTATTACTTCGACACTCCTGTACTTGGGAGAAGACATCAATCTTTTCATCGTGTCAACTAGAGAGAGATAAAAGGAAGGTGATCAATGACAAGGTTTTTGTGCATGGAAATGAGTCTTTTTTTGTTTTTTTGCTTCTTTTTTTTTCTAGTTGGTTTTTGTTTTTTTTTTCTAATTTTTTCTCTTTCTAGTCTATTTTTTCGTTAGCTTTTTCTAGTCTTTTCTCTCTAGGTTTTTCTAACATGTCTATCTTTTTTTTCTTATGCTTCTTTATAGTGTAGAGGAGCTTATCAATTTAAAAAATAAAATCAAAATATTGAAAGATTTTTATATTTTTTCATTCTTAGGTGAGGATTTCAAATTTAAAAAATTTATGGTCAATAATTATTTTATTTTATTTTATTGAATCATGCATAATCTCTTCCTTTCCCTTTTGAATTGAATATGATCCATAATTGGTGGTTTTCTAAATATTTTTATTAAAACTATATTTTTTCTTAAATGCTTGTCATTTCACTCCTTAATTTATTTTCTTTTTATTTTTATTTTTTATTTTTATATAAAAACATTCCATATAAAATAAGTAAAATGCCATAAATCATGACATAACTATAAATTAGTTGAATTATATTGGAAAGATATTTTCTTGAGAAATTATAAGATATTGAAAAAATAAAGATAAAAATTAGGTTATGACCATGTTGGATAATGGATAATAATAATAATTTTTATTATAACGTTAGGGTGATATTATTGGTGATGCAGTGGTGATAATAATAGTAACCAAATGTAAGAAATTAATAATATAAAATATAAAAAAACTATTTTAGTTTTTTAAATTGTTCAAAAAATAATAATTTATAACTCAACCAAATATATCTTTTAAGTTTGGAAAAATTACACCTAACATCCTATTTGGCTGAAATTATATTTGTCTATTGAGTTTTGAAAAATCATAGGCATCCTAGACTTCAGTGCACACCTAAAAATTTATATCTTGTACCTAGTGTATAAAAAAATCAACATAAATTATGTAATTATTTATAGGTTTGCTATTATTTTTTATTTAATGACTAAAGAGCCTTCATAATATTAATATCACAACATTGCCATCAAACTAATATTACAATTTTGCTAAAATTAAAAAAGAATTAAAACTTGATATTTTATCAAATATTTTGTGTATAATACAAAATCGATCACAATTTTACATAACTCATTTGAATCAAACACCAACTACAAGACCTAAGAGATTATAACCCTATTTACTACTTTCACATCTTAATTACTATTCTTCGTACCTGTAAGTCATATAAGAAAATAACTAATCGCATTACAAACTTTTAAAAACCATATTCCTTGGTTTCTAAAATAAGTCACCATGAAAGACCTCATCAAGTTTAAGATCATCAACTTTATTATAAATTTATTTTTTTATATATTTTTTTAGACAAGATGGTCTAAGATTTAGATCATATGTATTTATACCTTTAATTTTCTAAAAAAATAGAGGAAAAAGATGAAAAGAAGCACTAGTTCTCAGTTCCTAACTTGCTTATTGTAGTGAACAAACCACCTTTTATATATTATAAATAGTAGATAAATTACTACATGTTTAGATTTAAACCAAGTCAGAGCAATCTAAAAATTAATTATATAAAAAGATAAAATGCATATATATATATATTCAAAGTAGACTAAATAGTAATAGCTATATTATTTTATGCTTGTTTCTTTACTTTCATTTATTCTTTAGCAAAATTCATTTCTGCAAGCACAATAACATATGAGAACACACAATAACATATGAGAACACGTGAAGATAATAAGCTTTTGATCGAATTGTGGAGTATCCTAGGAGTTTTAATATATATTTAATATTGTAGTGCAATGTGTTTTTTAAAAGTATTTTTAATTAAAAATATATCAAAATAATTTTTTTTAGATTTTTTTTTAATTTTTAACATCAAAATATCCCAAAAAAACCTAAAACAAGCATTAATTTATAGTTTTTATATATAAAAAAAATACTTTACAAAACAGGTTGAAACTAAAAAACAAACACACCTCTAAAAAAATTCACATGCTTGTCTGGTTTTTCATATCTAAACCAATTTCAATTTGATATTTAGAATGGAACAAATCATTAAAAACAATAAATTTTAGGTTCAATTTTGGGTTTTGAAATTAAAAAAATTGTTAGGATGAGAGAAAAACTAACAAATAGAAGTTCAATGCATAATTTAATTTGATGGGATTCTTTATTTATAAGATGTGAGGTTAATTTGATCATTTTATTAGATTTTATTTTATTTTTTTGTTGATCTTTAATTTTTTAAAATTTAGTACAAATGTAATTTTGATTAAATATAAGAGATTAGTAGTAATTTTCTTTAAAATAAAACAATAAATACAATTAACAAAACAAACGCCCTAAAGGAAAACTTGCCACAAACAAGAGAGTGAGAGAGAGAGAGAGGAGATCCACCAAATAAAATTGGCTAGAAATAAAGGCAAAGGGGACACAAACAAGAAATTGCAAATGGCAAAAAGGAGAAAAGAAATAATAAAAATAAAATGTTAAACTGACTTTACAAAGCAAAGCTAACAAGTGTAAGGAGGCAGTTGAGAGTTGGGTAGCCTCCCTCCCCCCTCCTCACCTCCCTTCATTTTCATCAATCAAAAGCGGGTATTCCCACGCCTTCTTCCCTCGTGTTCTCCGCCCCTTCTTTCCCTTCTTATACTCCCTTTCCCCTGGTCCTTCTTCCCCTCACTTCTCCACTCTTTTCCTTTCCCACTCTAAATGGCATCAGCTTCAGCATTCTCTGCAACCAAATTCACCCAGCCGTTTTCTCTCAACGGCACTACCTCCAGATCTCATGAAAAGCACCAATCTTTCTTTGATCCTCTCAGGACTGCCCCTTCTTCTTCCTCTTTTCTTGGATCCACCCGCAAACTTCGCCTTAGTTCTGCCTCCAAATCCAAGGTTTTGGCCAATCCCAACCGTCGATCGGCTGTTGTCGCTGTCTCTGATGTTGTCAAGGAAAAGAAGGTCAAATCTACCACCAATCTGGTAACCAATTCCACAATTAACCTCTCCACTATTTCCCTTATCGAATGCTTCTATTTTGATTTTATTTTGGCTTTGTTGTGCTTTTGTTTGCATTTCTGCGCACAAGAGACTGATTATCGTATGCCATTTAAAGCTTTAATTGAAATCATGTCATTTTCTTTGTCAATTAGGATGACATTAAATTAAATCCCAAGTTTCAATTTTTAACTTGATTGTAACTATGTGATTAGCTTGGTGATTTAATTAGATGCATTGCTATACATTTAAAACGGAGAAGCTTCTTATGCGTTGATATGTTAAAGCTACTTTTGTGAATTCTGATGAACGAAATAGAAATCAAGATGTTTCTTTCTTCTTCTTCTTCTTTTACTCATTTAATTAGTGATGTCTTTAGTTAATCACTAAAGAAGAAGGATTGGAGGTATATGAAGATATGATATTGGGCAGAGCTTTCGAGGACATGTGTGCCCAGATGTATTATAGAGGCAAAATGTTTGGTTTTGTTCATCTTTACAATGGTCAAGAGGCTGTCTCAACTGGGTTCATCAAGCTTTTGAAGCGGGAGGATTCTGTTGTCAGTACTTATCGTGATCATGTACATGCTTTAAGTAAGGGAGTCCCAGCTCGTGCTGTCATGAGCGAGCTCTTTGGCAAGACTACTGGGTGTTGCCGGGGCCAAGGTGGATCTATGCACATGTTCTCGAAAGAGCACAATTTGATTGGTGGGTTTGCTTTTATTGGAGAGGGAATTCCAGTGGCTACTGGTGCAGCATTTTCCAGCAAGTATAGGAGGGAGGTTTTGAAGGAGGCGGATTGTGATCATGTGACATTGGCCTTTTTTGGTGATGGTACTTGTAACAATGGGCAGTTCTTTGAGTGTTTGAACATGGCAGCATTGTGGAAATTGCCCATTGTGTTTGTTGTTGAGAATAACTTGTGGGCTATTGGGATGTCGCACATGAGGGCAACTTCGGATCCAGAGATTTGGAAGAAGGGTCCAGCATTTGGGATGCCAGGTGTTCATGTTGATGGAATGGATGTTTTGAAGGTGAGGGAGGTGGCCAAGGAGGCAATTGGAAGGGCGAGGAGAGGAGAAGGACCAACATTGGTGGAATGTGAAACTTACAGGTTTAGAGGACACTCATTGGCTGATCCTGATGAGCTTCGTGACCCTGGTGAGCATTTACATTTGGTTCTCGTTTGTTGGCTGTCTATTTTGTTCCTGGCCATTGATTAATTTAATGAACTTGCATTTAGCAGTTCAATTTGATCATTGTCATTTTCTCTTTAGAATCTCATTTCTTCTATGTTTAGTGACTTAGCTTTTGCCTTTGCAAGTTTAACTGATATGAAGGACACCAGGCCCTATATGATTTTTGTGAAATGCTTCTGATTTTTTCCATTTCCCGTCCCTATTGAAATATCTACCATTTGCAGTGATAAAATTGTTTTCCATTTCTCCATCTTGATTTGATGCAATATGGAGCAAATAGTTCAAAATGAGTTGCCAACTATGTATAGGTTTATTGAGGCTTGTTTGAGTTAAATTCTGGTTATTACTGACCCTGCTAGTGTACAGCTTTACTTTTTAAGGAGGTGTTTTATTATTTAGTAAACTTTCCTCATCTGCACCTTTTCGTTCCCTTTCTTGTTTTGTGTTTCTTCTTGGCTTTTCAGCAGAGTTAAAAACCTTCCCATTTGTTATTGTGGTATCACAGTATTAGCACAGAGTTCTTCACAGCATCTTATTGCAATGATGTCTACTATCCCTTCATCCACTTTAATTTGTTGGTTTGTTTTCCTCTAAATGAAAGCCTTTACATTATGATACCGTGAAAAAAACCAAGCTACTGAGAAATAAGCTCTAGTGATTAGTTTCCAACAATGCTAGTCCAGAAAAGGAAATATGTTACTTGGGAGATTCCCTTGTATATTATCTAAGGTGGTCAGTAGGCCTAATAAGCATTTACATATAAACTCATTGAGGTATTCAATATCTCAATAGAGCACCTTGAAATGATTCGGTAAAACACGAGATACTAGTATCTCATTTTCTGTTTTATAGTTTTGTTTCATAAGCCCATGCATGTTTCTCTCCCTCAATCTCTTGGTTCCTTTTGGCAGCTGAGAAGGCTCGCTATGCTGCTAGAGATCCCATCACAGCCTTGAAGAAGTACATGATTGAGAACAGCCTTGCCAGTGAGGCAGAGCTAAAGGCTATTGAGAAGAAGATAGACGAAGTGGTTGAGGAGGCTGTTGAATTTGCAGATGAGAGCCCTCATCCATCACGCAGCCAGCTACTTGAGAATGTCTTTGCTGATCCAAAGGGCTTTGGAATTGGACCTGATGGCCGGTATAGATGTGAGGATCCAAAATTCACAGAAGGTACGGCTTCTGTCTAGGTTTTGAAGTGGAACATTCATCAACTCCAGTTGTGCTCGTTGGTCTGCACAGCTCCATATTCATTAAAGCTGGTCATTTGTTGCCGCCCTAAATTACTGTGTAAGCAAGTTATGTTGTTTAGGTTACCTTTTCAATCTTAGATTTTGGCTTTGTTCTCTTAAGCATGTCCGTTCATTGTACTAGCGTTTTGAATAACAAACCTCCAATGGACTAATTGTTCTTGGTTCATATAGCTTCGAATGTTTGTACCAATGGATAAAGGCTCCGAATTTTTCAATTTTTTAGCCCATCTTGCTGCTATTTATTTATTTTGTTGGCTAACGATTGCAGCCAGCAATATCAGTTAAATTTCGAGGATCACATGCTTTGTGCATGCGTTCCAAATGTCGTCGGATGAAAATGATATGGTTGGATATACTGCATTATCCGACGATTATATCAAAAAAAATTGCAATCATCACACAGAGCACCGCCAAATTGGTAACCTGTCCTGCTAATTGTTAGCTTAGCTAAAAAAGACGAGAGAGAGAGAGAGAGAGAGAGAGAGCGCTCCTAAAGATAGAATTAGTAGTTGGAGCATGAAGGGTCCTGTTGAGATTTGGCGACGCAAACTACGGCACACTTCAATGACAGTGGGAAAGGTACTCCATTTGAGTTGGCTACCAACCTGGGCTTTTCTGGTGGCAGAGCAAGTATTCGTTAACCGTATCTTCGATGTCCATGTGAATATAAACAGAATCAGCTAGGTCCCCAAAAGCATTCCATGTGACCCGAACAAATATACCACGGGGTTCGAGAGAAGATGTCACCAAGAAAAGAACGGTGAAAATCTGACGAAAATTCCTATCTTCACAGGATAAACAATGTCGCAAATCAGAAATAAACATCAGTTTGAAACAGACCGTATTCTTAATTTCACATAACACAGTTGCTGGCAAACTAATGACGCATTACCTAGTTGTAAAATGAATCATGAGAGATTTATCGAAAAAATAAGCATGTAAAGTTGATTCGGTAATGCTCTTTGCAGATGTTACACCGTAGCAAATATAAGAAGTTGATTCGGTGAGCTTCCCAATGTGAACAACCAAAATTTCTTATTTGTCTCATAAAATCTTTAAGAATGTTTATACACTTTCTGAATTTCAGAAGTACAACGCTCAAATAAGCTCAAGATGATGGCGAAAAAATGTGTACTTCATTTGAAATCGAGAACAAAAGGAGCACAAAAGGCAGACAAAATAACACTATACTAAGAGAAACTACAGGGTGATTCTTATCATTCACATAGCGGGCAAAAAGAATATGCATGGGACATTTCTTCACCAAAATAGATGGGATCACAACTTCAAAGCAGCAATAGCTTCAGGTTTAAAATCAACCCTTAGACCCAACACTCGCCTCACCTCTGCAGGGGTTAGTCTCCAGGTCATAGGTCCTGAGTTCTCACCCCAGAAATCTAGAATCTCAGATACCTTTTCTAAGTTGAGGATAGTTGCCATTTGAGTGAGACGAGCAAACTTGTCTCTCACAGTCCTCTGAGTCATGCTAGAGAAATGGCTTACCAATGCCCTCACATCCCTGTCAAGCTGAAGGCCTCCAAGCTGACTGAACCTCTTCTGCATCATGATCACTTCGAGCCTCTTCACAATGAAGTCAATGACCAAATGTACAAATGAATCATAATTGTTGGCAGTCATTAGAGGCTGAAGCCACGATACATTTGTCTCAACAGAGTGGAGAAGCCTCTGGACCCATGGGTCATTCACCTCATTATCTGCATATTCAGCCTCAGATAATTCATAACTGATGGTTGCTACACTATCTAATACTGGACGGATTCGAGGTGTAACAGTTGCCACTAGTTGTTCCATGCCAGCATTCAGGGCTTGCTTGAAAGTAGTGCTCACATCACCCAACTCAGACAAACAAGATTTCACCCTTTCTCTATCTGCTGATGCAGGGAATGCCTGTTGAAATTATTGCAGTAGGTTTAATTGTTAGACATTGAGGTGATTTCAACAAACAAGGAATAAAAGCAATTCAAGTGATTGAAATCAACCATGTCAACTGGTATAACAGGAAACAAGTATCAAAACAAAGAAAACGAACATGGAAGGAATAACTTTTGAAATTAATGTGGGCACTTTAATTATTAGCAATGAGGTGGTTTCAACAAACAAGAAAGAAAAGTAATCCAGGAGTTTGAAAACAACCATGTCAAAGGGCACAACAGAACATAAGCAACAAAATAAACAAAAAGGATCATCAAAATATGCTCGAGAAACATCCATACTCATTTAATTGCAATATTTAGTTCAACATAAAAGATAAGAATCAGACATAAATTAAATGTAGACGATGATGCCGATTCTTCTGATTTTTTAATCCTTGAAGTTCATGCAATCTCTATCATTTCACTTACCATAATAGTTTCTATGTGGATGGAACATTAATGGATAACAAACATATTCTAACAGTCTAACTTCTAGTGTGACTAGATCAAAAATCACAAGCAAGTTAACACGCAAGGCATAGACTAGCAAGCACAACAGCTATTTCTTTTGGTTACTTAAAGCAAGAATTATAACTTACCTCAGCACATTGCTCTTCAATCTCATGCTTCAACTTCAAGACATACTCGCCACTCACATCCATATTATTCAATGCAGTGGCAAACTCAGTCCCAGTCTTTTGCACACCAACACCACCCAAAAACAGCTTTGCACCAAGGTTTAGTTCTCTCATTTTCTGTTGCAAAGCTTCATGGTATTCATTACTTAACAAACTACCAGCAGCACTCAAGACTGCAATCACGGAATTAACGTTTGAAGTTGATATTGCCCTTCTCAAGCAACTTTGAAGAACATAGAACACATCGTCAACAGTAGACGTTGTAAGGCTATCAGGCACATGCTCATCAATCTTAATAGCTTTCCTTACATTTTCAACCATAAAGAATCCCTCTAAAATCACATAAAACCCAGTGATCTCCTGAACTACTCTACTAAAACTCCCACTCCTAAATGATTTAGTAGCTCGTGGAACCAACTCGGGATCAACAGAGCTCAACCCTTTAATCTTCGAAACCATGAATTCTGTATAATCCTCACCTAATAGCATCAATGACAATATCTCTTCTAAATACAACTCAATCTCTCTTGGGTCTGGCCCTTCCGGTGCACCAACAGCAAGTAAATTCTTATTCTGTGCATTAATCTCCGAAGCCAACTTCCCCAGTTTCCTATACTCCATAAATTTCTTCAAAATCAAAGAACCCCTCGAATCACACTCCTCTTGCAATTCGCAAATTGCATAAACAATCCCATCTTCACCACACAAACCCCTCAATATCTCATCATTTTCTTCAATAGCCAAAACAATATCCTTAAACAAATTCGTCAAACCCCCAACAAAATTAACATTACTAACATTACTATTATTATAACTCTGTTCCATTAACTCCACTAAATTCTCAAATTCAAGCCTAGATCGCATCGAAATCACTTTCTTTAAATATCCAACATAAACCTGCAAGCCCTCTTCTTCCAATCCTAGAGGCGAAAAAAGCCTGATAAACCTTAAAATCGTCGAATGATCCCTGGAATCCACCGCAGCGGACAACTTCTTGCCCACAATTCCTTCGAGCGTTCTCTTCGACGCCAACAATTGCTCTCTCTGATCCGATCCAGAATCTTTATACTTTGCATCAATCTGCAAAAATGTCTGCACATACTTGGCAGCAGACTCATAATCCTCTTTTTCAAGCGCATTCTTCACTCCTTCAATACAATTTCCTCTCTCAACAATCGCATCGATACGCAAGAGGGTGGAATTAACACGCGACTGAGCAAGATCGAGCTCACGCACTTTGGCACTCACGTGATCTGCTAAATCGCAGGTGGAGCGGACATTGGAGTGCATGTGGTCGAAATCGGCCTTGACAATCTCGAGAACATCAGCGGATTTTTGGAGGTGATGGAGATTCTTGTCGAGATCGGAACGTTGGGATAAAAGAGTATCGAGGTTGAGGTCGAGACCGCGTTGGTAGGCTATGCATTCGTGGAGGAGACGAGTCATGGCGCCTACGTCGGTTAGGTTGCGAACGTGGTCTAAGGCTTCAGGGGTGCCGAATTTAATAGAGGGAGAGTTTAGGGTGGTTTCGTCTTCTTGTTGGGGTTCTTCTTGTAGTGGTTGTGGTTGGGGTTTTGAGGATTTCGTGACTGCTCCATTTGCGGTTGCTACCATTTTTGTTTCTTTTTGGATCTGGAGGAGGAGGAGGAGGATATTGATGAACAAGCAGATGATGGAGTGATGAGCGGTGTTTTGATCTTTCACCTGTTTTAAGTTTGTTTGGGTTTCTTTATTTTCGGGTCATATAGATCCATACAAACCCATACCACCGTCTACGGTACTCATCTTCATTGTTTTTCTGTTCTCCTTTTATATATATATATATATATATATATATATATATATATTTCTTATTTTAAATACTATTCATGAGAAATGGAGCGGCTATATGTCAATGGAAATTATATTTCACCTTTCAATTTTTTTATACATTTTCTTCTTTTTTTATTAAAATGTTTTTATTAGAAAAAAAAATTGTATAATGCCTAGAGCACATATTATATTTTTACATGTGTTGTATTTTATTAATTTATTAAAAAATAATTTAAATGTATAGAAAAAGATCAAATTACCCATTTATTAAAAATAATTGTATAAGTATGTATTTTTAAAAAAAATTCCCATTTAATTATGCATTCATAATTTTACCACAAATGAATTTAAGTTCCCTCTTATTTGTAAAAGGGTCGACCCGCCTTTCCAAAAAAAATATCCATGCAAATTTTGAAGCTGGAGGCTCCGTTTCGCAAATGGGCTGACCAACCATATCCACTTGGAAAATTTGGAGCTCATTTCTCCAATGGCCACCCGTAGTAGGTTCTTAGGAGGACCCGACACTACTCCCTTCTCCTCTCGAAACTAAAACCAAAGCAGCAGCTACACCAACGACAACCTCAATATCATTCTCTCCGCCAATCCAACTTCAGTACCCCAAAACTCTGCTGCTGCTGGTTCCGCTCTAACTCTCTTCACTTGCCCTCAAGAAAAGGTCTCACTGTTTTAGCAGTTGAAGATAAGGAACCCGAGATTGCGGAGGAGATTAACAACGTGAGCCAGGAGAATGGTGGCTTTGAATCCGAGAAGCAAACCAAACCATGCGAACTATACGTCTGTAATCTTCCAAGGTGTTCCGACATTGCAGACCTTGTAGAAATGTTCAAGTCTTTCGGCTCTGTTCTTTCTGTTGAGGTATATATTTTTTTCCTTCACTTTGGACCCTTCCTTTCTTCTTAGTGACATCTGGGTTGGGTTATATAAAGAAATACGAATTCTAGTTTATTTTTCAAAATTTGGATTCGATCATGTGAAATTTTGTCCTCACTCAATTCAAGTGAATTTTTATTTTGGTTCTATTGCAGCTATGATTAATCGATTTTTTTCATTGTTTTGATTCAATTGCAACAGCTACACTATATAATTTGGAAGCTTGGTGGGATTTTATCCAAAAATTGGAAAGATGAAATTCTATCAAGCATTGTAGATAGGCCTTTTGCTGAAATTAAAAGGATTGAAACGAAATTAACCTGATGAAAAGGTGGAAGCTTGGGTTTTAGGTGAATACAAAAGGTGAAACAAGATTCATCACTTATAAAGCTGTGGGATTGCACTCTCAAGTTTTCGGTTCCTTGTTGAGTTAATTGCAGGTTTCTCGGAAACCTGAGACCGGTGCAAGCCGAGGATGTGGTTACATCACAATGAGTTCTATAGAGTCGGCAAGGAATGCAGTCTCTGCATTGGATGGATCAGTTGAGTGTGAACTAGCCACTATTTTTTTATTGTCATTGTAATTATTTCTGTATCTG
The DNA here is from genome assembly GCA_015708895.1 of Populus ilicifolia. Taxonomy (NCBI): domain Eukaryota; kingdom Viridiplantae; phylum Streptophyta; class Magnoliopsida; order Malpighiales; family Salicaceae; genus Populus; species Populus ilicifolia. The sequence goes on along the minus strand of SRLM01000279.1, from coordinate 50,718 downwards.
ATTAACAAACATATTGCCTGAAATTCGTTTACTATTTTCTAGGATGTCGGTGGCAGGGAGAAGGAACCCTGAGGCTCTGAACTCAGCACCCACAAAACACCTATTTTACGAAAGTCCACATAAGTTGTGAATAGGCAATCTTCCCTGGAGTACAAAACTCGAGGAGCTGAGGAATCTATTTAGCCAGTTTGGGGTTGTGGATAGTGCAAGGGTCGTAGAGGAGGAAAGAACCGTACTTATGCCTTCCTTTCATTTTCATCTTCTGCAGAACGTGATGCTGCACTTTCAATGAATGGAACAGTTAAGCTCATTAGCATCCTCCCTTCTTTCAACTTTCTCTCTTCTTTCACTTCGTTTGTCATCGTTACCCGTTAACTGAATTTTTCTTGCAGGACTTCTATGATGGTGGTTTAGTTGTTAGAGGATGGGTTGAGAGACGACCAAGCTCTGACTAAAATTTGGCTGCTTGCATATATGTAATGAGGCTGGACAAATACAATAGCTCGAAGCATTCTCCTTGCCTGAAACATTGGCAGAGGGTTTGCTTTCTCATCCTCCTTCCTTCAAATTCAAGTTTCGTATCTCACACTGAAGTTTGAGTACCCTTCAAAGTTCTGTAGGACTTTATGTTAAAAGTACACGAGAAAATTTAAGCATTCTCCTTACCTGAAACTAATATTGCATATTCATGTGCTCTGATATACTCTCGTAGCCTCTTGTTTTCTGAAAAAAGCTGTGTGTATATACTCTTTATCTTTTCCCACTATCTTAGTTTATGAGTTTGGTGTCGCTGAAGTGGTGATATTTTCCAGTTCATGATAATTTTGAGGTGTGGAATATAAATTGGCACCCAGATTAAACTGGTACTAGGCGTACACAAGGGAGAGGGAGAGGGAGAGAGATGAATCATATAATCAGAGTGACATATTGCCACCTTTTCATATTGGAATGGCATGGGAAATATTTTAGCTTGCAACTTCCTGGAAAAAATCATGTATTATGAGATTGATTCCTTAACTGATTTATTGTGTAAGACGCAAGTAGAAGACAGCAGCTGCCAAAATTTTCCCTGGATTTGAGAATGGAATTGTTGTCTGAGCAAATTAGGCTCCATTCTTCCAACTGAAACCTTTTCCTTTTGCGGTTTTTTTTTTTTTTTTCAAGAATGGAAACTACAATTGAGATTTGATTTTCTTTATTACACCTTCGTGCTTGCCCTTACAATTCACTCATCAGTATCTAGTTCTGTCACTTGTTAAAAAACCATAAACCCTAGCGAACCATCACGAGAATTCTATGGCCTAGTGATTCCCGATCTCAGGATCTATTTATTTATTTACTTATTTCTCGAGGGACACGACATCATTCGTTTTAATATATTGCTCGCAGGGTTTGGGAAAAACTTCTTTGAGGAGGAGCATCACTGTATTCACTCATACATTATGTGTACGAGTAATCCTCCTGAGGAAATCACCAGCCAGCAACGCAACAGTCTTAAAACTCGAGAAGAATGCAGAAACGCCATCCTGAAAGTAATATAAATGGCATGTCTCTGTTGCACACTACCCATCAAATCCAAAAGGAGTAATCCACCAGAAGCAAATGTGAATGCATACCTGAACTGGGTATCTGCAAGTTTTATTATTTAAAGGAGAAAGAAAATAGTCAGCAGCACAGAAAGAACACTCGACCTCTCCATTTTATTTTATTTTTCCTTTGATTATGAAGAAGATGGAGTTTTAGGAGGAGAACATGGTGGAAAGAAGAAGATTTAGAAAAGAAGAGAATACTCAAATTAAGGAATTAGGATTTCCAATCCTCAAAACTATTTGGTTCAATTCATGAAACTTTATAATATTCAAGTTATAATTAGTCTATCATATTAGTTATAGTTTGGTCATTTATTAACATGTCACGTTATTAAAAATTCATGTCAGCAACATTAAAAAAATATCTCTTATCTTTTCATTCTTCTAACAAGAAATTCCTATAAAATCATAACCAAAACCACACTAACTCACTGTCATTTTATTAGAAATAATTTTTTTTTATTCTGTTTAATTTTATTAAAAAAATAATCAAATTAAAATTTTAAAAAAATCAATTTAAATTGACCAATTTCAATTCGTTTTGGTTTTTTAAAACAAAAACCAGTTCAAACCGGTTTGGCTTGTTTTTTCAGTTTTGGCTTAGTTTTTTCCCAGTTTTTTTTTGTTTGGATTCGGTTTGATTTGGTTTTTTTAATTTTAGACTTATAAAACCAAAACCGAACAAAATTAATTATTTTTTTTCAAAATTCTAATTAGTTTTTTTCATGGTTTGATTTTTTCAGTTTTTTGCTTTGATTTTCTTAGTTTAATCGATTTTTTAATTTTTTTTACTCACTCCTGTTTCGTCCTTTTTCTCACTTGGTGTTAAAGCAACCGTATCTAAAAATTCCATATCTTTTTTATTTTGCAAGAAAGTTTTTTTTTATTATGAGCTTAAAATTTGATGTATACAAAGTCATTTAAAAAAAAATTAAGATGATAATATCTTAGTTGTAAATAATGAAATTTAAAAAATTATTTCAGAAGATTTTTATTTTATATTACAAAGATATTATCTTCTTTTTTTGAATTGAAATATTCAAATTAAAAAAACTTCTTATCCCACATTAGAAAAATACAACTTTCTTTTTATAAACATAGTATATAATAATGGCCTTTTAATCCTACTTTGAAAAAATAAAAATAAAAATTTAATATTTATATAATAAACTTTAATATGGACTTATAGCCAACAAAAATAAAGTGATAAGCTAAAAACCTTTTATTACTCCCTGGACGCGTAAAATAAAGTCTATACTTTTTGAACTTTTTATCTTCAATAATAATTTATTTTTTTGGCCTTAAATTACCACCAACTCTTAAAATTAATTTTCTAACAACTATATATTTTATAAAAGCTCTTTAAAATCCCTAACAACTATTTAAAAAATATATCGTACAAACAATTAATTCTACCATTTATTTTTTAACTAGATGTTTCAGACTTTAATTCTCCTATTTATTTTCTTGCTAGTTGTTGTAGGCTAACAATCCTATATATACACTTCACTTTTATGAAAATCACCTGACTTTAAACACTTAGCCTTGGTGTCCTTTTTCTTGCTGTTGCTGCATCCCTCCTTTTAAAAAAGAACCTGTTCAATCCTGGGGAATAAACTTATGCAGAGAAATATCCTAAGGGATAGTATTTGTGCACCTCTCATGATTTGTGTTTTGTTTTGATTTATTTAATATTTTTTCAACAATTTTTGATCGATATAGTCTATTTAAATTAAATTATCAAATACACGACTAAAATTATAAATCTAGATAAAATTTAAAAATAAATAATGATAAGCTGGAAAAAAAAGACTTATTAATATTATTAAAAAAAACTTACAATCCTACTCCAAAAAAAAAAGAATGGAATTTAATAAAATAATATTTAAAATATATTCTTGATTAATTAAATAATTTGATAATTTAATATACTTATAATATTTTCAATTAATTAATTTTTAAAAATACATTTAAATTATATATATATAAAAAATCAGTTACACAGGCTTGGATATCCAGCTTGCTTGACCCTCTAAAAGAGCCCATATGCATGGCCTTCATTAAAAAACTCAGGCCCGCTCAAGTCTAGAAGCCTAGGAATATGCTGGGTGTTTTCTAATTTTTTTTCCTGGAAGCAAACAATATATAATTTATTTTTTATTTTTGAACACCTTAATATCACTAAAAAATATAAAAAAAAAATTAAGCAGACGGCACACGTCTTTCTATTTATTTCAGGCTTTTCACCCAGTTCATCTCTTACAAGAGGAATTCAATATTGAGTTTCCCACGAGTTCTGAGATTGGATTCTCGTTCTAATACAAACATTCAAAGACCCAAAATAGCTGGAGATGCCTAGCTAAACCGGTGACGGTGACGGTGGCCGCTTTGCTAATATGCCATCAATTTCCTTTTCCTCCCTCGATAAAGATGGTCTAAGAGATGTCTGTGCTCGCCTGCGCTCATTCGTTGGGTTCGGTCATGCTTTTCATGACGAGACGTAAATTAGAAATCACCTCGTCACTGCCACGGCCAGCGGGCCCCGCACCTTAACTGCATCACATGCTTCTACCAGGTTGCGTGCCGCTAATTTGCAGCCCTCTTGTAATAATAACAACAACAACGTGATAGCCTAATTTGCACGCAGCCAGCAACCGTGAAAACGTATTCTGCCAAGAATTTGCAGCCCTCTTGTAATAATAATAATAAAAAAAACGTGATAGTTTATTTCAAGTGATTGTTAATTCTATCAATTGAACTATACTTCAAATTGATAAAATAAAAAAAGAAATATTATAAAAAAAACTAAAATATGTGATATTTTTCTCTCACTAACTTTCTATTTATTTATTTATTTATTTATTTTTATCATAGCCCTCAAACTTTTTCAATACAATTGCATACTTTTGAAGTGAAATAAAAAAAAATTCAAATTTGTTGATAAAAGATAAGCTTGAAAGAAAAAAGATCAATATCTAAAAGACATCTAAAATGTTGGTAAGATATTTTTAAGTTGAAATTGATTAGAAATTAAATTTTTAAAATAAAAAAAATTACTATTATGATTTTCTAGTTATTATAAAAATAATTGGAATCTAGACTAGTAAACAACATATTATTTATTTTTTATATATATAAAAAAAGAACAAGATTGGACATGCTAGTTTAGACTTGACAACCCACACACATCTAGGTTTTTCCTTTTAAAGGCCTATACAAGTTAATTTCTTTCTTTTACTATTTTTTTATTCTATATGTGAAATATAGATTTTTTTAAAAATATATTCAACTCAGCTCTCTTTGTTTTTCTTTTTTTATTATTTTTTATTTATTTTTATTTTTTATTTATTTTAAATATAAATTTAAAAAAAATATGAAACTCAACTAAGTCTATAATCTAAATCATAAGTTTAATGGATTAAGTCATAATATTTGAGGTATTTTTTTTGTTTAATGGGTTTTTTTATCCTTATTTTTTATATAAAAAAAAACACACAATTTTACCATATTATCAATGGTCTATTTTTTTATTTAACTTAAAACTAAAAAAAATATTTATTTGTTATCAAAGATCTACCTTTTCTATCTATTCCAGTCTTATGTGTTTGTTCATTTTTTTATTTTAAAAAATATTTATACAAAAACAATTTCTGTACACTTTATTATTGTATAATTAAATAAAAAATAATATATAAAATAAAAAATTTATTGAATTCGATAACATGTATAACATGTGTTGTAACCTGTGTTACGAGATCAAATATATAGATTTATATCTAGTTCAATCTTTACTTATTATTAATAATTGTTTTTTACATTTATTGGATGAGTAATTTTTGATTTATTTATTCAGATGTATGTATAGAAATTTTTATTTTTGATTAGGAATTTTTTATGGCAAAAAACATGTTGAAAAGGCCTATATATTCTCATTTTTTTTCTTACTTAAAAATAAAATTATTTCACCTACAATAAATGACAAATCAAATACCTATTCGAGTCTATGTCCCTACAACTAGAATTTAGTCTTTCTAAAAAGTTATATAACATTATTTATTTTATTAATTAAATAAAAAAATATTATTGTTAAGAAAGAACTAACCTTTAATCAGAGATGTTATCCTCATGCTAGAATACAGAAAGTAAAAAAAAATTTCTTACCCAGAAAAAAGTGTTTCAGATCTGTAAATTATATATATTAAAATACCCTGTAATTTGATTTTAAAAAAAATATAGAAGAATTTAGATGCATTTCAAATAAACAAAAAAATAAAACATTTTTGAAAACAATGGGTGATAGTAAATCAGCGGAATCTAACAAATAGTCTCACACATATCAACCACAAGGGAAAGATATAATAATAATAATAATAATAATAATAATAATAATAATAATAATAATAATAATAATATGAAAGCATTTTTATCGTACATATGCAATATAGTCTAATTAGATTTTTATCCTTTCAAAAAAGAAATTGGTGTTAAAAGTATTTTGGTCTTTTTATATGACCTATTATTAGTTATTAAATGGACTAGGGATATAAGTGTTTTTTTAATTTTTATTAGTATTGTAAAATGATTTAATTACCCTCTAAATTAACTTTTTAAAATTGGCTAGTAAGGATATTTTTTGTGTTTTTTTTTTAATACAAGGAAATGATAGGTTTACTCTGGCAATAAAAAAAACTAAACCAGGCATGCAGAGGCTTTTGGTCTTTTTGCTTAGGTTGTTTATGTGATTAATAGGTTAATCAATGACATTTTAATATTTTAGCAATAATTAAATATTAATTAAATTGAAATAATTACTAGCACATAGGAAACGCCATACACTTTGAATGGCGAAATGACGCCTCTAAATGACATAAAATACAAGTTTATTGTGTCATTATAAGTGTCGTTGAGTCTTCCTTTTCCGTGCATGAGACATGTTGGCAACAACATGATGATTTATTGCCAATCAATATCTTTATTTGTTTTTTTTTCCTTTCTTCCCTCACAAAATTATAGTTTATTTCTTCTTATTGCTGACACTTCAATTTTAATTATTATTTTTTTAATTTTTGTTCTTATTTTTTTTATAAAAAGTTTATTTGTTTTTAATTTATTCATTCAATTTTAATTTATCATATATTATTTTTTCAATGTAATTCTTATTCTTTTAATTTTTATTTTTTCTCCTTAGTTCTTTTATAAAGTCTTAATGGTTATCAATTTCATCTTTTAATTTAAGTTTTAGTAATTTTTGCTCTTTTCTTGTCATTTTATTAAAGTTATTTTTTTTATTTTAACCATTCAATCAAAAATTTATAGTTATTATTTAATTTATTTTTTATTTTGATTTCCACCTAGTTATTCTAATTACTATTTTTTATTTAGATTTTTTGTGTAATTTGTTTTTTTTTATTTCATCCTTCAAAGTTTGATTTACTAGGGATTGGACTTCACATTTTTTTTTATATGCTACTTTTTATCTAATGATTTGAGTCACAAGTTTAAAAAATTAACATGAATCAACATCTTTTTCTAGATTTTGTTTTTCAAATCATCTTTTGATGCAATTTTTTAAAAGAAAATTAACTTTGTGATTTTCTTTAATTTTTTTTTATATGAGTTATTTTAATTTCATAACTTGAACCATGAGTTTTATAGGTTATCTTGAATTAACTCATTTTTTATTATCCAAATTATTTGTTTATCATGCTATCTCGAGTTGATTCAATTTGATTTATTTTTTATTTAATTTTATACTTTTGAAGGGTTTTTTTTATATTATCGTGATTTTTTCTTAAAAAAATTTATGTTAACTATGATTGTTCATTTTTATTATCTAATTAAAATAAAAATAATTTATTAAACCTAGTTAGAAGCATAACATTAATTATTATTATTTTTTAAAAAATTTAAAAATATATTTACAATACATTAACAATATTTATACATACATATATATAAAAACAAATCCATGGCCTTGTGCTATCCATGTTTATTGTTTTCATTTTTGCCCGCCTGTTGCCAAGAAAAAAAAAAAAACTTAAGGACCCATCGTTTCAATACTGTCAAGTGGATTAATTCACTCGGTAGGTATTATTTATATAAACAGTAACAGGCGAATTAATTAACAGATTACTATTTATAATTTTACTATTCATTAAATCGTATTCCACAAGAAAAAAATTTAAAATTTTAATTATATTCTATTAAAAAAATAATATTTAATATTATTCAATAATATTATATAAATTAAAAAAATTCACTTTAATTATAATTATAATTTTATTTTTAATGATATTTTATCTGATTTTATTATATATTTAAAAAAACATGAAAATTATAATTTTTAATAGAGGAATTTTATAAATAAAAAAATAATAGATAAATTAATTAAACAACAAAAAATATTTGATATAAAATATTATTTATTTAATGATATAATAGTGGTAGTTAAATTTATAATATCTAAATTAAAAAATATTAATATTAATATATATCTGTTTTAGTTATTTTATAAGCTTAATTTAAAAAATATATTTAACTAAATATATTAAATTATTTTTTATTCAATCTCAGTTGTAATAATAATTTTAACCAAACATGTATAAATATCAATCTAATCTAAATTAAAAACTAAATTTTTTTTAATTAAAAATATTTTATATAAAATATTTTTTTAAAATTATAATTATAAAAACTATTATAATACCAAATATAATACTTAATTTAAAAAAAGTGTAAACAGATAAGACACGCAGTGCACCACGTTCTACACCAGAAGAATAATATCACTAAAGAAAAACTTAAAACTAAATTAAAAGTCATCACTAACTTAATTTTAAGACACGAAGAAAAGGTTCACCTGAACGTTCCACGTGTCAAACGCTTCACCATAAGATCTCAAACCATGCTCTCCAAGGCCACCGTGGCAACCCCTCTAAAAAATATCTCTCCCAACAATCCCAAAACTACGCAACACGTGTCCAGATATGCCCCACCAGAGAAGACAATTAAAACCACAGCATGGTGATAGAAGCGCCAGTTCCTAGCAAGAAAAGAAACTGTGGCCCATAGTTTGACACGTCATCCAAACCAACCAGTTGCCAATGGCGAGCGACCTTTTGATCGACCCTCAGTTCTTCTTAATCAAATAAGAAAACCGAAAATCTCTCAGCTTAAAATTTTTTAAAAAAATCCTTCAGACGAGAAGATATTTTCTGCGGTTTTTGCGGTTGTGAGTGCAAGTTGGAATAAGGAGGCAGTTTTTGCTTACTCTTCTCTTCACTAAAATTAATTTCAGTTATTTCTTTTTGATTACTGTCTTGCTAAGGACGAGGTTAATTTTGCTCTAACATTAACCCGCTCGCTCTTCTCGTTCTTTCTGATACTACTACAGTTTTCATTTTGATTTTTCTTCTCTGCAGAAAATTAGGGTTTGTTTGTTGTGTTAATTTTCAAATTTTCAAATTTTTCGTTTTGTTTTGTGTAAGCATCATCGTGTTTGAGAATGGGTAAGGTGGTGGTGAGTAGCAGTAGTGAAGAGGCGGGGGGGATGGCGGTGGAGTTAGATACAGAGAAGAAGGATATTGGATCGTCGGAGGTGGTTCGATGGGAAAAGTTTCTACCAAAGATGGTGCTCAGAGTTCTTTTGGTCGAAGCGGATGATTCTACTCGTCAGATTATTGTTGCCCTTCTCCGAAAATGCGGTTACAGAGGTTTTAATTTCTTGCTTTTCACTCTTCGTTGACTTTACCATCAATTTTATTTGTCTGTAATTGCTTTTTCCTGTCTAATTTAATTTAAATTCAATTCTCATTTCTTTTTTCTTCTCGATCAACTTATCTTTGTTAAGTAACAATTTGAATTTTTTTGGTGATATAAACATGTCAGTCTCTCGTGGCTGCACTATCATCTTGACTTGTTTTTGCTGATTTTGATAAAGATTCCTCTTTCCTTTTTTTAAAAAAATTCGATATTTCACTTCTGATTTGTTTTTGGGGGAACTGAATTTGTGTTAAATCTATTTATCATGCTTGGTTGAATAAGGTGGCATTACTGTTTTTGTTGCTCTTGATGGAAAAATATTTATCTATGTAGCCTGGATGAATTTACTTCTGACCCTTGATCTGTAATCTGTTGATTCCTTTCCCCCTCTTTATCTGTTATATGATGTAATTGAACATTATATTTAATTTTCGATTACAATTTGAGTTTGCAATTTGTAAAAATAATAAAAAAGATCATGACATTTTCAATTTTCGGTATCATGGTCTTCGACTGAAGATGTATTCTTGTCTCTCTGGGCAGTTTCTGCTGTTCCTGATGGGTTAATGGCGTGGGAGACCTTGAAGCAGAGACCCCATAGCATAGATCTCATATTAACTGAAGTGGAGTTGCCATTAATATCAGGATATGCGTTACTTGCTTTGGTCATGGAGCATGATGTTTGCAAAAACATTCCTGTCATAAGTATGTGAAAGCATGTTTATGTTAACTTTACTATCTTGATATTTTGTTTGTCGTGGTGCTAAACAATGTTAGGAATTTTTTGCATCATAAACACACAGTGATGTCTTCACACGATTCAATTAGTGTGGTTCTGAAGTGCATGTTAAAAGGAGCAGCTGACTTTCTCGTTAAGCCTGTTCGGAAGAATGAATTGAGGAACTTGTGGCAGCATGTTTGGAGAAGGCAAACTGTATGTTTAACTTTCAAGTTCATTTTTTCGTTCTCTTTTTTTGTTCTATTCTTCTGGTTCAAAAGCATGCTCCTAATGGATTTTTTTTTTTAAATTATTGATCAGGTAATTGCTGGAAAAATCCCTGGAAACTCGCATCAAGTTGAGGCCGCATCTGAAAACAACGCAACTTCGAGTGATTTTGGGACATCTTTGCTGAAAAATAAGGATTGCAGCGAGAAAGGGAGTGATGCCCAAGTGAGTATTAGGTCACTTAATTGCCAGTCTTGTAGAAATATGTAGTCTGTGTCTTTGAATCCATTCTTGTAATATAATGTCTGCCAACTTCCCAAATAAGGGTGGGCAAAATGACCGAATTAACCAAATAAACCAACATAAAATTAACTGGAAAGGCCGACCCAAGATATCAAACTCAAAAAATTATTTAGAAAATTTTAAAAAATCGTTTAGGTTTAGTTTTGGTTTTGAAATCAAAAAATCCAAACCAATTCGATTTTTTTCAATAAAAAACTAAAATCCTTAAAAAAGCCCAAGCCCATTGCACCAAATCCTCTAACAAAGCCCAATTTAAAGATCCATGGGACTTATTTGCGAGAACTTAACTGTTTAGTTTGAACTGGTTTTCCAGTTCGACTCAAATTTTAAAATAAAATTCGTTCAGTTGAACCTTTTGTCCAAATCGAACTGAACTGACCGATGCTCCCTTTTCCGAAATGTCTGCTTCTGAATGCGATGCAGACAGGGGAAGAAATAGTTCATTCGGTATTTTCATGTAACCTGCCGAGAATCAATTGATTTTCCTCTTTGCTTCCCCAACTCCTCTTGGCTCATCAAATTGCACAGTCTCTATAAAGCAGTACTATAGATATATCCAGAATCCATGATGAAATTCATGGAGGACACTTGTAGTGCGAGGAAAATTTCTCTTTCCAGATTAGGTTGGCTTTATAAAGTATCACATAGAGACTGCATGTTTGCCACTTCCCGTGCAGAGCTCTTGTACGACCCCTTGCTTGGAAGCTGAGAGTGCTCATATGCAAAATATACAGGGACTTTCACATCTGAAGTACATGAGTCCTTCAAATTTGAGCGATGCAGATAATGAGAAGTATGAAGATTATACCAAATTAAATAAAAGCCCAGTAAATCCTGAGAGCAAGACCGGAGGTATGTCTCACGTTTCCATTCCAAATTTTTACTTATATTTACTACAACTGCTTGAAAAGTTTGCTTTCTTTGTTCAGTAATACCTAACCAAGGGACTTCTAACACGGTACTTGTAGCAGAAAGGTCAAGCAGGACGAGACATGACAGAGAACCGTGCCATGGAGCTTATAATCCAACTGCTCTGAGACAGGTAGAGGAGCATGCTTGTGCTAACTCAGCGATTCATGCTAATAGCTCCTTCGGCCACGATGATGTACTTGGTGAAAGTGGAGCCATTGACTTGATTGGTTCCTTTAATAATCGCCCAAAGCACACATATGCATACTCTAGTTTACATGATGCGACAAACAAGTTTGAATTCCCTCCACTACTTGAACTCTCTCTCAGAAGATTGTATCCCAGTAGCTCAGAGAACCAACGGCTAGATGAAAGACATGCATTGAACCATTCCAATTCCTCAGCCTTCTCATTGTAAGTTTTTGTGTACCCGATACTGAATATTAGATAAAACCTGGGCCATCCTACTGTTTTCCATCTCAAGCTTTATTTTAACATCTTTGAAGTGAGTCTATCTCCCTTCAAGTTTTCTTCTTTTTTGTTTCAGTTTCAGTTTCGCTTTTCTTTCTCTTGTTTTTATATTTATTTTCAAATAATTATTTAGCTATAATGTAAGGTTCATCTTTCTTGTGCTCATTCAGTATAATTCTCTCTATTATAACAAAATATTAGGCTTAGATGAAGGAAGAAGTAGGAGTTCGGAGACGGTGGATTTAATGGCATAGTTGGCTGTGAGATGCAGTATTGATATTAGACAGGGTGTTCCCCATTCGTTGAATGAAAGGATCATAATTACATAATTTTATCCACTGCTTTAACTGATTTGTTAAAGAACAGGAGCTGTGTTTTTACAGTCTTTTCTTTTTATGATGTGTTTTCTGCCCTAATAAATGGGCCTGTATAGGAAGAGAGATGGATTCATGAGTTCAAGCCTCTCCTTTGTCAGAAAAAAAGAAGAAAGAAGTGGTTTCTGCATCCTGATTGCAGAATTTTAATGAAAGCTATTTCTTTTAACTCTAGGTGGTCACATGTGGAAATGCTTCTCTGATTAACGTATAGGTTCTCTCCGCAGGTACAATAGTAAGTCACTGCAATCCCTTTTTCCAACATCTGCCGGTAATGGCTCAGATTCCAAGGAAGAAGCCAGTAAGTCTCCTGATCTGTCATCCAATCACCTTGCTCAAAATGTTGGTACTGTTTCTCAGATACATGATGCCTCTTTGAGTGGCAATCAAGAAATTATGACCACTCCGGTCATTGGCCAATCTGTGAAGGTGGAATTAGCACATCCAAGCCCTCAACTTGGATTGATTCCTGTCTTAGGTACAAGGCTTGACAATATATCTACCGGATGTGGTCATGTTTTCTCCCCTTTATGTTATACACAATCAAATGCAGCATGGAATCCCAATCTTGCGGGGCGGCCACAGTCTCCATCTCCTACAACTGCCTCAGTTCATTCAAATCCTGAAGTTCTTGATTCCAAGCAAAACCAGAAGTGTTCTGCTGAAATTACATACTGCTATGTTGACGAAAATGATCTTCAGCAGAACAATAGGGAACCTGTGGATGAAATGAGACATGATTCACCTGCTGCTGGTCAGAGTAATAGTAGTAGTTTATGTAAACGTGTTGCCAATAATAATAATAGCAGTGCTTATGAAAGCTTTGGCAGTAGAAACGATGTAAATGCCTCTTCGGTTGGGACAGCTGAGAAGTCCATGTCTCAAGAGAACTTGAATAATGGGGGTAACTTCAACCATGATGGTTTTGGAGGGAGCGATTCCTATCGCTCCAGCCAAAGAGAAGCTGCTCTAACAAAGTTCCGCTTGAAGCGGAAAGAACGATGCTATGAGAAAAGGGTATGTACTACTCATTGCTCTATGCAGATATTGTGCTGATGTGCATTGAGATGACTCCATCTGTAGCTGCTTGTGAACCCGTGTCATATAGCTGTCGTATCTTATCACAAATATTCTTTAAGCTGTCATCCTTTTGTCAACTCTTCCTGTTGCTGATTTTCATATGTTGCAATGAGTAATCTAAACTAGCTCGGAAATTTCAGTTTCTACAGAACTGTAGTGCTGATCTCATGGACATAGACATGAAAAGTTAGAATTCAGCTGCTAGGAATGATATGATATTGCCTGTGGTGAGGATAGCAAAATCACATACCGAGACGTGTGAAATGATCTGCAATTCTTAAACATAGACTTCCTTTGACCTGCAGGTTCGATACCAAAGTCGGAAAAGACTGGCAGAGAAACGTCCTCGGGTGAAAGGTCAGTTTGTTCGTCAAATGCAAAATGATTGCCCAGTTGCTAATGGGTGACCGTGAAGTTTATCATGGCACTCCTATTTGTTGTTTGTCTCTCGAGCGCCTTGACGTTTTGGAAATGATGGCATGTCTATGGTGAGATATGAAAGCATTTGCATCCTCCTTTACCTTTGGGTGTACTAGAAAAGGGAGGCTTGTAATTATGGGGTGAAGTCTGAATCCTCCTCTACTCTGGTTAATTTCTTCGCTCGCGCAGTAGATGACTGACTTGTAGGTTTTAGAAAGCTTTAAAAGTAGATAATTTGGGTTGAAAGTTTGAAAGTGAGCTTGTTTCTTCTGTTAGCTTTACAAGTATTGCTTTATATGGTTGCTGGGCAGCTTCCTCTCTGTGCCTGCCTGAGATTCTGTTGATCAATTAATTAGGAGAAAGTGGATATTATTAGTTTTCTTTATGTTTAATTTGGTTCGCTTCATCTCATTGAGCATTCGTACTTTTGATTATCTTAATATACAACAAAACTTCTGGACGCTACGATTGATTATTTATTAGGCAAGCCTTTTATGAAAGCATTACTCCATGGACCGGAAAACCTCAATAAATAAATAAATAAATAGTCCTGGAAAAGGTCATGTAATAGTTTTACTCGAGCTATACTGTCAGTTTATTTATTTATTTTTTTTTATCATAAAAAGAATTAAGACTTGTAATTTTTTTGAAGAAAAAATTTTAAGATTTAATTATTGATTTGAGATCTAAAAATATCAACAAGTAATGAAAAAGGAGTTGAGTCAGGCCTAAATTTATGATTTGAGGGATAATATTGGAATAATTTAATAAAAAAAAAGATAAATAAACAAAGAATATTAATTTTTAAAAATAAAATAATTAAAAAAATAAAATTCCTTAAATATTCTTAATAACTTTAATTTAATAAAAAACTAAAATTGAGCCAATCATATATTTTTTCACCGTAGAAAAAGTAGAAAAAATATTAAGATATAAATTTTATAAATCTTATTTAAACTTTCAATCCACGATCAATTAAATTCTTGATCAATTCTTGATCTGGACTTAATCTATGGACTTAATCTAAGAGGTGAAAAATTAAATGTTGAAGGATGAAATTAATTAATTCAATTCAATTTTAAAACAAAATTTCATTAGAAAAACTAAATTTAATAAAGATAAAAAAAATAAAATTAAAGATGACTTGTGTTCTTTTAAAGTTGACTAAAAATCTCATAAAAAGTAAATAAAAAAATAGTAAAGAATGAAAAAAAAAAGATTTACTAAAGCAAAAAAACCATGGAAACTTATGTCAATTTCATAAATCAAAGTTAATTTCTTAAACCAATAAATCATTAAATTTTAGACTCAAACTTAACCAAGAAGCTAAACATCCATCCAATTAAATATTAGAGGATCAAATAGAAAAATTAATTTAAAAAATTATTGCAACGTAAAAAAATACAATAATAATAAAAAATTAGATTTGACATGAAAAAAATTTAAAGAATGTTGAAATCACCAAAAACAATTTTCAAAAAACATTTAAAAATAAAAATTAAATTTGATGAGTTAAAATATATGTTGAGGGTGAAAATAAAAAAAATCTTAATTTAATAAATTATTCTTAATAAAAAAATTTACAATTAAAAAATAACAATGAAATTGAAAAAACCCCTTCCATAAATTATTTTAAATTAAAAAAATTATAATGAAAAGAATAAATATGAAATTTTAAGTATAACAAACTTTTGAGGTTGATTTGGTTTTTATTTTTAAAGCCATCATGAAAATCAATTAGGAGAGAGGAAAAAGTAAAAAAACAAAAGGTTATATATACCACTTTGACCAACCATCGAGCTAGATGCACTGTTTATTCATGGAGGAGATGCTGAGATGCTTAACCACCTCCCATCCGGGATGATCTCGCTTAAAGAAAGGTGGAAAAAATAACAATGTTTAAGATTAATAATTTAATGGTAAATGATAAAACAAAATAAAACATTAATTTTTTAAAATAGAATTAACCCATATTAACTCGACTAAGTAGCAATCCTAAATATGAGATGAGGATAACTTCATAAAAGAAAGCTCAACAAATCACAAAGTTTAAGACTCAATAAGTCAATATCATATAAAAAAATAAAATAAAAATTCAAAAAGGATTTAAAAAACAAATTATCAAAGGTTAAATATGGTAAATCATTGAAATTGAGATTGAGTTAGGAGATTAAAACTATCCTATAAAAAACAAACACAAAAAAATTATAAAGTAAAATTCTCAAATAATAATAATAATAATAAAAACAATAAGGATTAAATCTTGCACAAAAAATAATTGAGAAACTAATCAAGGATTAAATTGAAAACAAAATAAATGAAGAAAATGACAGAAAAAGAGTAATGAAAAAAACAAAGACCAAAATTTAAAAAAAAATGAATGAAAATTATAAAGGACAAAATAAAATAAATGCAAATGATAAAAAAATAAAAATTAAATTAGATATAAAAAATAAAATAAATAAAATATAAAAAAATGAAATTGAAATAAATTAACTTTAAAAAATATTAAAATTAAAAAAATAAAAACCAAACTCAGAACAAATATAAAACGAAAGACATTAATAAATTTTTAATGACACGAATGCCAAAGCCCATGGTAAAAAAACGAAGGGCAAGAGATAAAAACTCATCGTCGGCTGCCTTGTCAAATATACCACCTCAAAAGTTGGGCTATAACCTTATGCATTAGCTGAGACAGTAATCAGGTTTTTTTGCCATTGTAATTGTCTACACACACCTTCAATAACATGGAGGGCTCTGACGTGTTGATTTGTATGTGGCACATGTCATTATATTTTTTTAATTTATTAATATTTTAATAAAAAATAACAAAACTAGATTCAATGGCATATATTATTACAAAACAATCATGGTATAAAAACAAAAATACCATTCAAAATCATTCTTAAAACTTGAAAAGTTAAAGGTTAAATATATAATTTTACTGTACAAAAAAATATATGGATAAATAAATTTTTTTATACAAGGTAATTTTTTTGAGCAGTCAAAGGTATAAATGTTATTTTAGCGTGTAAATAAAAAGAAAAAAAATAAAAACATTCTTAATAAAAAACTTTTTTATTTTTTTAGATTTCAAGGGTAAAATAGTATTTTTATTGTATATTTTCAAAGTTAAATAATAAAATTATTTTTTATCAATTTACAAATAATATTTATATTCCTTAAAAAAGAATGATTTTACCTTAATATCAAGGCAATTATTAGAGTAATGAAGAGTAAAATTATCATTATATTACTTGAATCTATAATAATTTTTTTTATACATTACAAGAAAAGGCTGAGCCCGTTTTTCTTCTTCTAATTTTTGTAACTGTGGTTGGGAAGGAAGCAAATGGTCATTTAGTTTTCTTAGACGATGATCATGAATGGTTGCCACTGCATTCATGTGTACGTGCATATTTTGTGGATTTCTGGAGGGGAAGCAGTATTATAGTTTGAGAATATAATAACTTTTTTTATGTATATTTTAAAAATTTATTTTATTGAAGAAATTATTTATGTAATAAAAAAAATATTATTTTTAAGATCTTCAAGATATAATTAAATCCTCTGTACATCTAAAAGAATTAAAAAAAAAGACTAAGGAAATAAAATATGTTTTTTTGTGTGTGTATATATATATTCTTTATGTAGTAACTAATTTTATTAGACTTGAAAATATTATAATAAAATATTGTGTATTTTAATATTATGATTGTTAATGAAATTATTATATTTAAAATTAAACTAAATAGC
>SRLM01000279.1:0-32376 GCA_015708895.1 Populus ilicifolia | reverse complement strand
ATATATATATATATATATATATATATATATGGAACGTTAGATGTTTTATTTTAATTATAAATTTAAAAAATATTTATTTGATCAATCCACAACATAATTTTACAATAAAACATAAAAAAAAGGCTATTAATGATTATTAATCTTTGGATTTCCAAAGTAACTTACTTGTGCTCATTTCAAAAATTATTATTCCTATATAGTTATTGATCATGTGGGAGCATGAAACTCTCTCTCTCTCTCTCTCTCTATATATATATATATAATCGTATTTAGATAAAGTTTTGAATTTAATAATACTCTAATGTTTTTCAGTAAATATAAATTTTGGATTTTTATCTTGGGCTCGAAGCGAACTATATAAAAAAGATTTCATGCATTCAAACCAGACAAAAACCCATCATGTTTTGATTAAAATGTCAACCATTAGAAGGGGAGCTGATCATCGTGCGTTACAGGTACCTGGCACATGCGCGCGCACTGTATATATATGTGGTTGAAGGTAATTCATATTACCTTATTAAACTAAAAGAGTTGGAATACCAAGTGTAGTTTAATTTTTTATAATAACAGTAAAGTTTCTCTCTCTCTCTCTCTCTTTTTAATTTATCCTTCCTTTTCCACTTTCTTCCCTTTATTTCATTTCATTTTTTATTTTTTAGCAATTTTTTGAACTAAATAAATTGACTAAATTATATAAAAATATCTTCCACACATTTAATTCTAAACCTAAGCTATATACAAGGATCCAGGTCAAGAGTTTTTTTCCTTTTAGTTTTATTATTTCCTTTTCAATTTCAACATCAAAATCTTTTTACCAAGCAACTAGGTTGTTTTCGGACATTAGCTTGATTGCTTTTAAATAGATCAACAAAATTATTTTTAGACTGTCATGTTGAGATAATTTTAACATGATTTAATTTTAAAAACAAGTTAGATAAGGAGTCCACTAGAAAAGCTTTTTTATGTCAACTTTATCATTTTTTTTCTCAATTTCATTCTTATAATTTTTTTTATCAGTCAATTTGGTTGCCTTTAGATCGGGCAAGTCAATTGAGTTATATTGAAACAATTTCTACATAGTTTAATTTTAAATTCAAGTTAAAAAAAAGTTGTGTTAAGAGGTTTTTATGTAAATTTAATTATTAAATTTTTTTTATTGATCAATTGAGTTATTTTTAGACTGAATAAGTTTATTGTGTCACTTAAACCAACTTTTTTATTATTTAATTTTAAATCTGAGTTAAATAAAAAAATCAAATTGAAAAGTTTTAAGATTAATTTTCCATATTAGATTTAATAATAATAACAACACATAATTCTATATCACCTAAATAGTTTTTTTTTTGTTATTTTGATTTTTTTTATGTAACTAATAGCTTAACTCATACCGGTATTGACCCAACATATATCCTATTGTGTTCATTATCAAAATATTTTCTTGTGAACCATTACCCTCCATTGTTTTGCTTTTTAGAACTTTCATTATTATTAATTTTCACTTTTTGTTATGATAAAAAAGAAAAGAAAAGAGAAGAGCACCTAATAATCCACGCACACATAATATTTTAAAGATAACTTTAGTTCGAAGTTACCCAATAAACTCTCCCTCCTTCCTCTTCCTTTTTCGATACACTTGTCCCGTGGATTTTCTCCTTCCTCAGCTTGTTTTCTCTTCTGTTCACTCGGCATCTTCAAACCCCCCCACTCCCTGTTCGCATATATATATAAACACCCAATAATATAATCATATTTCTCATGGCAGAAGAGCACCAACCAATAGAAATCAACCCACACCTGGTCATCATCTTCCTAGAGAACACATGGCATCATCACCAAGAAACACATACCGTGCTCTCTGCACATTAATCACCATCTTTCTTCTTTTAGCAGGTCTTGCAGTTCTAATAGTCTGGTTAATTTACAGGCCTCACAAGCCCCAGTTCACTGTAGCTGGGGTAGCTATATATGACCTTAACACGACATCCCCACCTTTCATCTCCACCTCCATGCAGTTCACTCTAGTCACTAGAAACCCCAACAGGAGGGTCTCAATCATGTATGATAAACTCACTGCCTATGTATCATACAGGAACCAAGCTCTAACTCCTTCACTGGCATTGCCACCACTTTATCACGCGACAAAGAGCACGGTGGCCCTGTCTCCGGTGCTTGGTGGGGCAGGGGTGCCGGTGTCAGTGGATGTTTTAAACGGGTTGGTGATGGATGAGGCATATGGGGTTGTGGCGCTGAGTATGGTGTTGTTGGGGAGGTTAAGGTGGAAGGCTGGGGCTATAAAGACACTGAGATATGGAGTTTATGTGAAGTGTGATGTCTGGGTGGGTTTGAAGAAGGGCTTTGTAGGGCAGGTGCCTTTGCTTGGGTCTCCAAAGTGTAAAGTCGATATATGAAGTTACTCATGAAGGTATGAAACCTTACAAGGCCATCATGAGCTACCAAGCTAATTTCTTCTGTGTTTTTTGCCCTCTTTATGCGGGTTTCAGTGTACTTTTTTTTAATATTATGCAGACTTCCCTTTTCATCTTCCTTTCAAGCAGTAGTAGCTTGTAATATGAATGGCAGATGATCAAATTAAGGGAGTTAATTCAGACTGGTGAGAACGCCATGTTCTAGTCCAGTCTCCGTGCATATGGTCCGATCATGATTATATATAAACAACAACAAAAACGAAATTCTTCGTTTTCCTTCTCTAGAACCGATTGGTAATTACTCTGACAAGGTTTTGCTTAATTTCAAATTAATTATGTCACCACTGGCGTAAAAACAAAGGAGACGCATGGCTCTCCATGCAGCCAACCATGGACCGGTTGTCTTCTCCATCTAAAAGCTTGTCCAATGCAGTTGACAACTTTTCGCAGCTGAGTAAAAGCAAAAAAATATGATAATTGATAAATAAAATTTTACCTTGACCTACTTTGACTTTGGTAACGAACACGAAGCTTCACACATAACATAACATAACATATGTGCTCCAATGGATATGGAATGTGTCAAAATGCGATAAGAAAAGCATCGTAAGCTTCTTGTTAAGAATATTTGATTGAAATTGTTTTTTAAAATAATTTTTATTTGAAAATATATTAAATAATTTTTTTAAAATTCATTTTTATCATTAACACTTCAAAACTACACAATTTTGTTTTCAAAATTTACTAAAACTTCACCGCAAACACAGCCCTAAAGAGGGCCTTAATGGGTATAGATGAAGCTTTAATTTTGTCCAAAAATCGAATGATTAGGGAACGTAGACAAAATGGTAAGATTAATTTGAGAATTTCAGTTAACTAGTTTGAACTTGCTTCCTGAAATGGGTACGGGTTTTATGAAATGAAAAAGGGCAGGTGATCTTGCGTCAAAAGCCAGTAAAACCTCACTGGGAAACTGCAGAATGGTGATGGAGCTCAGGCATGGTGACTGACAACCCCAGGAACTTAAGAGGGCAGCACGATCGATGAATCATGCTGATAATAACCAGGAGAAAATTGATCAGACATGGGGCGGACAGTGATTAGCTCAGAAATCACCACCACTAGCTCTCCTATTATATTATTGGCAACTACGCTAGTGCAATATATGTTTTCTCTTACGAAGGATGCCTCGCTTTTTGATGAAATGCGCTTCACTTTAGACAGCGAGACGAAGTATTTTCACAGAAAAATTAAAGGACTTATATCTTCTTTCTTAACCTGTGTGTGCTATATATTAAAGAATTATCTAAATTTAATAATTTAACTTTATAGATGGAATTTTTTTAAATAAAAGTATTTTCAGATTTAAAATTTATATAAATTCATACCAATTCATGCTTTTTTTTTTAAAATAAAAAATAATGATATCCAAATTCATGACCATTTAACTATTATAATTTTAATACCATGTTATCAAATTATTTCAACCTAATAATTTAATTTTTTAAATAAAATTTTAATATATAATTTATATTATCCTTTTACACAATAAATCTTCATTTTGGTTCTTTCTTTAATTCGTTTCTTACATCACTCATTCATGGTCTCTATCATGATAAATATTCTAATTAATATTCTAATTACTGCTATATGACATGAAATTATTTGTTTATGTGATAAAAAAATATTTTAAAAAATTCTTAAACTTCTTTTCCTCCCTTTAAATTAATTTTTTATCATTTTAATTATTTTAAAAGTATGAACTAATGTCTACTTGTTTCCTTTAGATAAACTTTATTGGTAGTGGGGATGACACCCCCTCATATTGCATGGAGCATCGCATTTTTGAATAATCTTGTACCAGCTGAGACATGATTCTCTACATGATGCGGGTATCAGATTCTCGTAACTTTGGCAACTTAATGTCAGTCTCCTATTGTGTAGTTACCCAGATGCCTTGGGAATCAACGATGGAAAGCTTGTAAATCAACCTTTGTTTCAGAGCCTGCCAATGAAAGAAAGGTGGAGGCCGTCTCTCTCGAATTAAGCTCGGAGCGAGTGGCCTGCTGTAAAGTTTCAAAAACAAAAGGCTGGGGAGAGAAAAGGGGTCAGACGCCCATTCGTGAGATTTTATTTCCACGTCAGCACATTAGAAAATTTTATTTTTTAAACAAGCACAGTTTTTAAAATAATTCTTACTACACCACATAAATAATAGTTGTATATGATCATTGGTAGTGTATATATTACATGCACAATCGTTGCTGTCTGTTTGTTAGAATAAAAATTATTTTTTTAATTATGTTATTGTAGGAAAAAAAACTTTATTCATGAGCGATTCAAATTAAAAATATAAAAATAATAATTAAGTGCAGATGAAAATACTTTTTACAATACCAAAAAAATTTGTTCTTAGCATCAAGTTTTCAACAATGAAAAAATTCAATAAAATAAACTAAAAAAAATCAAGTATATTAACAAATAGTAAAAACTTTAATTTTAACTCTAAACCAAGTTTGATAAATTAACATAAAGAAGCATGTTAAGGTATGATCTCATTGTGTGGGGAGTTCTTTGAATTTTTTTTCCATTTAATAATACAATAATAAAATTGCTTATGAAAAGATTAATAATTCCAACTCTCTTTATTTATTAAAATGAATATAATGATAAACTTATAAATATTTATAAATTTCATTTATATTTTTTATGCATGAGGTTAAACATGTACAATGCAATTTATCAAAGAATATCAAGACAATAAAAATATGATTAAACTATAAAAAGTTTTTTTTTTATAATTATCACAAGATAATAAAACATAAATGAAAAATCTATGATTTTTTTCCCTATATTAGGCACATAATAATTGAAAAATAAATGTTAACATCCTAATAAAAACCTAAAAAATTATTAGAGAACCATGAAAAGAATTAATAATAAATAAAAAATCATGTCAAGTCTTTTCATTTCATTTAAATCTAAATCCAATATAAATAAAAAAAATTCACAAAAGATTCAGGCTCAAATAGCTATCTCAACAAAGAAAGGATCGAACATGTATGGCCTCAATAGGCCAATCCCCCACCTTTTTTTTTTAATTCTATTTCATGTCATCTCCCTTGTTTTTTTAAAAAACAATAAAAATAAATGGAAAATGATACATCGACTACTTGCCTAGATTTCAACCTCTAAAAAGGTGGCTGAAAATGAAGCTTTGTTTTTTTTTTTTATTTTAAAATCTATTTTTCAAGCATGTTTTGTTTTTCTAGTAAGATGAGGACCAAATAACTTCTTAATTGAACTTCTTTTGTTGAATAAAACTTATTGACTCCACCACCAACCTTTTTTCTCTTCAAAAACATGCCTACTAGGCAACTTACTTTTTTTATACCTATTTTTTAGTGACATTTTGTTTTCTATATCAAACCAAAGACCAAAAAATAAATATAATAAAATTATAAAATAAAATAAAATTTTTTAAAATAAAAGAGATTGAAAGGTAGTCAAAGGATAATAAAGGGATTGAAATGAATTATTTAGTCTGAAGTTTTGATTGATCATGCATGTTTATCATGTTCAACACTTTGGTCTTCTCTTTTCATTTTTCTTAACAAAATAAATTATAAAAAATTGGTGATTGATTTAGCTAGGGATGACAATTGGCATCTATGGACTCAGTTTCTTTATATCTATATCTATGAGGTATAAAATTATGATATTTAGATCTTATATATCGAGATGTGGATATCTATATAAATATTTATTATCTAATTATTATTTATTATTCAACATAAAGTAATTTATACATATATATTTACGTATATATATTTGGGTTGGATTTTAAATTGAGTTGACAATATTCATATTTTATTTGTAATTATATTAAAAAATATTCACTTATTTATATCATCAGTATTAAATTGTCATTTCTAGACCTATCCATAAAATGATTTATGTAATTGACGGTAATAAAAAAGAAGAAGAAGCAATGATCAAACAGGAAAGAAAAGAAAAAAATGTACTATGGATTACCGTGAAAAAAAAAGAAACATGTCTTTTATTATATTTTGTACTTCTTCGTATAATTTGAGCAGATATTTAGTTATTGATATGAAGCTAATTGTACTGGGATCATGTCCGCCAATCAGGCAGCCTCCACGGTCCTCTTGAAAGAAAAAAACTCTGATTTTGATTGCATTACAGGTAATTCGGGCAAATTGATTGACAACCATTGCCAAGTGGAAATAACAAGAGGATGATTGATTGGAATCGAAATGCAATTTTGTCCCCAGACCTCCTCATGGACAGATCAAAACATCACTAACAAGTTGTAGTAATTGATGAAATGTTTGGTAATCAATTTTAACTTTGTTCACATAATTCATGGATTAAGACTTACCTCCAAAAGAGGTTAGATCAAGCATTAATCTAGAGGAAAAAAATATGTTTAAGACAGAGTTATCTTCCAACGAGTTTTTGTACTGAAATTAAATCTTTTTTCAATTAGATTTTCAGTGCTTCGTTAACAATTTATTTGTAAGAAACTGTTCTTATCAAGATCTCCAAAAACATTTAAATGTTGGGAGCATACCCACTCACTATATAAGATCTGAGTGTCTGTAAATCATATATGAATTGTAAGTTTTTGTTTTTGTTTTTTGTGCCCGAATTCATCTTGTAAAAAGCTTCAAACATTTACTTTGTAAGACCTAGTAGTAAAACTCACTTACTTTTAATGCAAGCATGAGATTTTTGAAAAAATATCCCGAAAGAATATTGGTTAAAATTAGCATTACTCTCATCTCTAAGATATAATACAGCTTGATTCTACGGAGCATCCATCACCCCAGATCCATCCACATGGGCGTGTAAACTGAAAGACAGTGAGTGCCTTTTATTTATCGCATCATCCCAGTTGCAACGATTATCCTTAGGGTTTGAAATTGAATTGTTTAAGCGAGGGTGATTGATGTAGAGAGAATGATTTACGGAAGTCAAATTGATGCCACAATCAAACCAAGATTGAAAAGAACAACTCAAGCTAACACCTTTATTTATTCTGGTTCAATGTTTCTAACTTATCCAATTATTCTTCATGTGTGTGTGTGTGTGCAGTGCTGGCGCGCGCGCGCGCGTAATCTTTTGACTTTTGGCTTTAAGTGTATATAATAATTAATCTCGACGAGTCTTGTGTTTTGCTTGTTTGTTTATATAAGACATATTAATGGACGTTATTGTTATCTTGTTGGCTTTTGTCTTCTGATCATTTGCAGCAGGATAGCTTTCAGCACCAATAACGATATGCTGCTTTTTGTTTGGTTTTGATTCAGCATGGTGCTGATTGTGCTAAGATTCTTTACCTAATTCAATCAAAGACTTCCAGGAGATTGATATGTATTAAAGGGTGTTTGATTTCTATTTGCCACTTCTATGATCTTCAAGGAACACTCTATTTTCTGGCTTTTAGGTGATGCTTTGTAGTGTGTTTGATGAGAAAATATTGTTTCTTACCAAAAATTAAGCTCCCGCCACTTGTTTGCATTGCTTGCATCCTGTAACTTAAAAATTTCGAGTGCCTTGAAAGGTAATCTATTGGCTTATCTCATTTATGGCTTTGGTCCTTGTATCTCCATGCTTTACTCTCTGTTTTTCTTCTTTCCCCCCATCTTCCAATAAGAGATGTTAAAAGCTGCGGCATGTTATTCCTCACGAGATTTAGATGTGTAGATCAATCCACATGGTCCAATGCTTGGTACTAGTTGTTGCTTTACTGCTGATGGGTTGCCGTTACACTGTCAATAGGGTCATGGGAAATTGGGAATCTTTTCTTTTCTGATTCCTTCTTCTCAAACATTTCTATGACTGAATCTCTTTGCATCTGGTACGTATGTGTAATGAAGCCACTGACACAAAGGGAGAAAGTACATGCAAAGGATATCGCTGTGATTATGGATTTTTCCTTTATTAGATCTTTTTACAAGTGGGGATGATCCATGTTTGAAATGGAATTCACTTACTGGATTCCTTTGATGCATAATTGTTGCCATAAATTCGAAAGTCGTTGATTGTGTTAAATGATTTCCTTTTACTTAAATAGAGAGAGAGAGAGAGAGAGAAGAAGAAGAAGACGGGGGCTTACTTGGTGGACTGCCATTCAGCCACTTCTATTGTTCCACTCTTTGGCTTGACTCAGTATTCCTTCCCTATATGTGCAAATAATAATATGCTGTCTATGCAATAGGTGCTTGTCTTGTGAACTTAGATTGGTAATGCGTGATTTCCTTCGTTCACGGATTCTGCGTGAGGGTTAAAAATTTGAAACTTTGTTTATGTTTTTACTTGTCATTGAGCAAGGTGTTGTGTGTTACGTGATCGGTGATCCATTGATTTGGATTAGTCTTTTGTATCAAAAGGCTTATATTACTGACAGGGAATGCTCTTCTGCTGGCGTGTTCAGCTAGTGATCATCACGTTATGAACTTCATTTTCTAAATCCTTCTGAAATTCTGAATTGTAGTTAAGGGCTAATGACAAACTAGATGCCTTAATCTCTACTGTTTGGGGGCTGGCTATGTGAGTGACACTGCTCGGAATCAATATGTTTGTGGTTTTGTTTCTGCTGGGGAGTTATTGGTGTAATTTCTAAGCACTGTCATTAAAATGAAATTTATTCATATTTGCAATCTATCAAATTCATGTTTAAGCATGAATTTTCATTAAGAGGTCGGGATCTAGTTCTATTAAGGCTGCTGTCTTTGAAAGGGCACGAGGAGGAGGAACGTTCCTAGTTCAGAATTGCAATATTACTTTCAACAAGTTCATGCAATCAAATAATCTTCGTGGGTTTTGGCTCTTAAACTCGTTGAATATTGAGGAACCTGGAATTTCTCCCTATAGTGCCTGAGTTTGGTGTAAAATACCATTATCAGCTATTCATCTTTTCAGTTCTCTCATTTTTTTCTCTTTTTGCATGTTGGTTCATCATAAGCTACTTTGATGGTGTATCTGTTGCCAAATTCTCTTTGATGTTGTAAGACAATACATTTACTCTTCCGTGTATCATTACAGAACACATTGTGCACTGTATATGCAGGCATGTTCTGTTAGATTTCACATGGTATTCATCGTGTAACTGTGAACTTTCAGATGGAAGCACAAAATACTTAGCATGCCCCCCCTGTTGAAACAAGCGTGGATATTCTTGATGGAGAGGATAGTGGAGTAAGGTATGTGGGGAAGCACCTTGTGTATTTTCAGATACTGGAAATAACCACAAGAATGCCAAAGAACGTTCAGCTTCAATGCGTAAGCTCTGGATAGCCGTGGCACTTTGTGTAGTGTTCATGTGTGCTGAGGTAGCTGGTGGCATCAAAGCCAATAGTCTGGCAATCTTGACTGATGCTGCACATTTGCTTTCAGATGTTGCAGCCTTTGCTATCTCCTTGTTTTCATTTTGGGCAGCTGGCTGGGAAGCCACATCTCGTCAATCTTATGGATTTGTTAGGATTGAGGTTCTCGGTGCACTAGTTTCCATACAGCTCATCTGGTTGCTTGCAGGGATCTTGGTTTATGAAGCCGTTGTTAGGCTCATCCATGATACAAGGGAGTAGATGGGTTTCTTATGTTTCTTGTTGCTGCATTCCGTCTTCTAGTGAATATCGTCATGGCACTTGTGTTGGGACATGATCACGGGCATGCCCATGATCACAATCATGGGACTGGCCACAGCCATGGAATGACAGTTAATACTCATCATCGTCATGACGACGAGCGCCCAAAACATGCGGACAATCAACATAAGCACTCGACAGATGAGCACCGTCATGCTCATGAAGAAAATGTTGAGCCGCTGCTGGATAAAAAGGAAGCCAGGCATGAAAAGAAGCAAAGGAACATATATGTACAAGGTGTTTATATCCATGTACTTGGGGATTCCATCCAGAGTATCGGGGTCATGATAGGAGGTGCAATCATATGGTATAAGCCTGAGTGGAAGATAGTTGATCTGATCTGCACCCTATTCTTTTCAGTTGTAGTCTTGGGGACAACAATCAAAATGTTTCGGAACATACTTGACGTCTTGATGGAGAGCACTCCAAGAGAGATAGATGCAACAAAGATTGAAAAGGGATTGTCTGAGATGGAGGACGTGGTGGCTATCCACGAACTGCATATATGGGCCATTACCGTGGGCAAGATTCTCCTGGCTTGTCATGTGAAAATGAGGCCTGAAGCAAATGCAGACATGGTGCTAGACAATTTGATGAGCTATATCAGAAGTGAGTATAGTATCAGTCATGTAACCATCCAGATTGAACGTTAGCAGAGGCAAAGGAATTAGCTAGTTGAATCTGGGGCCTGATGTTTCCGAAAGTGATGATCTTTCATCACATGCGCGTATATACTGTTCATGGGATATCTTTCACTATGTCCTTTAAAATTGTTTTTTACGCACAGATAGAAATTGTCATCTTTTAATTTTGTCGCGAGTGTTGTTCGGGTTCTGGTATTGTGAATTTACAATTGTAGAGTTGATAAATATAGTTTCTTCAATCTTCTCTTTTGCTCCATTCCACACAAATTACTACAAAAAATCCATATGCGTAGAGCATTCTTCTATAGGAAGAAGTTCCCGTCAGGCTTGGAAAGGGAATTGCTTTGTCTCCCGCTTTAGGCATGCTGATACTCACTCAGAGTTGGGGTCTACCAAGTGTCACAGGCACCAATTTGAGGCGGAGATGAAGCTTCTGTCCAGGTAACAGCTCGTTTGTTATATTACAGCTGGGAACATGATGCTGGGGTGTGGGGACGCTGGTGTCATCTAGTTGAGTGAAAAGATTCGCGACCTTCCTTCTTACGGTGAAATGCCGGCAGGTCTTTCGGTAAACTGACCTGGTGATGTACTTGATGCTAAAACAGATGTTGAAACAGGAATTACTGCAGAGAAGTTTCTTGACCTTGTAAAACGAGAACAAGGTTGATAGGTTTAACTTAACCAGAGTCAATGTTGATGGGTTAATGCTATAAAACTTTTTGTTATTTTATTTTAGGGTCTCTGTATGGGTTAGAAATAATCAATCAGCTACAAGACAAGTATAAATTGTTGCAGTTTCTTGAGAATGAAAATGACCCTTGTTGCGTGGCTAAAGTTGCACAATATATTTTATAGGAGTAAAAGGAACCACGACTTGGTTCAAAAAGATAAGGTTCTTGGACATTACCAAGTGAAATCTGGGGTTTTCAAGCAGAGGTTTCAGTGGAAGTTGTGCATTTCATATACTATAGGTGTCTTCCATGGAAGCTGTGCTCTCACTAGTTCACATCTGCTGCTTTGAACTAGTAATAATGTTGAGCTGTTTGATAATTTGACTGCTTGCCTTGATGTAGAAAGGGGAAGCTGCCACATGCGAGATGGTCGTAGGGAAGTATATATCAAGCTATTAAAAATAGTAAAACTAAAAATAAAATAACGCCATATAGGACAAGACAGGACATGATTGACACTTAAAAAAAGGGCTGATATCACATGGAAGGCCTTTTGGAACCCAACGTTAATTTTAAAGATGTTTTTTTTCCCCCCCGAAAATGTAAGGTTGTCTTAGCTTAGGATTCTCAATATCTGAGAGTCAGAAGCATGGTGCCCCCTCTCCCCTTTATTAATTGTAGGCATTTTTTGTTAGTATTCTCAGAAATAATGTGAGGCAGAGTGCCTGAATCATCAGGTAATCTACTATAGTACACTGAAAGTGGGGACGCAGGTTTCCGATTTTCCTATCTCTCTCGAAAATATCTGGAATTAGAACTCGGGTGGAGGCAGCTTCAAATAACATCAATTATATATATATATATATATAATTATCAGTAGTTCAATTCCTTAAACTAATTACTTCTTCATTTGGATATAGCCAGGGGGAACAAAACCCTTTATTTTGGCACCCTGCTTGAAATAAAGGGCAAGCAAAGGGATCTTACCTCATCAGTCTCCAAGCAAAAATTACAGTGGGACATTGATGAAGGAACTTCGGAGCATTTTGCGTTTCTGTCCGGAACATTATGCTACCGAGTTTCTACTCTTGGATCGGTCAAATAATAAGCCCATAACTAGAGCTTGGAGCTCAGAATTATCAAAGGGACTATGGAATGGATTTAAAGAGTGAGTTTCTGGGAACTTTACCTTTAATCAAACATCCATCGAATGTGCTCCCTTTCTAGAAAAAAGGTTGACTTTCAGACACAATTAGTGCAGAAAATGCCCACAACTTCCCAACGAAAGAGGATTAATCCAAAAGACATTCAATTATTTACGACGAAAGCAACTTCAACGCCCGACATTTTTCTAGCATATCAAGGATGGAAGGAAGAAAGCTGGAAGAACAAGCGGCGTCATCCGGGACAAAGCAGTGGGGGAGGGCTTTCGTTTAAGCAAATGTATTAGTGAGCCGTTATCAGGATTTTTACCTAAACAGTGTGAGTATTATAAGGAGATGGATGTGGTGGTCAAATCATTGAGCATAAAAAGGTCGGTGTGGCTTGTTTAACCTTGCTAGTCGCGCCCACTCAAATCACTGTCTGGTTTAAAAAACAATATCATGCTGCCTTCACTTTAACCCTTACCAAGATCTAGCTTAAATTATTAAATTGTAAAAATAATAATTAGAAAATGAAAAAAAAATGGCAAAAAGTATATTCATGAAATTTATGATATTAGATGTTATTACAAGATAACTTACTTTAACAATTTATGTCTTTCTTCTTCTTCTTTAATTCTTATTCCCTTCTTGGTTTGGACTTGTTTGGTCTTAATTGAGCTAAGTTGAATTAAAGTTGAAACTAAATTAAAAAGTTATAAATAATTAAATATAAAATTTTAAAAATAAAAAATATTAAAAAATATGAATATAAAGAATAAAGAAAAGAAAAAAAAAACTAAGCTAACCTCAATAAATTTCTAAATCTTGATTTGACTTTTTAAATTTATAACTCATAAAATTTTAAAATCAGATTCAATTAAAAAACTTAATTTTCTATCAACGATGAATACTAAAAAGTTGAATTAAAAAATCTATTGCTGCCAATGGCTAATATCAAAATGATGATATTAATTATCTTCCTCATATTAATTAGTAACGGTGGGTTGATGAAGGATTTGATTCAAACTTAAACACTACAAATGGAAGGTGTTGTATTTTGTTTACAGAATTATTCCTTTAAGAGAGAGGTCTTATAAAAGCTTTATTAGTAGATGTGGGAGAATATACAATCAGTCTTTTTAAACCTCAATTCAGTTTCAAGCGTACATCATTTGACTCACAAATCTTCTATTTTAATCAATTTTACTCCAAGCACAATACCATTCTCTCAGACATTCAAAGTTAGGGGTAGTTCAAGATTACCGTGTGATGTTTAAATCGTCTTTTTTTCTTGATAATTACTCTTAATAAATTATATTATATTTGATTTGAGTTTCTTCATCAATTTAGATTTAAATAAGAATATTTGACAAAAGAATATATTGAAGAATTGCCCTATATTTAACAATAAATTAAGAGTAATTGACCTAATTTACTCTCTTTATATATATATATATAGAGAATGTATAATTTTAGCTTGACCATTGTGTGCCCTACATGACCTAACTTATTAGGGTTTATGACCTAACTTATTAGGGTTTATTTTGAGCATCGATCTTGCAATGAATTAAAGAATACGAAATTCATTATCTATCTAAAAATGAATGGACCTGAATGGATTGAGAGATGATATTTTCTAATAGTAATGGATTTTTAAACAAATTCATAGAATTACAAGATTTGGAATTCAATTGTATGATAGTGTATAGTGTTAACCTTGACAAGGTGTAATACGTGTATTAAAACTAGAATTTCTTAATATTCAAAGCTTTACAATTCTTAAAAAACTCTAAAATATATTTATTAATATCAAATCATAAACAATTATGTTTATTTTGCTATATTACGTGATAGACTCTTTAAAATCTAAAGCCTCTTAATAATCAACAAAATAACACAATAAAAATAATTATATTAACAATAATAATTAAAAATACCTTATTATTCCCCTTTATTTGCAAGTAACTCAACATCTAGTTAACTATCACAAATTGAATTCAACTACTCTCGAGAGAAATAGATACTTTAAATGTAACATTGTGACTATCACATTCATAAAGTAACATGTTTTTGACTTCTGCACTTTAAAATTTAATTCGTGGTATTCACAAACTAAAAATAAGTCTATATCTAATGTTATATTTTCATTTCTGCAAAATTCACTTGTAGTTTTATTATATATTTTTTTACTTTAAACTTTAACTCCCCATCATCTGTGCCTCCTAAAACTTTACCATTTGTATAAGGACAAAGATAAGTGGAGGCCTAGTGAGAGCCTAGGCCCTTGCAAAAAAATAATTTATATGCACTGCCTTTGTAAGAAAAAAAAAAGAAAAAAGAAGAAGAAGATAAAGTTATAAAGCCTCACATGTTTTTTAATCAATTAATAAAATAAATTTCAAATATTATACAAATTGTTTTATGTTGAAGATATAGGTAAGCGTGTTGATAAGTTCTATCCTAAATATTTTTTTCAAGAAAAAATTCATTTAAGATTTCAATTATAGCTTTATAAGCTTGACATACCAAATAATTTAGAGTTATATAATTTTTTCCTCAATTGTTGATCTATACTATTGAACAAAACTGAAAAATTAACAATTTATTCACTAACTAATAGATTGATTTAGCTTATTTTGATTCTTTCCATTTCAAAGCCAATTATTGAACACATTTTTTTTTGTAATAAAGATTGTTAAAATAAGATTTCATAATCGAATAAGGGATGATTTTCTTGAAAATTATTTAGTTGTTTATATAAAAAAAATTATTGAAAGATTTATAATAGATATGATAATCAATGATTTCTATTCTATAAAAAAAAACAAGAAGCACAATTAAAATAATTTTGTAAGAATTTTTATTATTTTACTTTATTTCAAAAAAATTACCAAACATAAATAATGTATTTGAACTTTGTACTACTACTATTATTATTATTATTATTATTATTATTATTATTTCATTTTAGATAATTTTTCTTATAAACTTCGTATGTTTATATTTGAAAGGTACGGAGACCAATAAAATTAGAGTGAAAAATGCATTATGAGGATAAAATTAATTTCTCAATTTTGATTCAATTTGGTATTGCTCTTGACATCTTACCACAAACAAACATCATTTTATGTTTCTAGCAAGTTTTTACATTACTTAACTTATTTAGGATTTTTCATGTTTTGATTATTTCAATAATTATCCTTGTTCAATATTTTTGTAACAATTCTTGAGTTAAATTAAAGTACATTTTTCTTTGCGGAAGACTAAATCATGCAATGTTTAGTGTTTGCCACTCATGTATGGTAGATTACAAAAACAACTTATATGTCCTATTATATTAATTTTTCCCCTCCTATAAAATTTTCTTAGCTCTGCCCCTATTTGTATTTAAAGGAACTCTAAAATAATATTCCATAATATATCCGAAAGACTTGTTAGAAATTATTGTGTCTTTTATGTTCTTATTTGTAAGATCTACATTCATGACTAAAATATCACCATTTGCTATTGTTTTCTCTAATATGTCAAAAGACTAAAACTATACATTCATGATCAAATAACTGTGATTTTTGTTAACAAAATCCACATATACAAGTGGCTGTTTAGGTGGAACTTCAGGAATAGGTCTAGAGTTAGGTTTGTTTCAAGGTAAGTCTTCAAACACGATCCTCTCTTCTTCATGATCTCTATTTACACCTCTCATTAATCATGCTAGATTTGTTAGTTTTATGATTACTTGCTTCAACCAATCTATTCTTTGCCAATACGCTGCCTTCTAAGCCCTCGTAATACTTTAGATGGCCTCTACTCCTATATCGCAGAATGAGTTGCTACTGTCTTTATCCATCAAGTAGTCCAACCTGATCTAACATCAATTGACGAGGCACATAACATGGATAAAAACTAGAGTTCTTCAATCCTTAAAGTTTTACAACCCTAAATTATAGAGAAAGAAATTAAGGTTCTCAAGTTCTAAGATTATATATCCCTTAACTATAGAGAAAATTATGAAAGGTTAATTTTATTAATCTTGAATCCTTAAAAATAGTCTACCAAGCTATTCGAATACAAGAAAAACAGTCTAATTAGTAAAATATTAATTATATTAAAAGTCTTAAATTAAATAGGAAAAAAAGTCTAAATCCAATAAGAAAAATAAAGAAAATTCTGAATACTAACTTCTAAACCTTGTTTGAAGACCTTTCCAAACTCCAGTGACAAATAAATTTGAACCATATTGAAAAAATTATTTTTAAAAATGTCTGATAAAATTTAAGCTTGAAAGTTATCCTTATTTTACTTGATTGCTAACTAGATTCTTAAAGAACTTTCTAAAATCTAGAAAATTTTAATAATTAAGAAAATAATACAATACAATAATTATGTAAAATATAACGAGGAAAGTAACCTATATTAAATTATTATTTTTTTATAGAATTTTGGTTATAATATCACGAGGAGAACATTTTTAATTCAACATATACAGAAAAGCTTTTTCAAGTAATACAAAAGAAAATAAATGCAAATTAAGTGTGAAATGGTTAAAAAAAACATAGATGTAGTAATGTAGGACTGATAAGCTCTCTCTTTACGATAACAAAACAGTCATAATTATATAGTTGGAGTCCCATGTGCATTGTGTTATGTATATAAACAAAACCATAAATAAAAATAGGATAATACTATATTTACCTTTCTATTAAAAAAAATGAAAGGATAGAAAATAATGGTTAAAAAAAAAGTGAATGTGTTGTTTGTGTAGAGGTAGATAATAATAAATTCACTTTTTATGTTTCATTGAGATTTTTATACTTTATATTTAATATTTATTTACATTCAAGAACCAACTAATCAGGTACAGTTGTCACATAAATAACATAATGAAAATATTTATATCACTCATAAGAAGGATATTGTCGAAACAAACATTATTGATTGAATACTTTTAAAAGCAAACCTTTTTAAATTAAAGAAATATTTAGAAATTCAAATAGAAGTTTTTATAAACAAAGAAAATCATAATCATGTGTAAAAAGATGTAGGAAAGTAGGAATTAGCATCAGAGTTGGCTAGAGCATATAGACAACTTGAACAATGACCCAAAACCACAATTTAACAAAAAAAATCATAAGAATAAGTAAGGTATATTTGTCAATTATACTTTATAAAATAAAAATTACCTCCACTTAACAAAAGACTTTAAGTACAAAATAAAAATTGATCAAAGCCTTACTTGTCAAATATACATAAATAATAATAATAAAATATTTATTAAGTATTATAAACAACCTCATTTATAATTTTTTCAAGGGCCTTTATTCATCTTAAACCGACTTTGTTTGAATAAAAAAATCTAACCAAATCAATTATTTTTTGAACGCTTTTATTCAATTTGGTTTTTTATTGAAGAAAACTAAATTATTTTATAGATTTTTTAATTGAGTTTTGTTTTTGAAGTTTTGAAGTATAGGATATAAGCTATTGTTTTTTTTTTTCATTTCTTAATAAACATAAAAACCAAACCTTTTTTTTAATTTAATAACAGTTTTTTCAATTATGTTGTTTTTTTATAACTAAATTGGTTAATCAATTATTTTGCTAATCTCTATAGAAAAATGTTATCATTAGACAAAATAACACAATCTATAAAAGGTTTTTTCAAAGTATTTTAAAAATCACTTGAAGGTTAAAGGATAAATTGTGTAATTAGCATAGAAAAAAAAGCAAAATAACACAGGATGAATTTTTTTAGTGAAATAGCCCAATTTGATGATGTCATAGTTCATAAGTGTGACATTTCAATAATGTTATGTTTTATAACCATAAAATTTATCTAAATATTGTTGCTGTGAACCATGATAAAATTATAATTAATATGATAGTTTTGAATTGCGATAGAATTGTGATGTTTATTAGTAGATCTTTTTTTAAAATGGTTTGGCAATTCAGAAAAATAACTGGACAGTAACCAAAATGGTCCAATTTTCAAAATATTTTGTGTTTTGAGCCTAAAAATGTTCATAAAATCATTGTTTTAATTAATCTAAAATTTATTTTAATTTTAAGATTTTAGAGAGATAAACATAATATAATTTTAACAAGATTTGGACAATGTTTACTGTATATATGAGCTATATCGGAAAAAAAATTTCTAACTTAAAAAGATATGAAATAAACCTCAATAACCTCAATTGACAAATTCTAAATAAACTCATCAAATTCTCATATGTCATAACCATAAATAGTCCCATGAACGGAAGAAAAATACATTTTAAATGAATAAAAAAATAATTCATCCTATCTAATATTCAAGTAATTTAATTAATATAAAAACATAAATCATCTATATATCTACATCTAGGTTGTCTACTAAGTTATCCATGCTCATTATAAGAACAACTGGATTTAACTCTTGCACCTACTTGAGTGACCTTGTCATGTGTTATAACATCATCAATAGTTAACCCTTTTTTAAAGGCATCAAGTCCAGGATAACAAATATTTAACTACTAGGATACAATAGTGTAAACGTTTCTTTATTCATCAATATTACAAAGATTAGATGCGACTTATTGACCCTTCCGTAACATGAAACCAATATAATATTAATAAAACATTAACGTTAAGTATAAAGATCAATACATAGAACATAAAATTTAACATTTTATAATTATAAAAATAATTGAGTACTTACAAGATTTTGAATCCATTGGGCATATTCATTGTACTATATATATATATATATCCAAGTGGTAGAACATGCTTGAGATCCAAAGTAATGACCCGATATGTGATACTCATGTACCAAATCATATACTTATAATATGTAATCACAAGATTCATCTATATAAATATCTCATTTCTCCATACTTCCCATGTAATATATACGCCCTATGCCAACTTAATCAGTCGTTGTCATTATTTTTATCTCAACGAGTTATGGTGAGCAATGCATCACTCATGTCGATATCAATTGTAATGTGTTATTTGTAAATGAACCGTCACATTACTTGGTTTGGACAATGTATATCGAGCATCTTAAAAAATATCAGTAGGACTATTGATGCCTATAAGTCCATCCTCCTAGTGCAAATTGCAAGAGAAACCATTAATCTATCATCTAAGTAAGGCGTTCACATTACCTATAGAATATAATTTTTTAAATATTAAACAACAATAATTCATTAAAGTGTAATAATTTTTATTAAACAAATAATTAAAAAAATACTTGAATAACAAGTTGCCTGTCTAGCTTGCTCTGATAAAATGTCATCTCATGTGTTCGATTATTTTCAAATACTCTACCTACACACCATCTAATATTAAAGTTATGTTAGTTTAAATGTATTTTTTAAAGTTACAATTACATAATATAGAAGCATATAATTGAAAAAATAACATTGCAATATTTGAATTTGAGGGGTAGATGAAGTGTAACCCTAATAATTTAAACAATCATAGATGAAAATTAGGGTAACTAGACTACCCACATGAAGATATTCTCAAGATCATAAGTGTTATTCGATAAAACACCTTTTGAATTAGATGTGTTAATAACAAACATTTAAAGTCTATATAGTATTTCTTATTTCATACCTATAGTTCCCAATCTATTTGACCCTCTTTATCCAGGCAAGACATGGATGTTTATACATACATGCCAAAACAGCAGATCCTTAGCTATATGCGCAGATGACGTCAAAATCTTCCATGAGCATAGGTAAATAAAGGTTACATATCTCCCTGTTAGGTTAGTGAATAATACACTACTAAATAGATAAAGTATATATGTTTTGACATACTTACATGACATAATAAAATTATCATAATAATTCATGCAAACTTCCCTCATAATCAACATATTAGATATGTAATTTATTTTATATCTCTATAAAACCTCCGTACTAGCATTGATTGGTGGTGTCACAAATATCTTCTTAATCTACTTAAGATGTATACTAAGTCTTTTCAATTTGGAAGAAAAGGATGCTACTCCAAATGATTTATTGTATAACATAATTTTATTACAAAGACTAAAAAATGAGGCTATTTATCCATTAATGAGCAATCCAAGTAAAACTATCACATCTTTTAGTGTCGATGCCATTTCTTCATGTCTAAGATGAAACATGCATGTCTCACATCTCCACTGCTTAATTAGTATAATGATCAAGCCGTGTTCAAACTTGATGTGGTCTAGACAACTAATGTATAAAAATCTACATGAAAGATAAATGTCTAAACTTGCTCATCTAGTCTCATCTACCCATGTGTATGACAATAAATAATAGTGTCATCTT
The DNA here is from genome assembly GCA_015708895.1 of Populus ilicifolia. NCBI lineage: Eukaryota > Viridiplantae > Streptophyta > Magnoliopsida > Malpighiales > Salicaceae > Populus > Populus ilicifolia. The sequence continues at coordinate 11,517 of SRLM01000279.1, read as the reverse complement.
GAATAACAATTTAAATTATAAGTACATACATATATAATATTGTCATAACTAAATTTTAACATATTTGCTTTCAATTTAATTTAATTTTTTAATGGGGGTAAAATTTGAAATTTAAAAATCAGGGAATAATTTTGATTAAAAGACTGATTTGTCAGCTTATGAATAAACTAAAGTTATAATGTGTTTTTGTCCTTCTCTATTATATATTCATTTTGAAAAATATGATCATGATATCGTAGTTATTCATTTTCAAATTTAACTTTAAACTCTAATCAAGTTCAAATATTAAAAAGATAACGAGTTTATTTTGTACTTGGAATTCTATATGCTCTAGGACTCTTGTATTTGAAATACAAATATCAATGTATAGAAAATAAAGGAGGGAACATATCAAAATTTCTACATTAATGGGAGATCAAAATTTTACATTTCGAGAGCAAACCTAAAAAAAGCAAAGTAGAAAGCCAGAAGTCCCACACAAAACCTAAAAATCTTCCATTAATGATATGACAAAAAACGCTTCCCTATCCATCTCTCATTTTCTTTCTCTCATCATTGTTTCTTTAAAAACAAAAGAATAAAAAATCACACACTACTGACCAACTACCATACCAATAGCTCTACTGATTCTAGCACATCAATGCCAATATATCCATAATAGATCTAACTCTTCCCTTCAATTATTAGCTAGTCTCATAATAATTATCTCCAACTCCTCTCTAAAAAACTAAAGCTTTTTATTAACAATAAAACTATCTTGCTCTCTCTCTCTCTCTCTCTCTCTCTCACACACACACACACACACACACACATACAAACCCATATGCCCAAGACGACCATCAACAACCCCTAAACACCATTACTTACAGCGGACCTATCATCATACAAATTTATTTTTTTTTGAATTTGAGGAAACCTCATCTCGTGGAAAGTATACTTTGTAGGTCTAGATGAGTGAGTAAAACCCTGACTATCCTATGCTCTTACAAGCGGTGCATACCTTGACTCGAATTTGAGACTTATTGTGCATATCTTAAGCCTTTTGTCATCACCTAGTTGTTATGCCCTTTGGGGACCATCATCATACAAAACCTATAACCTTTTATAGCAACATCTTTCTTCACCTAGTTGTTTCAACTGAACTAGCCTTCAAAATAATTGGCTTACAACAACACCGTGAGTCACACGACCAACAACTCCTTTTACTTTAGCTCATATGCTACCATTTTTTTCTTCTAAAATATTAATATAAATGTAAAGATATAAGGGGATTAAATCAGTTTTACTATGTGAATTTTTCTAATTTTAATAGGTAATATTAATTCTCACCACAAGCATAGACAAAAAAATGAAATGAGAAGCTACCCAATCTTTTTTTCCATGCTCAATCCAGGACTCCAAAGCGTCATCTATGCACCATTATATGTGGTGGCGCATGACAAACACGTGTTGTTGGAATCCACTGTTACTATAACATCTGGTTTTATTTTAGTAGTCTTATTGTATTTAGCAATACTATTGAAGGTTGATTTAGAAGCTAAGATTTGTGTTTTACAAATTAATTGTTTGTATTTGTTGTGAGTATTTTTTTTTTAGCATTGTAAAAGTGGATGTATGAGTAGATTAGTAAAAATAAGCATGTGTGATACATGATTTCATATTTTTTAGCATGTGTTAAAATAATAACATAAAAAAATAAAAATATTATAAATTATTTTTATTAACCATTTATAAAATTTACATAATGGCCAAATCCTAATTTTTTTTAAAAAAAATGTATTTGCATTAACTTGTGATTACTTAGCATAACAAACAGCTTAAAAATACTTTTGCAAGTTTTAGTATTTTTTATAAAGTTGCTGTTTTATCACTTTTTGATTAAAAAATATTTTTTTTCTTGCATATAGACTTTATAATAAGTTTTAAAGGTCCATTAGAATTTGACCAAAATAAAACGGTCCATTAGGCTTGTATATAAAATACTAAAAACTCATCTCTTTAAAAAGGTTAAAGCCTAATTCTGTCATTCTTACAGGTCTACCGACCATTTTAAAACTCAATCCAAAAATGTTTAAGGTAATTGAATTCACAATGAGTATCAATCTCGGTATTTACAACTCTTTAGTCAGAAATATCAACTCCAATATTTATTGATGCTAGATTAAAAAATATCAATCTTAATATTTGTTGATGTTAAGGGTCAAAAATATTATAAATAAATTATTAATAACATAGCACAACAACTTATAGTAATTTAAAAAAAAACTAGCAATGCAGTCTGTATAAGGTATAACACTCTTTCCTTTAGTGTAACAATTCCATTACTATAAAATCTTTGAAAATCAGCTAGTATTTCTAATGGTCATAATATTAAGTGACAACTCCTTAAATAAAACATATCCCTTCTAATAAAAAAAATGCCATATATTTATTATTTTTTCTAATTTTTAATGGTTGTTATGACATTGAGAATAACATATTATTTGCATAAAAAACAATCACAGTCAATAACTTTTCATCATATTGCTCATATAAATGTGTGTCATTAACACTGATAAGTGATCTACAATACTTGAAATCTTCAATAGAAAGTCCAAATGATCAAAACACATATCTAAAAATCATTATACTACAATCAAGATTTTCTTTGTGTATCCAATCAATGACTGTTTTGGATTTGATTCTTTTATTATCAACAATAACTTAAACAATTTTTTAGAAGATTCCTCGTGTGATCCAAAAAGATACTTGATGACCTTTTATTTTGCAACTCATGCTTTGTCATATGAAATTTTATACTTCTAATGAAATTTTATTTCATCCTATATGCTTGCAACCATCATTAAAAGCTTATTCATTATAAAGATTAACATAACATTAGCAATAAAATTTTCATTAATCTAATGATGGTTTTCTTTTTACAAAGGTCAAAACACATATATGTTGTCATTTTAACTTTGCCATATAAAATGAATTTGACATTTTATGACTCACACAAATAAAAATTACATTCAAGGTCATTCACATATTGTAATTGAACAAATATGAAGTTTTATTTTTGGACTCAGTATTCAATAAATATGCAATGTGCGATTATTTAACAACATTAACCTATTCATTTTTACTGTTGAATATTTATCTGACCTTCAACTTAGACCTTCCTGAAAAAAGTTTGTTACTTTATGCACAATCATTAGAAATAGCAAAACTAGATCCAAAAACACTTCTAAATTCAGGAACAAGAGATATGATTTTATTATCACTTCATCATCAATATCATTATCAAAGCCATCATCATCATTCACCATCACATTTTAGGTCTAACATATCATGATCCTCATTGTCACTAGGCTCGAAATAGTCAAATATATGATGATCATTAAATGAATTGTCAAACATAGTATCATTTATCTTTTACAACAATCAATCCATAATAAATTGTTTTTACCTCTACTAACTAAATTTGAATGACCAATAGAAGTTGGGATATACAAAGATTTTGATTGACTATTCATATCTAACATTATCATGTTCAAACCATTTTGGGTGAAAGAGTGAATAATTATTTTAAAACTACCATTATACACAATTGATACAGGATAATATTAATATTAACCAATCTGATACCTCTATATTATTTCAACATCAATATTATTATAATTCCATCAAAGTTCATCATAAATAGCTTTTTTTGCATTTCTACATATGACATGTTTAAATTACTATTTAACAACAAACTGCTCTCACTATTATATGTTAGATTATTGTTCATAACATGAATAATAGTGTCACCATAATAACATAACTTAAATATATTATAAGACATTCTATTAAAAAAATCAAATTTTAATCAATTGAATATAATTATATCTAAATTGCATTATCCTAACATTGTTCTCATGATATTTTTAATACCCAATTGCATTAAATCAAACTACATTAAATCAAACATACATTAATAAAAAAAATTAATATAATTAAAAAATATCAAATTCATCAAATTATCAACAATTCAACAAAAAATTTAATTCATCATAATTTTAGTATGATCAAGCTCTCATCCACAATATCATCAAGTGTAGTTAATTACATTATTTTCTAACAACACACACAAAATCCTTAATTCAAAAACTTAACTCCAAGTAAATCGTAACATATAATTAATTAAAATAATTATTTTATAATTAATTTAATTTATTTTCATGTTCAACTATATAAAATCAACTTTAATTGATTATATTTTTAACTAATTTCACATTAATTCAATAAATCTTAAATTTAATTTAAATAATTATTTTATTTTAGCTAAATAAAACATAAATTTACAAATATATAATATATTTATTTTGCTTGTAGGACTAAAAAAAAGAGAGGATGGTGATAGCAACGATGATGAAAAATAAATCAATCAATCAAGTTTTATTTTTGGGTTGTTGAAAGGGTTAAATGAAGGTATTCGAGGGGCTTTATAGAAAGAAAGTGAAGGCGTCGGTCGGTTCGAGAGAGAAAACTATGATTTTGTATTTATTATGTATTCTTTAATCAGGGTTCAAATTTTAATTAATATTACGTTTGTCAAGCATGACATTTACTTTCTGGTGATGTAGGAGATTTACTTAATATCACATTTTTAGTGAAAATATCAAAATATGTTATTTCATAAAAAAAATAAAATAAAATCAAACAGTGCTATTCTCACGAAATTTTACATTTACTATCTTAATTTTACAAAACAAAAAATCCAAAGTTGAAAGAGGAGAGTGGGGACGAAGAGAGTCCCCACAACTGGCTGTCCCCGCTGCTGGACAAAACTGCCAAATAATGCTATTGGGATCTTTCAAACCAGACAACCCCCTACCCCTTCTTCTTCTTCTTCTTCTTCTTCTTCCTCTCCTCTCTCTCTCTCTGCGCTAAACCCTCACCAACTCTCAACTCCTTTCACTTGTTACTCTAATTTACATCTTTCTAGCTGACTCGAGTGGTTTTAATTTTTCTGCCCTTTGTTTGATTGCAAGTTTTAACCATCTTGATTAATTCTTCTTGGGCTCCTCCATTTCTATAACTACTACTGCTACTGCTAGTAGCTAAGTCACTTTCTTTCTCTTTTCCTGTAGAGAATTTAATATCATTCTAGGTAAGAGTTTCACCAGCAGCAGAACACAAAGGAATATATTAATTTTTGAGGTTGTGTACATGGGGTCTCTCCTTCTGCTTCTCGGGGGTTACATTTATTACTATCGTATTGTTAGCATCACAATGGAATGTTGGTGAGGAAGTGAGAGGTAGAGAGAGAGAGAGGGGGGGGGGAATTTAATTTAAAGCACTCGCTCTTGCAACAACTACTGCTCATCAATGGAGAGGCTCCAAGGACCCATTAATCCTTGTGTATGTTACTCTTGTTCATTTTCTTTTTTTCACTCTTTCTTTCCTTGAGTACCTTAACTATAATAAATGAAAAGGACTTGCATTTACTTATCCAAATGCTTGCATTCAATGCATTGCATTATTTTTCTAGAAGTGCTAACGTTTACTGCACTGTTTCCTTTCTTCATTTGTTTCACTCTATCTGTTGAAACTGAACACCCATCATATCCATGAAAGTTGGTTTTTCTCCACACCTCCTCAGAAGGTTAGGTGTAAGAATCCAGCCAAGAGTTTCCCTCGTTGCCTTTCTTTCTCTCAAGATTTTTTTATTTTTTCTTATTAAGTTATTGTTTTCTTCTTGCAGTTCTTAGGGGAGCATAACTTGGATTTCGAATGCTTAGACCAAGGATTTATCAATCCAGAAAGCTTAAGATTTGGAGAAGAAGGACCATACTTTTCAAGCCCAATCTTTGATGAAAAAATGCCTTTTCTTCAAATGCTTCAAACAGTAGAAACCCCACCCACTTTTCCCTTCAAAGAACCCAGCTTTCAGACACTACTCAAACTCCAACACCTCAAAAAACCATGGAATATGAACAATTATTACATGCCTGAAACAGAAAGCCAAGTTCAACCACCGGAGCTTGAAAGTTGTGTCACCCATGACATATTTGATTTACACTCACCAGTCAAATCTGAAACCAAAGAACTCCCAAACCCACACTCAAATTCTTGCCTCGAAGATGTGAGTCCTGAGCCCGCTGAACCCTATTCAGGTTCCCTAATTCCATGGGGTACTCAACCACAAACCGTACCTAATATTAAGACCCAGTTCTCCAAATCCACTACAATAATCACCAGAGAAAGAAGAAAGAGAAAGCGTACAAGGCCAACCAAGAACAAAGAAGAAATAGAGAGCCAACGCATGAACCACATTGCTGTTGAACGCAAACGCCGTCGCCTAATGAACGACCATCTTAACTCTCTCCGTTCTTTCATGCCACCCTCTTATGTTCAAAGGGTAATCTTAAAATTACTAATATTAATTACTATCTACATTTTCAGTATGCAATTATTGTTATTATTACTCTCAAGAATTCAATTTTAGACTCAAGATTTCAAAATCCTTAGTTTCCTTTTCCACTCTTTGCATCCACGACTCATTTTTATGTCTTGTAGACTTCAAAGTGACGGTGTCTTTCTTTTGTTGTTGAATAAAACAGGGTGATCAAGCATCTATAATAGGAGGTGCAATAGAATTTGTGAAGGAACTAGAGCAGCTTCTTCAATCTCTTGAAGCACAAAAAAGAATGAAAGAAATAGGAGCAGGCTCCACCATCGGCATTTCATCCAACCAATACTTTACTTCGCCGCCACAAAGTGACAATCTGGCGGAGAAAGGAGGCAAATGTGAAGAGATAAGAACAGTGAAGAAGAAGTCGGAGGCGGCGGAGATAGAGGTGACTGCTGTACAAAACCATGTAAATTTGAAGATAAAGTGTCAAAGAAGTCTTGGGCAGTTGGTGAGAGCTATTGTTGCATTGGAGGAACTTAGCCTTACAGTTTTGCACCTTAACGTTAGTTCTTCCCAAGCAACAATTCTTTACTCTTTCAATCTTAAGGTAATACCACTTTGTTCCCCAAGTTAATTCATAGTTTCTTCTTTCAGGTCAACTATTTTTTACCAGCCAGCTAGCTTGGTTCTTGCCTAATCCAAAACCCTATTTTCCGATATATATATATATATATTATGGGTTTTATTATGGTGTTGTAATGACAGTTAGAGGATGATTGTGAGCTGGGATCAACAGATGAGGTAGCAGAAGCAGTTCATCAAATATTAAGCAGTTTCAACGGCTAGCTGATTGGTCTGTATGGTAGGAGTGCTACCTGGCAAGAGAGCCAGGTTACAGCTGAATTTATAGGATTGTTACAGTACTGCCTTCTTCTTTATGGGAAACAAGAAAATGTAATTTTGGCTTTATGAGGGTGGTAGATGAGGAGCGGACTAGGCAGAAGGGCACGACCATTTGTCTCCATTCTAAGCTAGTACCACAGAGAGGACTGCTGCCAGTACACAGAAGTGCACAGGAGCAGATGATGTTTATTGCTTCACCTGCTGAAATAGTTTGCCTCGCTCTGTCTTTTTTTAATTTATTTTTTAGCAGGAGGGGGTGTAAAAGAGTTGCTTGGATGAAGGGGAGCGTGGGTGGGCAACGCTGGGAGTTAGGGGCATATAGAACAGAGGTAATTAGTCCTGAAACCGGGATCAAATCCTTCCACAAAATAGCCAATTTAATAGTTCATTATCGTTTGCATTCTTGGTATGGATATAATTTTCACTTGGGTTCTTTTTTCTTTTTTCTTTTTTTAGCATCTCCATAGCTGCTTGTCACGAGTCAAATTATTATTTTTTTAAGAAAAAAATGCAAACATTAGTAACATGTTTTGTAGTTTTTTAAAAAATAATTGTAAATTAAAATCTTAATATGTGTCTAACAAAATAAATTTATAATTATGCGTACCAATAAATATTTTAAAAAAATGTTAATCTATTTAAAGATTAAGTTGGGAGGTTGAAAAACAAACATAATATATTTGTTTATTAGACAGACAACATTTTAATTATAAAGGCAAGTTTTAAATAAAAAATAATATTCTAACAATATAGAAGCTAATGTGTTAGAAGAATATAAGAATATTACATTGCATGACTTTTTGATGGTGCACCATTTATTTATATTTTTGTTGAAATGGGTAGATAATACATTACCTTTTTATTTTTTTTAATAAAACAGATGACACCTTGTCAACCATTTCAAGTAGATGAAAAATCCAGTCCCTACACTTCAAATGAAGAAAATTCATTTTTTATGTTCTTTTTCTCTCTAAAAAAATACCCCATATACCTTAATAAAACCAATTTCTAACCTTAAAATAACCTTTAATCAATCTAAAAGGCAAAAATCATCCCAAATTAAAATAATTTTCAAGTCCCAATCTATTTTTCTAGCAAAATAACGGGTCAAAAATACTGAAATAAAACTTTTTTTATAAAATAAAATCTATTGATGTTAAAATCAACTTTTTTTATTAATAGAATTAGAATAACCAATAAATTTTTATCCTCTCTCTTTTTTGTCTCTCGACTCTCTCTCCTTACAAAATGAAAGGATTGAAACACAAAACAAATGAAGTGTAAGATTGAAAAATCAAAATCTCAATAAATAGGGATTAAAAATAAAAAAAAAACTTTAGAGAACAAAATTTTAAAATTCAGACCACATGAATATTAAGAAAAAGGAAAAAAAATTTATCTCATTATCAAATTTGATTCATATAATTTTAATTTGTTTTGAATAATGAAATTGAATTCTATCATATCAACTTGAGTATTAATTTAATGTTACACCATATAAATCTTATAATAAGTTAAATAAAATAAATTATTAAATTTAATTCTTGATCACCGTAATAAAGAAGAATGAAATAAGAAAAAAATGTCAATGTGATGACTGGATTAAAAAATGCTTGTAAGGACAAAAAATAAATGGGGAAGCATTTTTCCAATTCGTAATGCTTTGTATATAGATATCAATGTTTTAGCCAGCTTTTTTATTTTAGGTTTTTAATTATAATTGTAACATTAATCATATTAATCTAATATCGATCTCATTATGATAATTACAAATTATGTATTTTGTTTTATATTGACTTTTAAATGTGCGTACAAGTAGAAATGATTTATAAAGTTGCTATGTCACTTGCTTTTTCATACCCTCCTTTTCAACGATGTTGGCTTTAGGATTTATTAGAATTTATGTAATGAATCTGATCAAATCTCTTTTATATGAATAATAATAATAATAATAATAATAATACTTTTTTAAAAAAAATATTGATCAAATTATTTACTTCACAAAATTTAATAAAATTAGACAATTTAATAACATAATTAAAAAAAATCAGTAGTAAAAAAATTACGAAGGTGTTATTTCAGATTAAGACCAACCTGATAGATAATGTTATAAGAGAAGTTAAGGAAACAATTATCATTAATGATTTTCTGGATATATATTGTCAATTATGCTACTCAGGGATGATTTTCTACTTGAGATCATAGATGGTTAGATCAAATCTCCTACATGTGACCTTTTCAATATAAGGTGTACGTNTATATATATATATATATATATATATATATATATATATATTGATAAAGAATGAAAATATCTAATTGAGTTCCTCTCAAGTTTAATTTTCAATATAGGCTCATTTTTTTAAAAAAAGAAGAAGCTCATTTAAAAGGATTAATTTTTCATGGTTTAATAGAAAAGAAATGATCTTTATAGAAACGAACCAGTTCTATTTAAACTGGTTTTCAGTTCAATCCTGGTCATTGTATTAAGAAAAACAAAGCCCAAATCAATAGTGAACACCCCTGCAACTTCCTGCAGCTCCAGCATGACATTGTTGGGGAATTCGACCGATGATGTTCTGATACTTGCTCATATTTGTCTTTGAGAGACAATTTTGCTTGTAAGACATGCTCAATTGCCTTATCTCCATTTCTTTTTACAATCTTTTGCTCATGAGCTTGCAAAGAACTCATAAGTTCATCCACTGTTAACTTGTCCACTTCTTTGGATTCTTCAATAGCAACAACAACAAAATCAAATTTTGGATCTAGGGATCTCAAAATTTTCTCTGTAATTCGAGCATCTGAAAGGGCTTCTCCATTTCTTCTCATCTGATTGACTATCACCATAATTCTTGTGTGATAATCAGAAATGGATTCTGAGGACTTTATTTGTAACAATTCAAATTCACCTCGCAAAGATTGGAGACGAATCTTCTTTATTCTGTCAGCACCTTTGTATTTTTGTTGAAGAGCCTCCCATATTTCTTTTGATGTTTCTGCGGAAGCAATGATTTCAAATGTCGCTTCATCAAGACCTTGATAAATGATGGTCTTTGCTTTGTTGTCTTTCTTTCTATTGGCTTTGAGGACTTGCTTCTGTGCCTCTAGTAAAGCATCTTCTGATTCTTTGGACTCTGGTTCAGCATAACCATATTGCACAATGTCTATACACTCTTGTGAACCAAGGAATGCCTTCAATCTGATGCACCAACTATCATAGTTGTCTTTGGTTAGCTTCGGGATGAGTGTTTGTGCATTTTCTGCAGTCATTTTGCTCTTTAATTTGGAGTTGAATTTGGCAAAACCGACACTGTAGATGAATCCGGAATGGTCCAAATAGTAGGGAACCGGTCTGACTTTGTAGAAAACGGGTCAAAAATGAGGTGAACCGGTCCAAAAACCAATTCGGGTGGTTTGCTTGGTTGAACCGGGAATATTCCAAGGAATATTCTTTTTTTGACTTTGACTTTAGAATATGGCTCGGAGCTTGGCTTGGCTCCGGAATATGGCTTGGAGCTCGGCTCAGCTTCAAATATGGCTCGTGGCTCGGCTCGACGCGGCTCAAATATGGCGCGCGTGTGGCTCACTCGTCTTCTTCCTCAGGGCGCGTGGGCTATAGTGCTGAAACTTCAGACGGAGAGTGTGGTCCACCCCGTGCTCCGATTGACCTGATTTTTACACCGTTGAGTTCGTATTGATGAGCTCTACACTTTGGAATGATCAAAACTTGTTTTTGACAACTTTGAAAATTCAGATATTTCCCAAAAATACCTCTGTTTTCTGACAAACGGTGCTCTGATACCAATTGTTGGGGAATCCGACCGGTGATGTACTGATATTTGCTCATAGGAGGCGAAGCACACTGACACAATATTTAACGTGGTTCGGCAAAACCGCCTACATCCACGGGAGAAGCCATTGTACTATGTAGGGAGAGAACAAGATTTACAACAATAGAGGAGGAGGAATCATCCCCTCTGGTAGCAACTCTCAACCTCACTCTATTTCTCTCTTTACAGTGCTGCAATAGCAGCTACTGCTTGCTGCCCTTGGCAGCACACTCTCTACTACATCTCTCTTATTTTGCTCTCTTACATATGCCTCTATTTATAGGCATTCATGGAAGCTATTCTTGGTTTGTTGTCAACAATGGTGGCTACCAACTCTAACTCATTCAACAATGGTGGTCACCAACTCTAACTCATTCAACAATGGTGGCTATCAATAGTCAA
>SRLM01000278.1:594013-779007 GCA_015708895.1 Populus ilicifolia | reverse complement strand
AAATGATGATATAAAATCATGATAAAAATGCACTTTTGAGTACAAATCAAAAGTTTTGTTCCCCTGTTTTCACCAATTTTTCTTTTTCTAAAAAGCTCAAAAAGACATAAACCCAAAGCACCCACTTGCTAAGATGACCCTTGACTCCCCACATATTGGAGAAACGAAGGAGATGTGCCTTCTCGAGTAGTCATAGGGCAACAACGCAGTGGCCGCCCCAACCTCTCCCTCCTTTCTATTTTTACTTGTAAATAAAGTAGGGGCAGCACAGAAAAGGAGGGAAAACCCAAAGAGAAAAAAAAAGAAGAAGAAACAAAGAAGAGAATGAAAAACTAAGAAAGAGAGAGAGAGAAAGAAAAAACAAATGAAGAAGAGAAGGAAAATAGAGAAAAAGAAAAAAAAAACAAAGATGAATAGAGAGAAAGAAGAGAGGAGGAGGATAGTTATAGAGAAGAGAGAATCAAAAGAGGAAAAAAAGACTGAAAGAAAGGAAGGGATCAAAGAAAAAACCAACAGGAAAAAAACAGGTGAAAAGAAAAGAAGAAAAGAGAAGAAAAGCATTGCAGCCGCCAGCATCACTGTTATGAACCACAATCACCTTCCTCATCACTGCCACGAGAATTTCCTTTAGCCACCTACAGTAGCAGCTTCGCCACTAGCAGAGGCAAAGGAGAAACCAAACTAAGAAAAAGAAAAAAGAGGAACCCTCGGTCATTTCAACTTAGTCGCCTCCACTACTACCAGCAATTGCATTCTGCCATTAAGATAAATTACACATAATACGTATTCTGGATATTAAATTTTTTTTTTATGCTAGAACAGTTAGATTTTACCCATTAAGATAAGAATCTTTTTATTTAAGAGGGCTTTTCTTGAATATTAGACAGATAAGACCTATGACTAGAAAACGCGATAAAACCTTAGATTTTATCAGACAACAAAATAATGTAGCTTATTTTAAATAGGACATATTTGGAGTACTCGTATTTTTTTTTTACATAACCAGTTTCCATACCTGATCTTCAAGTCCAATTAGGATTCTTAGTAAAAAAAAAATATGAGGTGATGAATCTTATTTTTTTTATTGATAAGAGACAAAAAAAATTTTATCTCTATATGTGTACCAAATAGAGTGATATTTATTTTTTTCTGGATGATAAATAATCACAGCAATACAACATACATACGGTAATATTTTTTGAAAAAGAATTTCAAACTAGGAAATAAATCTGTTTTCAATCTTTATAATCATAATTTCATTTGATCTTGTTGAAGATTTGCAACAGGGGTATGAATTTTTTTTTTCTTTCATAAGTTGTGTTTGATTATGAGATTGAACATTGAATGCTAAGATAGGGTTTGACAAGTGGGGAATTCGAGAAAATAAACAGCAGCGAGAAAAAATGCAGTAATTGTTTAATTGTGGAGAACGGTTTTTCAGTTTACATCTCTATTTTGTTTTCATTTCCGGTTCTTATTTTCTACGGAGAATATTGTAAAATTGGTGAATTTGGATTATTTTTTTTTACTTTGAAAATTGAAAACGTGTTCGAATAAAAAATATTCAAGATTTTATAAATTTTGTACTTATATGGAAGCTTATTTAAATTTTATCGATTTTTGTCTTATAACATCATACTAATTAATTTTAATATATTTTATTATCTATATGAACAAGTGATACGATTCACAATATTGTAATTATTTTTTATGATCAACAGAAGAATAAAAAAACAAATGGAAATGCATTTTAAAAAAGATTGATGTGACTTACACATCTCTTAATTAAAATCCTAAAAAACGGAGAGAACCTCTTGTATTAATAAAAACTACATATAATACGAGTTTAAAGATTTATATAAGCAATAAAAGATGTTTTTTTTACCTAAAAAAGATAAAAAAAAAACGTGTTTTCTATTAAAAAAATGGAAAAATGATAATGAGAGAAATTGAAAATATATATTGGAGAATTGAAAATTAGTGTTTTCTAATTATCTAATTTGGAAAAAAATATTTATATATAAAAATCATATTTTTCATTTTCTCTGGAGATACTTAAAAAAACAAAAAGAGTTATTTTATACTCGAGTTTTCTTAGGAAAATTATTAAGATTTAGTGCTCCAATCAACTTTTACTTTTCTTTTTAGCTATATAAATCACTGTTGACACTTTGAAATACTATCAAGCAATTCGATATTTTTTAATAATACCATTTATTCCCATTCAAATATTTATTTTTTAATTTTTTATGAAAACTCAACAAAAGACAATTTCAATACTTTTTAACGGGTCTCTTACCTGCACTCGTTAGAATATGAACTGTAGATTATTGAGGATTGAGAGGGGGTTAAAAACAGAGGCACAACTGGCATGGATGGCATTGTACATGGATGAATTCAGATACTAATGGTGATTGCCAACAACAGCCGTCTTAGCTCAGCCGGTAGAGCGCATGGCTTTTAACCATGTGGTCGTGGGTTCGATTCCCACAGACGGCGCCTTTGACTTTCCTTGTTGACTATTCTTTTTTATTCTGCCCTGTCGCAAATATTTTTTTTTTATTTATATGTGGTGTTTGGGCCAGCTTACGCGCACCACGATTAATCCACACGGTCTATTGAATATCTTGTAAACCCAGTAAACATGTAAGACACTACAAAGGTGACAGACATGCATAATAAGATTCGAATCCATGTCACAAATATCAATTTTGCCGATAATTAAGAGTTTCGATGTTACTCTTCCATTTTCGTTTAGAAAAGTCAACAAATATTAGAACTCAACGATTAAATGATTTAATAATTGAAACCCAATATTTTATTTTAGGTATAAAATATATTAATTTCAAATGATGATTTAAAATAATAATATTTAGTATTGTTCATGTAATCAGATTAATTTGACTTTCCTTGTTGATCATTCTTTTTTATTCTGCCCTGTCGCAAATATTTTTTTTTTATTTACGTGTGGTGTTCGGGCCAGCTTACGCGCACCACGATTAATCCACACGGTCTATTGAATATCTTGTAAACCCAGTGAACAGGTAAGACACTGCGGGGGTGACAGACATGCATGATAAGATTCGAATCCATGTCACAAATATCAATTTTGCCGATAATTAAGAGTTTCGATGTTACTCTTCCATTTTCGTTTAGAAAAGTCAACAAATATTAGAACTCAACGATTAAATGATTTAATAATAGAAACCTAATATTTTATTTTAGGTATAAAATATACTAATTTCAAATGATGATTTAAAATAATAATATTTAGTATTATTTATGTAATCAGATTAAATTAAAATTTACAAGTAGATTTATATCTATAAAATCCAATAAGATAACAACTTTATATAGAAGATTTATTGAGATCCTATCTAGACTTAGTCTTAGATGGGCAAACAGGTCTTGAAGTCAATCATTATTTTCAAATTAATCATTATTTTCAATTTAAATTCAATCTATTCGTTAGAAATTATAATGACATAACATAAATATATTAAATTAAGGTATATCTCTCATGATTATATATTCCTTAAGTATTGAATTTATGATCATCATTAATAATCCACTAAACTTAAATAGATTTTATAGTAGTTAAATTGTCACTTCAAACCTGTATTTTTAAATAATCTAAAATTATAAATAATAAATATATTAATTATTTTATATTTGCCTTAATGACATGAATTCAAGGTTTTATAAACACCCTTAAACTCAACCTAAGATAATAAATTAACTTTTTTAGAAGAATCTTTTTTCTTTTTAAATTTTATTCTATAAGTAAGCACAATATAATTTAAAACTTATTTTCTCGATATTAATATCAATTTAAGTTTTAAAGGATCTTTTACATGATTTGTTTCGTATGTATTCGTTGATATCCAAGTTAAGCATTTCCAACCTTAAGTGATTGTTTAGTATTGTGATTGTAATTGGAAAAAAAAAAGAACAAGATTTGAAGATTTGGTTTCTAACTAAAATTAATCGAGTAAGAAGTAATTTTATTACACAGTAGTTGCTCATTTTATTATTATTATTATTATTATTTGGTCGAAGTCGCATATCAATTAGATTAATGGTGGGCTTCGTCCCAGTATAAGGTTTGGGTAGTGCAAGGATGGACACAAGCAACGTGATAGAGCAAGTCTCCACTTCTTATTTCTTGGATGCCTTACGAAGATTGGCTCAGTGGGCTCGGGCCGAGGTCTGCTGAAGAAAGGCTCAAGGTATGGACGCGCTCCTTTCACTTGGTTAGTCTCTCATCACTTTTACAAAAAAAATTAAGATTTTTCATTTAGTAATTTTAAATTAATATTTTTTAGTATTTTTAGATTATTTTTATGTGTTTATTTTTAAAAATAAAAAATATTATTTTAATACATTTCTAACCAAAAAACACTTTGAAAAAAAATCACATTTCAAAATTGACATATAATTCATCTTCGAGTACCCTATTGCATCCAGAGCAATAGAAAATTGTCTTTTCTGTAGTGTTATCGTGGAAACCTCATATACAATTTTCTCTTTTAGAATTTGGGTTCTCCTCCTCTTGTTAGAAAGTCCGCATAAAATCACTCATGGGACTATCACTAAATAATTTAAATCTTTTGTTTCCCAAGAGCTTGTTTTTTTTTTTTTTTCAATCTATTTTGTCAGATTTCTGATTACACATGGGTTGACAGCATTGCTGATAGGGAATCAACGACAAAATATCATTCTAGGAGTAAGGCTAGGGTGGCTCGTCCATGGTGATTCACGGTTCAAGAATCAAGGTTTTCATATATATATATATATATATATATAAAAGCATGTTACTTATTCATGGACAAATTCTAGGTGTAGGCTTCTTCTTCAATCAGTACTCTAGCACCACAGTTACCACATGAAGGCACATAATGAGCGCATATCACGAGGAATCATTTGAGCCCCACAGCCGAACTGTGCAAAGAGAGGAGGAAATTTGTGCAAGGCAAGGTATCCAAAGTGGTGTTCGTTTTTCCTTTTTCAGGTTGTAGGGATCCGAAGGTCGATCTTTTGCGTCGCAAAATGGACAAAAGATGCAAGAGAGCAACAAGATTCTACTCACATGTAACACACAGCATTCACAGACCCAACCCCACTCCATGTGCAAATGTGTTTTGCTTAATGCAAACGCGTATTCAGCCTTCCTGTGATGTGACTTTACATGTTGCTGCACTTGCTGGTAAAGAACTTGTTACTCGAAGGAAATGGGATTCACACCTCCATAAATGTTGTTCTGTGATTTCTGTCCTCTCCTGCTAAATGGGTACAACATGACATCTTCGAATCCCAAAGTTACTGGACATGTTTCTAGTTGCTGGTATCCATAACTAACGGGCTAATTGATTATGTTCCAGCAGAGGAAGTTGATCATGATCCTGATGAAGGTGAAGATCAGACCTAGATCAATTAAGGCCCCTTGGATAGGAGTTCGTCCCTTCCAAATAGTCAAGCTCAGTTCCTACAGAAGTACCCTGGCTAATGGATAGTTAAGTGAACTGGTGCTTTCTTAGATTCTCCCTTTCGTTCCTTGTCTTTTTCCCTGATGTCCTTCTAATGGAATCTGCAAGCCTTGTACCAGGGTTTACACCCAATTTCCTCAACAGCACACGACGCAATAGCTTATTCTTGGATGGAGCAAAGGGTTAAAAAAATTAATAAATTAAAGACATTTATGAACTTTCTCTTAAATCTGGGAAGCCTTCATATATTTGTCGTGCCTGTGTTCTATGCGATTATGTTTAATTCTTGTATTTTTGCAATTAGTTTGGTTTCCCTTTATATATACATAGATGAGAGTCTTGCTAAAATGAACGGTTGGATTTTGGTAACTGACGCTCACCCGTCAAAAACCAACTATACAGTTTAGAAGGGAAACAAATATTATGTCCCGCGCTCCATTATATATCAAATCTATTTTATTAAATGTAGAAAAAAGGTCAAGAGCACGTAATATTATTAAATTTAACTATGTAGATTAATATTGAAATTTCCCTACTTATTTTTTTTGTTTAATTCAACTTTTTAATTATATTGTGTGAAAACCAACCTGATTTAAATTGATTAATTTCAAAGATAACAGGAAAAAATATTATTTAACTCAAATTTTTATTTTAATTAAAATAATTAGTTTTTTTTGTTATTTTTTAATTAAAGATGCTAATTTTTATGTAACTCAAGTTCAAAATCTTTATGCACACATAGACATTTATATCATGAATTCACACATAGACATTTATATCATGAATTTTATTGAAATGGTATCCCTACATGTCATTGATTTTTATTATGAATGTTTTTAACTTTTTAGTTTTTTGCACTTAAAAATTACCCTTGTGAAAAAGAAAACAAAACATATCAATGCAAGTTTAAGAATAAAAAGTTATACATGATTTTATATCTTAAAATTATAAGAAAGCATTCACTAATCTTCTTTCATGATCACAGTTTTTTTTTAGACGAGTCTTATAGTTATTATTTTTAAATAATTTAAATTTTTAGATACGTACATTATTTTTAAATGAATATTTGTATTTATATTTAAATAATTTATATCCAACTTTGAAATAAGATCTTATATATTTTAGAAGTGATTTTGATTTGAATTTCAAGTTAAATCTAGTGACGTTGATCTTGAACCTTGTTGCCCAATTAAGCTCAACAAATCAAATAAAATTGGATCTAAATATAAAGCTAAATCAAGCAATTTTTAGTGCAAAAAACAAAAACAACAATTCCTAACAACAATAATTTTTAAATACAAAACAAGGAGGACAATGCTATGTAGTATTATAATGTTGTCCATAGTGTATCTATAATATGATTCACAATCTTACTTGTACAATATAGGGCATTCCTTTTATTATGTAAAATCATATTTTATTCATCAAGGTTAAAGTTATTCGCCACTTAGAGACAGAAATCCTCAACTTTTGCAAAATTACTCATGAATTTCGTTAATCAATTGTAGTTAGAAATGATAATGGGTGAATACATGTTGGATTTTTTAATATTTATAACTTACCCACAGAAATTTAAATATTTATACATTATTCATTAAATTTTGGATATTCATATAGATATTAATTATCCGATTATAATTTATTATTCAATAATATATATATATATATTTCCAGATAAATTTTGAATTTCGGGTTGGATTTCAAGACAAAAGATTGTCTTTCATTTCTTTTTAAATGACCATATTAAAGCTGTGGTACCACTTGTGTACTAATAGATGTACATGTAAAACAAACATTTAGATTGCACTTTATTTGACAAAATTACTCATGGTTCCTTCGTATGCATCCTTTATTCATTTTGTAAATTGCCTTATCGCATAGTCCAATCATACTTGATTTTTCACTTTATTTGAAATGTATTTTGTTTAATTTTTACTTGGCCCAAGAGGGAAGAACCAAAAAAAAAAAACAGGGAACACAGGAACGGTTAGCATGGAAAAACAAACCAAATATCCTTGCACTTGATCAACTACTATAAAATACTACAATACAGTTCTCAAAACGTATACCATCATCATACATCACTACACGTATGTATATAGTATTAGTACCAGCGGGCTAACCATCGTTTGCGCAGCCGCCTCCGCCTCACCACATCTTGAAAGTCGAGAAACACACCAATCAGAGAGTAAAAAAAAAAAAAACAGTCCCCCAGTTTTCACTTTCCATTTTTGAAGTCCCGACTAATTATAGCCTCACCCTTTACTTTCACATCCCCAACAACAACCCACCGGAAAAAAACACAAGAGCCGAGAAGGGTAAAAACGGAAATAAAAAATTATGGCGGGAAACTTGAATTTTTAGGTTCTTGACCGTGGAGATAGACGGTGGTAGTTAAAATAAGAGGTAAGAAAGAATTAGACCCTGAAATTCTTGCCGGTGAAAGTCTGACCAAACTGCCAGTGGGCAGGGACAATGTTCCATGAAGTGGACGAGCGTCGGTCACTGGCCCTGACCCTGAAAGAGAGGGACTGACCAACCAGAACGGCGTTTGACTGCCAGTTTTGACCCCAGTTACGGCTCATGCTCATCCAGCCAGTCTTCGAACCTTTCACGCTCACCTGCACGATATCCCCTGCACCCGCCACGTTGCTGATCAATACCAAGTTGAAGTAACGGAATCCGTTTATCGTGAACCTTATGCCTCCTCTCTTCCGGCATGGCACTCTGCATTGCACGACATCAGCACCGTTGGGACATTTTCGTAATTGCAAATAATAAAAACATATAAATTATTAAAAAGTTCAAGCCTATGCATATATCCCGGGGCGTGATTTTAGCATGGAAACACGAACTGTGATGGGCAAGGGTGGCTTGGTACTTTTAACGTTAAAGATGGGCGGAGAGAGGCCAGACAAACCGCAGAAAGTGACCATAAACTGTCCCATGGCTAAAATAAGCAAAAAGACACAGCACAAGTTGTTGAGGTCTCACAAACCCAACAGGATTTGTGTGATTATACCACCAGCCTGAGCCTATCCCGTTTGGGTCTCAGTGAGACTTTAAAGATAGGAACTTTGGTGACAAAAGCGATAACGTCCCACCAAAAAAAAAAGGGTGGGTTCCACACATATTCTGGATCTCCCTTTACCAACATTTTCAATACATTTTTATTGCTGCAGAACCATAATGGTTTATTGGGCCAAATCAAATCTTGGCATGGAAGTTTTTCTTGCTAGGAGGAGTCCTGTGTATCATATATATGGAGAAGAAATGATGTTGCGAAGGGGACGACGACTAAAATGAGTGGTAAAATTAGTATATATTTACAGAGTCCAATGTATCCAAATTCGGATGTTTATCAAAACAAAAAACCAGAACTCTATGTAGTGTAAAGTTAGAAAAGAAGGCGGTAGTATTGTTTTCCGAGTGTTAACTGAAATAGTTCTAATCTAGAGCCATATGTAAACAGGGCAAGAACAGAGGAAAACAGAGTTAAAAAAGTCACTGACCGGCGGTAGGCAACAGGGACGATACCGGCATGATACTCTGCGATCTTAAGGAACATGGGCATGGCGAGGTCGAAGTGGGGGCGAGGAGGGTTGCACCAGCCTCCATTGTCACTAGGAAGCGCATAATTTGGCGGGCAAAAGTTGGTTGCGGTAATTAAAATAGATGGACTGCCTGAGTGGCACCATTGTGGGTCATCTGCGCACTTTATTTCAAAGCAAGCACCGCAACTTAACCCGTTGTTGAACAGTGCAGTGCTTAGAGCTGCAGTGCTCACTCCATACCCTTGGCTGTATAGATTTCCATATCCACAAGCTCCTCCTGCACACAAATACAGATTAGTTACTCTTATTAACATCTACTGGTGGCTAAAATTGTACGTGCACGCAGCAGCTTCATTTTCAGACGGATGCATCCCACATTATGAGATTTCAGGTCCAAAACAAACTGTTAAAAGCTAATTAATTGAGATTAAGACCTAGCTCAATTGATCAGGTTTAATTAATGTGGGTAGTAAGATAGATACAGATACAGACCCATGGTGCCAGAGGCGTCGGCACCACCATAGAAGGTAGCATGAGCAGTTTCCCAAGCACCCCCACTGTAAACACCAGGGATTCTAGCTTCACCCTTCCACATCAATGACATCATTATCAGTAGACTAGTTGTAAAGCAAAGCAACCTACTCATTGCCATTTTCCCTCTTCACCACTACAGAAACACCCTTCTACTTTAGTCAGAAAGAGAGGGAAAAGGGGGAGGGAGAGGGATAATGGGAGGGTGTGAAGGGCTCAAGGCATGGGAGCTTCACTACTTAAAGAGGAGGCAAGGCAGGCTAAAAGGGCACCACTTGGAATTTTCCAACAAAACTATCATTAATCTACCTCTCCGTGTGTGGAGAAAAAAAAAAAAAAGAGGAAGCAAAGAACAAAATTAAATCCTCCAATCATTTTATACTATTTTTTTAAAAGCCTATCTCCGAATTGACTGGAAATTATATTTTACAAGCTCTTAATGCTAAACTTAAAAAAAAAAAAATAGGACTAGTGATTTCTTTTTATTTACTAGTATAAAATGATGAAAAAAAATGAATAATAAAAGAAAATGGGGTTTGCTGGCGAGCATTGTATTATTTAAATTCGATGGTAAAACATCTGGGAGTCCTGCTATTTGCGCACGATGAGACATAAATGCCCTTGACGGCTACTGTATTGTATGCAAAGTTAATAGGGATGTCACTGGAATCCACAGACCGCGTTTTTTTATATATGCATATTCTAGTTATTATTTATAAAGTAAGGAAACTCATATAGTGTTTATCAAGTTCTGAGTATTGAGCATTTATTATTTGATTATTATTTAATATTCAATAAATAATTAAAATAATATATATATATATGTATATCATACATACATAGATACATACATATATATATATATGTTTCTTAAGTTAAATTTAACAATATTTATATTTTTTTTATTATTTATCATATAAAATAATTATTTTAAAAAAATAATCTATTCGTAAATTGTCATCCCAATGACTTAACGTGACATCAGTGAAGAAACCAAGAGGATAGTACGTGGAAAAAGTAATGGTAGTATTATTATCTTAAAAAGGTACAAATTCAGTACATGATATGATATAAAAGTAAGGTTGGTACTGTTTGTTTTTAAGATAACATCATCATGTTTTTTTAAAAAAAATGTTTTATTTCATGTTTTTATATTATTTTAATGTAAAATATTTAAAATAAAAAATATTTTCATAAATTTTTAAATAGAAAACAACAACAAACACCACGTACTAGCACTGCATCAAGCAGAAGTTGAGGCGTGATCAGCGGTTGTGATTTCCAGTGGAGGCCTATAAGAGATTTGATGGGGTCGGTGATGGATCCAGGCTAAAAGTATACATGAAAGAATATAATTATAATTATTTTTAAAATATTTTTATATTAAAATAATATTTTTTATTTTAAAAAATTATTTTTAAAATGAGCATATTAAAACCAATCAAAATATATAAAAAAAATTAATTTTCAATAAAAAAATTAAATTTTTTTAGAAATATAATTTACACATGTGAGAGGCAAAGAGAGATATACCATGAAGAATAATTTAATCCCAATTCGAGGAATAATGATTCGAATTTCAAATTAACTTTAAAAAATAATACTACTGCTTGCAATTAGCATTATAATCTTCCTCGTTCATGGCCAAAGAGTCCAAATTATATTTTAATGGTGTTTAGATATGGTTTAAAAGTGCAAGTTTGTTCTGGAAAAAAATATTAATTTATTTTTTCTAATATTTTAATATGATTTTAAAGTATTTACATTGAAAAAAGAGAGGATTATTTTAATATATTTTAAAATAAAAAATACTTTTAAGAAAACATTACACGTCATATTAAGCACGCACTAGCTACATCGATGCTCTTGTTTTAAGTTGTGTCATTTCATTAACTTTAAACCTATTTTACGTGCCCACTAAACTACCTTTAATTATTAGCTGAGGAGATTATCTCCGATAATTTGATATTTGGCGGAAGGAACGGAAAAAATTAGGTGGAGTTAAAGTTGACTTTAAGACTAACCGATTAGTAACTTTATGGTTAAAAATTAATTTTTTTATTTTAAATTAATTTTTATAATTTTAAATTATTTTAATATACCAATATATAAAAAATTAAATAAAAATATTTAAATATATTTTTAAATAAAAAACACTTTAAAAATTAATAACTATTCCAATCTCAAACAGCATATAATTTAGGAGTTTTCCATCAGATTAATAATCTATGAAAATATTACATTTGAGTGCTCAACTCTCTTTTACACTAATTTCTTCTTGTGCTAAACGAATTTTTACTCTTTCTTTTCTTAAATATGAAAGGGAGCCGAACAATTTACCGAGTACCATGTCATGTAGAATTATGATGTAGTTCTTCAACTTTAATTTGAGTTACTCTAGTCCTTCAAATATGGGTTTTGCAGTAACTTAGTTAGAGATAATTTTCAATTAGATCATGCTTTTTTATACATTTAATTAGCATTTTAATCCACTATAGATTAAACTTTTATCATTAAAAATGAAAAGAAGAAGAAGAAAACTAGAGTTCGATGGGGCTCCACTACTGGGTCACTTAAATGTTAATTAAAATCTAGGTAATTCCCCTAACCCTGCTGTGTTTAACTATAATGTGATGGAATTCTAGAAAATATTAGAATAATAGAAAGCTAACATGTAATTTTTTTAGTTTTAATTAATGTTCAGCTATCTATACTGTTAAAATTAACAATTACATGTTATAAATTTAATATTATGTTATTTTTTATATATCACTTTATATGTCAGGAGTGATTAAATTATTTATTATCTATTAATTAAATATCAACATTTATTTGTTTAGAGCGTGTTTAGGAATGCTGTGCAAACCACGTTCCTAAAAAAATCAATTTTTTTTTATTAAAATTTAATATGTTTTGTATGTTTTGAATTTTTTTGATGTAAATTTTTTTAAAAAAAAATAAAAAAATATTATTGACATACATTTCGATACAAAAAAGTTATTTAAAAAACAATCACAATTATATTGTCAAACAAGTTCTTAGAATAATATAAATACTTCATTAATTATTTAAATTCATCAACTTTGTTATTATTTTTATCTTTTAAAATGCAATCTAGCTCATTGTATTAAGTTGATAAATTAAATTACAATACAATTGACTGTGAGTGAAAATGTTGGAAACAAAGGGTCTACTTTAACCACAAGTTCAAAGAAGGACCCAATTCATCAAATAAGAAATTGGAGGATTCAATAAATTAAGTCTACCAAGTACAGGGACTATGAAGGCTGTCTGATCCACAAGTCCACCACCCCCATGTTCCATCAACCGGAAATTTTGTTTTTTTTTTTAGTTTTTTTTTTCGAACATGGACCAATGGCGCTGGTCCACGTAAGAGGGGTGCGTCCGGTTTTATCCACGCGGACCAGCCTGACATTGGGTCCATGATTGCCTGCGATTAAAGCGTGCCTGTTTCGCAACCCCCCCCCCCCCATGTGATTTCCAATCATTTTTACTTGATTCATAATCTCTCCTGACCCTAGTCAACACCTAAACTAAACAAAATGGCTTTATTGACTTGTGATTTAATTAATTAATTTAGCAAAAAAAGTTAAATATTTTTTCTTTTATAACATATTAAAATAATATATTTTCAAAATTTAATTTGAGATAAAAAATTTAAAAATTTTCAAAAATATTTAGTTGACTTCAAAAACAAACACCCTAAATTTTATCTAAAAATAAAAGATTGATATTAGAAAAATAAAAGAGGATAGCTAATTGTAACCGAGAGTCTAATTTATATATCTAACTTCAACCACACTTTGATGTGGTCAAATCCTACAAAATTAGTTGAATTTGGCTAGTATATTATTTAATTAGATAAAATACGTGTTTGACCATGCAATGACTTAGAACTTGCAGGCACGAGGTGTTAAATATAAATTCCTTCCTTATCGGTGAACATCTTCTCATAAATTCTCTAATATAAATAACATCCGTTGTATATATATATATATATACATATATATATATATTATTTTAACATTATGAAAAGATTTTAAATGTTTATTGTATATATATAAACTTTTAATTCTTAAGTCACGAGTAAAACAACGATGATGACTGTACGTAGTTAATGATCTCACGTTTCTTCATTCAAATGAATCTTTAGCTTCAATTTACGTAACTTCAGCGTTTGACAATCTTTTACTTGTTTATATATATACTCAAACCAAATTCGATTGAGCTGGTCTTTTTGTTTATTGGTATATGATATTTTTCTATAAAAAAATTAAAAATATATTAAAAAATTAATTTTCTATTTTTCTTTGTTAATTTTAATATTAACACATCAAAACTATAAAAAAATTCCTAAAAATATATATTTCCAAAAAAAAAACTTTTAAAAACAAATTAGACTATAAATGATATCTCTTTAAAACAGTTATGCAAACAACTTTGATTTAACAATGGGAGTGTCTGGTTTTTGTCTAAGGTGGTATGTTCTGTCCTAAATCCCGACATTACATGAAATATAAAGGAGAATCTCCTTGGAATGTTGCTATTGGTTGCTATTAGGTTGACGCATTTTTGGGTATCATGCTTTCTAATTAATAATCTTTATTATTGTCCTTTTCTTTTTGGGTTAATTATTTGCATTTAACGCATTAATTTGTTTGTTCGTTCAACTTTTTGATTCGTTGTGCTCTTGCAATTTCATGTATTTTTTGGGGCAAAACTTCCCTTGAATTTCTAACAACATGAAATTCAAACCTTTTATTTGCATTTATATCGTTAAAAATCCGCTGTTGCTAGTTAGGACGTAGATGGTTAAATATTTTTTTAAATCGATAGTTATTTTTTTATTAAAAATTAATTTAAAAATCAATAAATGGTTGGAATTAAGTTCACTAGGATGATATGGCGTGCTACCATTAATCAATTTAACCTAATATTCTCCTCTCCATTAAGCACGAAATCTTCTAAATGTTTTCAGTTTCAAATGTTATTAGTAAAGCTAGCCAATTTGTGATTTCTAAGGGTGAATGAGCTTCGCCGATCTGGGTTTTCTAGAATCAAGAGGGTTTAGTTCACTGAGTTAAAATCAGCTCCAATAAAATAAGGTAGATACATAATTAAGAATCTTAATTAGAAGAAAGGAAAACAAAAAAGTAATTAACAAGTAGATCATGGAATGAGACAGCGACGTGCGGCCTTATTAATGTTATTGTGGTCCAGATTAAGCTAGAATAAAATAAAATAAAAATGGTTAATTAATTTCTTGTGATACATACCAACTATGATATTGTCGACTTCTCTTACACGTGATTAAACATGCAACGTTCATTTGTACCTAAATGTTTGAATTTCAGTCTGTAACTTAAACATATAAATTAATGTTCTTGAAGACTATATATATATATATATATATTGCAAAGATGTTTCTTCTCATTGGTCACCAGGTGTCCAAATGCTTTGACTTCAAGGGTTGAGGCTGTTTTAGGCAGGCAGGATCAATTACGGTGTTCCAGGTTATCACAGTAACAATAATTATTTTTTAAAAAAGTTATTTTTTATATTAAAATATTAAAATGATTTAAAAAATAGTAAAAAAATAAATAAAAATATTTCTAACATTTTTAAAAATATAAAAACAAACGCGTTGTTTTAGTAATGCTTTTGGTATTGGCATCTGCCTCTTCTCTGCTGACTTTGAGTTGCAGTTTCTTAACGAGGACTTTGAATGTGCGTAATCTGGCTAGTCCCTCTTCCACGCATAAACCATCGATCGATCTCACATGAGATCTGAGTATTGTCATTTGTCAAGGAGAAAATTGGGAGCGTTCACGTTGTCATAGACGAAGCCACCAGTTTAGGCGTGATTGCTGAAGACGATCACTTTTGCCTTGAACTGGCTTGCAAATGTGGTCTAATTTCTCAAGCTCCTTTATGATCATGTGTCCCCTCTCCATCAACTTACGTTTTTTTCTAGGAGGGGTCAAAACGAAGTTTTACTATTTTTAGCTTTAAAATTTAATTTTTGTTTCTTTTTTACAAAGACATGATATCATATGCCGTGTCACATAGAGAGAAAGAGCACAAATCTGGGTTAGGAAAAGGATCCCCGGGCTCGGCAAGATTAATTGCATTTGGGCGAGAAGAAAGGTAACATAACCGTAAGCATGTGGGCATAGAAAACTCGGCGAGGATATTGACAAGAAGATGTGCCCTCGCAATCCTCAGCTATGATCTATACATACACATGGTCGGCCTTCACTCCCATGTGATCTTCTAAAATATTGTACTACTAATATAAATACTTGAATACATATCCTGAAGTGTGGAGGGCTGTGACCTCATTTGTTTTAACAAAAAAAGAAGAAGAAATGAAGAAATTTCCTTCAATTTGGATCGTATTGGATGGTGAAGATCTTTTCTAGCACCAACATATGTTGATTTCTTTATGCTTATAGCTAGAAAAATACACGAATACTTGAACGGTACGAAAGTGTGTGAATCCAACTAGCAAGATTGAGAGAATCCCACATCGATGTATTGGTGAAGCACTGGAACAAATTATGCAGATGTTGAGCTGTTGGGTTACAAAAGCGAACCAGACTAGCTGATTTTCTGGAGCAAAGCCTTGCACTTTAATTAGAATAAACGGACAGGGACATGGCTCCTTGCTTTACAGAGCCAGTTTGACTAAAGAGGTAGACAAGAGTGTCAGCAATGTCGATGAGTACTGATTCTTCAAGATTGAAGACATGAAATCTATCATGGAAAATCTAGCTGCTGTACTCTGCATTCTTTGGTCAAAAACCAGAAGGCATGGCCAATGGGGTCGCCAAACTTAATCTGCGGCCTGCCAGGCTCAAGTCCAAAGTTTTGGCAGAATCAAGATTGGTAGATTCTTTTTACTGCTCAAATTATTGTTGTGGCTTAGACAGTTTGAGACCAGGGAAAACAATGTTGAACTGTTCGTCAAATTTTAAATCATAGATCATTTCCTTAATTCTAGACAAGGGGATTTGATTTGGTGAGACTTCTATGGATTATTTATTTATTAGTGTGTTATGATCAGTTTATGGGTCTACACGATTAAACATCTTGGATAAATTGAATGAAAGATGTAAAATTATCTTTGATTAGTATTTTAGGATAAAAAAATAAATATAGAAAATATAGAATTATGTTTAATTGAGGAAGCATGACAATTTTATTTTTTATTTTTTTTGTCTCAAGGACCAAAATGAAGTAAATTTATGTTTTTTAAATTGTTCCTAGCACGTGAATTGATAATAGTTCTTTTTTAAAATTATCCCTTAAAAACAATAGCAATTCCACCTTCATTTCTAATCTTTAAACTTCTAAGAGTTAAATTGAATCAATACGAACCTAAGCTCTTGAAAGAAAAACCAATATATAAAATGATAAGGAAAAACATAAAATAACATAAGAAAGAGTATGTAAAAATTTATCAAAAAAAAAAAACTTGTGTTGAACTCTTTCCTTGCCCTCTTTTTTTTTCTATAATAAATTTTAAAAGTTAAAAAATTCAAGAATTAATTTTTATTATCATCAACTTTTGATTAGGCAACATAAAATAAAAAATAAATAAATTTAAACATAGTGAGCATAAATTTAAATTTTTGAAGTTGAAAAATTGTTCAAATTTGCAACAAATAATGGGTAAAAAAATAATTTATCCTGAATCAGATATAAATTCAAATCTCAATTGGCATTTATGACACAAAATATTATTTTGCTATACATTGAAACCCATACCCAAGCCTAGCTAATCCATGGGTGAGTTTAAACCTAAAACTTACTTTGTTTAAAATCTTTTTTCTTTAAAAATTTGATGTTTTTTGAGTTTAATTTTTAATTTTTAATTATTCATTTTATAAATATCGATTTTTTTTACGTGGAATATAATTCTTTTAAAAAGTTTTGAGTTTTATCAAAACATTCCAAATAAAAATTCTTTGAGATCAATTTTTAATTTATCCATAATGTATTTTAAACATGTTAAAGAACTTAATAGATATCACTCTAAAGATCAAGTATGCTCATGTTTTAATAAATTTTCCAACATCTCCATGTAAGAAGCATTTTTATGCCACTTTTCCCTTTTAAATACGACCATTAATCATGTTGTAGCAAATTTCCCAACATCCTCGTAGATGTGAAGCATTTTTATGCCAGTTTCCCCTCTTAAATGCGAAGAAAATTAGAATCCAAAACAATAATTACAAATTGAAAAGATAAAGATCTTGGATAGCAAGTGTACTGACGTTAGCATACATGTTATGATGGAGAGACCCTTGCCCAACCTAATTTACTTAGTCTTTATCATACTGTTCGTTGGATTGTAGGGACCAAACAAATTAATCATGCATTCTAGTTTGATGAAACACTGCATGCTTGGAGAGATTGGTTTCAGCTACACTCCATCTCTATGTCAAGCTTTTATGTTTCTGAAGCAGGCAGAAAATGGCATCATTCCTGAACATAATGTGTCCCCAGGTGCCCACTAGCACCTACATTACGACTGATCTATTCTTTTCCGAAGCCCAAAAGTAATTCCATTTCTTTAAGTTCAAGCCTAACATGTCTTGAATTACGCAATGAAGTGTAATCTGAGATCTCTAACTAAAGATTCTAAGATTTAACTGCTGGGACGTTCTCAAAGACAAGATGTGATGAAGTTATAAGCAGATTGTTGCTGTTGTTGAATTAGAATTATGTGAACAGAAGCATTTCATTTGAAAAGGCAGAGGGAAAATGAAGTAATCATTACTCGAAGTAACTGTAGGAGTCACCTCCATTAACGTTCTTGTAGACTCGTTTGCACTTTGGCAAAACAAGAGAAGGCAAGGTTTCAGTTCGAGTCCAGTAATTTATCAATCACATAAATTCAAAAGAAAAGGAAAAAGAAAAAGACAACCACAAGTCCACAACAACCAACTTAACTACCCATCATGATGTTTAAAAGAGCAAGATCTTCGGAGCTCCACAAGGTAAATCTGAAGGGGGAGGAGTAGGAAAGGATTTAAGGCATAGGAGATGGTGCTGTCAATGATGAGGAGTCACAAGCCACATGCATGCAAAAGACACCATGTCCAACCGCCATCATTTGCCCTCTTCATTGGGAAAACTTGATTTTTTAATGAAAACTTATTCCTCCACGGCTCCACCACCCACCGTCGTGGGCGCATTCAGAATTATAATACCACCCACATTTTCATTGACATTTGTTTCTTTGTCTCGTGGTGCAATTTCTTAATTGTTTTTTACCACCACTTTGCTTCACTCTTCGAGGAGTATCGTAGTCTTTTTTCTTCATTTTTTTTTGAAGTTCTGGAACTAGAAATCTTATTTCCAAAGGGAATGAGGAGTTGATTGAGACAAACTGAGAAAATCTTTATTCTTTTCAGCCCGGTTAAAATTCTTAAAAGTATTTTTAACAATTTACTGGCCTAATTCATGATTGTTCGAGAATTATTCGCCTAAATAGAACTCTGGTATTCCATGGATTCCCCATCACAAGACGTAAGACAATGTGTTGTGCTCGTCAAAGACATACGCACAAGCAATTCTCCGAGGCAAATTTGAAAACCCAAAAAGAACTATAATTTGCTTCATCATCTTCGTAACCTTTTTTTTTGTTTGGTTCAACTTATCAAAGAAACATCATGGAGACAGGGCCGAAAGGGCAGGCCCAGACAAAAAAGGACAGGTTCGAGTCAGACATTTGTTGTCCGGTCAAGCTTTTGTGCCAGAGGCTCAACGGACATAAAAACATTAGAGAAGGATGGAGAGTTGTTCGAGCAGAGAGAAAGGAAAGAGAGTTAAAAGAGACCTGCTAACAAAGAAGAAAAAAAGGAGAAATGTCTGATGGGAGATAAAAGAAAGGGAGATAAAAGAATAAGGCATGGGAGCGTCAACGTGGCTATGTAAAATAAGAATAATCCAACCATTTAGGTGGTGGCCAAGTGATAAGGATTTGAGATTAAGAGGTTTGTCGAGTCCTTGGTTGCTCATATGATGACCACTGGAGACTTACATGGTCGTTAACTTCAGCGTCCGTGGGATTAGTCGTGGTGCGCGAAAGTTGACCCGGACACCCACGTTAATTAAAAAATAAAAAAATAAAAAAAATCCAACAACACCAAAAATAATTATCATTAAAAATTAAAACAAGCCACTAGCATCACCTAAAGACTATGAACTTTCCTACAGGCTCAACCTAATTTCTTTTTCTTTCTTTTTTAATACAGTCCTTAATTTTTTAACTACTCTTCTTTAATTTGATCTTTAAATTAGCGTAATCTAACAATATGTAAGCACAAAAAGAAGAGAGGGAAAAGGAGAGATAAAAATTGTATTGTCATGCATCTACTAGAGCCAAACAAAAACCTATCACTATTACGTGACGCATACTTGATTTTTCATTTCATAAGCTATCAAAGACATCATATAAATATCAATGCAGCGCCTACCTTGCCGGCACAATGCCTATCCTATCTCATAAATTGACAATACCATATTTATATGAACACTCGATTTACAAGTTGTCTATGCAATAAAGGTGATTATTTTTTATGATTACTTCGCACAATATATTAACTCTACACCAGACAATTTCATTTGACTGAAAGTGTATACATACTTAAGGTCACCAGGTAATGACACAAACCACAATACAAATAGACACAACGATCACAATATACATTTCCCAAGTTCTCATTCACTTTGCTACATGTTCTATTTCTCACATGATTTATTAACTTAAGCATCGATTTATCTCTTATCCTAATAGAAGACTTGTTTTGCAGGAGTTCATAAGCCATAGACCCAGCTTGAATTTTTTTAAAAAAATTCCTTCAAAACTCATTGCAACAGTTGTGGAAAGGTCTGGGGTTTATTTTGAGGTTTTTCGAATTTCATCACATGGTATGTTTGAAAAAAGAAAAGAAAAGAAGAAGAGCTCCCAAGGTCATTGAGTATTTCAAACTCGGTTTCCATTCATGGAGATGCTGGCGCCTAAAAACAGATGAATAATGAAAAGAAACTCAGGACGTGATGCTATTAAAGGAGTGAAGAGAAAGCAACGAGTCCTTAGAAGGATGCACAATGTGCCAGACTGCCAGTTTTAATCAGTAACATCCTGGATAATGAACAAGGCACCAAATCGGAATCTGATGGAAATGTTTTACAGGCATCATTTCTCAATTTGTTAGATGCTTTGAACGTTCGTTGGGGGAACTGTAGTTTCTACTGCGGCAACTGACACTATCCCATCATATGAATAACGAAATAGAGATTTGGGATGCTTCCAATACTTCTTATTTTGTGTCAGAAGATACCAGGATCTAATACTGATACACGTGTCCAAGAAGCCAATACTCTGGCTGCACAGTAGTTAGATCAAGTGATGATCCCGCACGCACGACGGCAATCCTATAGGAGGCCAGGCCAGTGGCATATGATATATCATGGTACAGAGGACGGCCGCGGTGCAAAACATAGGGATCACACCGGTCAATGTCCTCTTGATAACGCTGAAGGAGTGACTTCCTTCAACCTGCACTCGACGCCTCGACTCCAAACTTTCATTTCCAAGGTCCCTTCATAAGCATATGGACGACGGAGCAGAGGAGCCGATATATGGAGTGGAGGTGGGTGTCACCTTTGAGGTGCCACTGGAGATGCATATGCTTTCCTTTCATAAGGATCATGACCTTTCTATATACAACCTGTCCCTGGACAAAGCACAGTGCCCCTATTATTCTCGATGTCGCTTCCTAGTCCTGTTAGGGTCCCCGGGTGTAAGTTGTTATGCTTTGCGACGCTGCTTCCTAGTCCCCTCTCTGCCTGTAAATGAATGGGTTTCTGCTCTGGAATTGCTGTGCTAGCTTTTCACCTTGGATCCTTTGCTGGCAGCAAGGGAAAGCTCACACGAGTTGCTCATCTATTGAGCGGTATAAGATGTATCCATCGCTTATGGAAAACAAACAAGGATGCAAGAAATGAAAGAAACGTCATGGATTTGATGAAATGATTATTTAATAAAAGTCACAAATTAGAAAAATAAAGCCCTTTAACTTACTTCAGATTAGGAATCAAGAGCTCAACACAAATCAGAAAAGAAGAAGAAACTTGGGTCTGTCCTAAGTCCTAACAGCTCGGTGAGCTTCTCTTGATCTGCATTGCGGGCTGCGGGAAAGGAATGCATTTATGGCAGTGCAAAACTTCTGTGATATAATAGTGTTTACAGAGTTACAGAGTTGTTCTTCAACAAGACACGGCAATTTATAGGAGGAAGAAATTTATCAAACTATATGATCGAACATCACCAAAATAATAACTAAAAAAATGAAGAAATAATCAAAAGCTTATGAATCTAATCATCTCCAAATTTTTAAATTGCATCATAAATATTATTGGTGTAGTGATAAATACATATACAAAGAGGACTCGCCAGTTTCTGCTAAACTTCAAAATCAACGGAACAAGCAGAGAGAGAGGAGATTGTTTGCAGCTGCAAAACGTTTAGTTTAGCTGAGTTGGGAACTTGCACAGGGTAATTCTTTCAATTAACCTATGAATCAACCTCAACCTGAACCACATCCCATGACACTGTACCGACTATGCCACCTGTAGCAACTGGTGGAGGCATATTAAAAGCCACTAACTGTACGACATTCAAATCAAACAAGGAAAGGGTTCTTTTGGTTGCGGTTGATATCCTTCTATCAACTGCGAGAATGCTAACTCAGAATTTCAGAATTTAGGTCCCCACCACTGATGTTTAACTTGGTGATGCTCTCTAAAGAAGAGGAGAGGAAATGAGGTCCTGATTTCAAGGCCTACTCTTGTCATACAAGGAATCAAAAAGAGAACTTTTGAACTACTCAAAGTATAAAAAATCCATGAAATTGGTACTGTTAACGGCTACCATACATGGTTTTTTTTTTTAACATTTGCATAAATGAATCATATGTATATTAACAAATTTGTTAAACAACATAGTTCGAGCAATCTTGTTCATCTCTTGTGTATATATGCAGATCAACTGCAAAGTTGAGCGCACAGCATCTGAACTTTGGAAGTGTCATTATTAGACAAATCATACATGTTGCTTTTCCCGTTGCTCAAGCACGTCAACTTCAATTGACTTCCAAGTTCCATCGACTAGAAAAACAACATAAACATGAACACAGGAATTAAAAGGAACGATACAACAGTAATCTTTGCACAATGCACCCCATAGATACGCACATAAGCACCAATACACAGTCAGATATATATATCCACTTTAGAAATGATTTTTGTCATTTTGAAAATTTTTAATGTCATTAATGAAAACACAAAGCAGGAGCCTTCCATGCTATTTTGTTGAAAGGCTATGCGCCCATACCTAAATTCTCATACCAATATATGTTTGGTTTTCAATATTATAAATGGCCGCAAGCAGTGGGAGGATTTTAAACTAGTTTTTTTTTTAAAAAAAAAACTTTTTTAGCAACTGCTTTATCCACCTAAGTTTAATCTGACACTTGTCACTATCAAGAAACATATCCGAATAGAAAACTAAACTGATGAAGAGAATACAAGAAAAGGAAGAAGTGTGGTTGGAAGGGGCATAGTAACCTGACAATAAACTTGCTGTGATTTGCAGCTCCATAACGAAGTAGGGGCGCAGCTCAAATAATGACACCATGAACAGTTATTATTCACATTAACTCCTCGAAACAGTGCTACCATACCAAGAGTAAATCTGAAATAATTGCATTACGCTTGATAAGAAAACTTCTAAATATAACGATGCTTTATATCTGAAAGCAAACTCAAATGAACCCATTACATATGGTGAACAGAACAGCTAGAGAT
The DNA here is from genome assembly GCA_015708895.1 of Populus ilicifolia. Taxonomy (NCBI): domain Eukaryota; kingdom Viridiplantae; phylum Streptophyta; class Magnoliopsida; order Malpighiales; family Salicaceae; genus Populus; species Populus ilicifolia. Next base: position 755,534 of record SRLM01000278.1, on the reverse strand, counting down.
GCATTCTCGCCACATTTTGTTGGTAACTTAATTGGGGACCAAGCATGGTAATAATTGAGGAGATTAAAGGCAACAAATAACTTCCCAGTGAACTATTTCAGTCTCACTCAGCTAAATAGAGTGCGTGCACCAAAATACAATACCTCTTTTAATCATAGAGATGCAACCACCAACATTTACACAAGCACATTTCAAAATCCAAACAACAAAAACTAACTTACCCAATGATGAGTACTGTCAGAGATATAACCCACAGTACATACTGATATGTCTGGTGTTTAGATTGAGCTGGGGGTGCAATGTATCCTGGAGGACATGTTTTTTGGTTAATCCACTTAAACTGGGGGCGAATTAAGAATACAAAACCCAGAAAAAAGCCGGAAAGAAATCCTCCAATATGAGCAAAGTTGTCCACATGTGGGAGGAGTCCAACTGCTAGGTTTACTGCAATAATGCAAAGGAGAGTCAACAGTGCTGCGAACTGCACACAAAAATCAGCAAGCGTAAGACAACTGGAATATTACAAGGAAACCCTTTTTTATTCAAGGCAGTCAAATGTACCTTATTTGCATATATGGTCCAATTGGTAATCAGCTCTGAAAGCATGCCTCCTAGCAAACCAAAAAGTGCACCAGAGGCACCAACAGAGATACCAGTCTGAATAAACAAAGCCGACAACAAACTCCCGCCGTAGCCAGATATGACATAGACCAACCCAACTCGCACTGTAATAATGGAAATGGAAAAGGTAAATTATAATTTTGAATCATGAAAGTACACCTACATAACAAAATGAAGCAATTCCATTCGTGAGCTCAGGGATTCTTTCCCACAGCTTATTATTTCCTTTAGATAATCATCCTCCATAAAATTCATTACGCACATTTATTGAACATCTTCAATTAGAATCCATTCAACTGCTACAGAAAATTCCTAGCATATGACTGCAGCCATCAGCAATTAAATATTGAAAAAATTCATTTTGGAGTTTTCGCACTGTAAATACATAGAATTATCAGTGGCATTCCAGAGATGTTTTTAAAAGCTTTCTGCTCAAACCAGGCAACATCATAAAATTAAGATGTTTTTGTAAGTATTTCAATCCGATTACGTTTCTTTCCACATTGAAAAGCAAGAAGGAACATAATTCAATGCTGTCTAGAGCACATTTACAAACACATGTCCCATGGTGGAAGTTGTGATCTTCGCAGACATATGATTCGAACAAAATTAACAACAGAGGTAAAATACATACAGAACCCAAATTCTTGCTCAAGACGAATTCCAATGAAGAGAAGACTCAGCATGTTGGCAAGCACATGGAAGACTCCAGCATGTAACCAGATGCAAGAAATGAGGCGCCAACTCTGGTGTTTATGCACCACACTGTTCACATCTAAAGCTCCCATTTTCTCCAAACTACACAAAAAAGAAAGAAATAAACAAATCCATTCAAAATCTTAATAAAAACCCAAAAAAAACATCCTGATTAATATTTAGAGGGGACTCACGTGGAAGAGGAGGGGCCAAGAAGGGGATTTTCTTTGAGAGGCTGAAAGGAGAATCTGCCCAAAGAAGGAGCAACACAAGAACCAGAATTGGAGGGGCAATCATTGAAATACATGACGGCAATGAAGACAGCAACGTTAGCCACCACAAACAAAGGGACAAGCCATGGCACCCAATTCTTGAAAACAGATTGGTTCTGGAACTGGCTCGGGTGCGGTGGTGAGCCTGCCGGGGTGTTTGCCTGCCTTGGATGCACCTTTATCTCCACACTGTCGTTCCCTGCTTCCCCTCTCCCCATCATCTTTTCTTTAAAAAAAAAAAATCGTTGAATTTGGGGTATTCCTTCAGCAGAAGATTGACATTGGTGGTACAGATGGAGAGGGATAGAGGGTGGCGGAGAGGGTAAGGTTCTGTGGTTTGGATTCGGCTTTTTGTTTTTGGCAGTGAGACAACAGAAAACAAATTAATTTGGTTAATTTATTGGGTTGTGTAATAATAACTGGTTTGCTTCGGCTTTCATTAGTATCTTTGTGTTCCTCGTTCCACACGTTTTCAGACAGATTTGCATTTGGCATTTGCCTCGCTGTGTGTTTTGGTTTTTCATTGAATGACAAGGAATAGATCCGTCCAAATAAAGACAAAATCTTTCTCTTTCTGAAAACTTGTCCGAACAAGTGGATAGCGGTGTTTGGAAGTACATCACTTGCTAATTTTTAAAGTAATTTTTATTTAAATATACTATAGTGATGTTCAATGTACGATTCTAAGGCAAGTTCGGCTGCTTAAATTCTTCGGAATTAATATTGGTCAAGCAAGCAAGAATGCATTTAAATCTTAGCAGACAAGTTAAATTGCTTTCAAAATGGCTAAAAAAAAGAAGAAGACATGTTATGGATTAAGTGACCGTTTGTCTTTTGTTTTTTAGGTTCAACCACACCTTGCCTAAGACACGTCCCTAAACATGTAGTCTGTTTGACTAATCACTAGACTGCGAATCAACATCTACTAATCATAATGTATAGTTAGTGATGTGATTTGAAGGGTAAAAATTATAGAATACACGTAGAAAAATAATTAAATTTAAATTTAAATTTAATTAATAAAAACTCAATATAATGATTACTTAAGACATCAAAATTACTAAATAAAATCCCTATCTAATGATTATAAGAAATCTCAAGTAAAAAATATTACAGAAAAAATTATTTTTTTGATAAGCTAAAAAACTTTAATAAAAAATAAAAAAGATATAAGTTTTGCTCATATACAAATATTATTTTGAAACTAAAGTGGGTAAAGAAAATATAAATGAAAATTAAATAAATCTTTTTATGATAAGTAAAAAATGTTCTAAATAAGACTAAAAAATAATTATTATTTTTGATAAAATAAAAAATCATAAATCAATTTAAAAAGTAATATAAATCTAACAATAATTTCCGGGATTTATTCCAAGTCTTTTCAAAATCTAATCACTATAAAACTTTAATTATATATAAAAAAATTTCTAAAATTTTCTAGTAAAATATTATTTGATAATCAGATAAAAAAAATTATGATTGTTATTATTCATTTTTAAAATCTTCCATCTCGAAGAAGCTTTCTTCTTTCAAATGTGTGCATAAAATATTATAATCCAATAAAAATTATACAGAAATAATCCCATGCTAGTATCCTCCAAAAGGCATATCAAACCTAAAAAAAGTTAAAAACCCACTAAAAATGGATGCTTGGCTCTAGCTGGCATCATCCCCCACCCACTTGATGGGCTCCTTACACGTGGCACCCCATCCTTATAGCGTTTTCTATGGTTTTTTATTTTATGCGAGAAACCATTCAGGATCTTTGCTGAAGAAAAAACAGAGTGACATAAACTATTGATCCAAACGCATGACCTGCTTCTGCGAATAAATAAATGCCATTGTTTCTTTTTATATTTGAAGTGGGACCCTGCTATTTAAAAATGAAGATTAAAACGCTATTAGTTATATACTACTTGGTTTGATTTTTGAGGAAGAGGGAAGAGGGAAAATTAAAGTAAAATGAATTTAAACACTTAGATGGCAGATTCATTGATTTGACTAATGGTTGATTTTTTGGTGCATTTCCTGCTGTTGTGAATCCTCAATCTCTTTCACGAGTGATTGCCAGTTCTTGCAGGAACTTGCCTTTGCTTGACTTTGATCTGCCCAGCACATTTTACTCTTGGTGATGTTGGTTCTGATAACTATGAGCCCATTTTCTTGGTTTTGGTCCATAAGAGAGTATTGGCTCGGCTTCCACCACCCCTAGGGCTGAATTTCTTCAAGTGGTGGGGCTGTTGTTGTCTGTGGTGGTGGCTGTTCTGGTGGGGTTTGCTGGGTTCTGATGGCCTTGCAAGATTGCAATTGGGTTTGGGCATTAATGTTAGATGGGCTCTGGAAGGAAAACATACTAATAAATCTGCTGATGGAGCTCTCCCGGTTTCTCCGACCTTTCATTTTGATCTTTGTTTTTTTTCCAGCTTTATTTGAACTAATAACTCAATTCCTCGTTTTCTTGTTTAGTTCTTTTCTGTAGATCTTGAGGTTGATCAACTTTATGGCCTTGTGGGTTCTGATGGGTCTGTGTGAAAGGAAGGTTTTAAAAGGAAGGTGGGAAGAGAATTGAAGTGATGCTGTTTTTCTGAAGCGCTCCAAGATAAAACTATACTATTTTAGTAAAATATTAAATCTTTTTAATAGTATTATTTTGCCATTTATTTTAACTACTTGTGCTATTTTAAAAAATTATCAGAAACAACACTAGGAGTCTTGGCTTAGTGGTGGAAGGGGCTTGTCTCCTTCCACTGCACCAGGGTTCGAGCCCTAGCGTGCACGCCTATCATCCCAGCAGTGCCTTACATGCCTACTGGGTTTGCAGAGTATTCAGTGGGCCGTGGGGATTAGTCGTGGTGCGCGCAAGCTGGCCCGGTAATAATTCAAAGTGCTTAATTTGTTTCATCATTGATGAAAAGTATGGTTTGTATTGGCGAGGCTAGAGCATTTATAGGCATAGTTGTTAAATTTTACATGGCTTACAGAATTTATTAATGAAATTCATGATTTAAAACCTAAGTTAGCACAAACTTCAAGTTAAGTTAGAAAAAATTATTAATTATACCAATCTCATCCAAATCAATATCAATGACTTTTTTAAATAAAATAATCAAATTTTTTTATTTTATAATTTATAAATTAACTTGATAACCTAATAATTTAATTGATCTTTGAACAGGTCTTACAAGTATATTTATATAGGTGTTAAGAGAGTATTTGAAAATGTGGTAATTAATGATTATTTTTTAAAGTATTTTTATTTTAAAATATATTAAAATAATAATTCTATATTTTTTTTAAAATATTTTTTCATCAATAAATTAAAATAATCTAAAAAAATAAAAATATATTAATTTAAAATAAAATAAAAAATAATTTTTTTAAAAATACTTTTAAAATATAATACCAAACACCACCTCAGCACGTGCTTACGTGGTATTTACATAGCGTGTGCTTGGTTGGTATTTACTAGAGTAAATAGTTCTGGAGATCAGATTTAAATTTTTTTATGGATTATCAAAAAATTTATATAATTAATAATTTTATTATTTATAAAATTAATTAAAATTCACACAAACATCACATTTAAAACACATAAATAAATAACACCCACAGCATCTACCTAATATTGCAAAACTAATTATAAGTCAGTTAGATCACGAAATACAGATCGAGATCAAGAATGCAGCACCGCCCCGGCCAATTCAGTACCCCTGACTTACCACCACCGCTATTCCTCATCTGAACCTTCCACCTCGCTCAACCTCTGCAACACCGGCCCTCAAGCCTCCCCCAACATGTCGCTAATATCTACGCGCAACCCCATTCGAGAAAAGTACCCCTACACCGCAGTCATTAAATGCCCGCAAACCCGAATTCTAAGTGATCGATCGGATTTTGTACCGGTGGGGGATTCTCCGTGTCGTGACAATAAAGCAAAAGATTTTGTCATTCTTATTGAATGTCAAGCCATGAGAATTGGATTCTCTAGTCAAAGCTTCTAGGAGTGCAAAACTAAAGCTTGATTTCTATAATCCTTTCAGTCATGTAAAATGACATGACAGAGTGAATAAGAATAATAGAAATACTAAGGACTTCATTCATTCGGTATAATTTAAGCTCCTTTTTTTTTTAACTTAGAAAAAGTTTTTATGTTTGGTTATAAATAATTTGATTTTGATAAAAAAAAAATGCTATAGAATTCAGTCAATTTTACTTTCTACTTAATCTAAAAAGTTGTTTTAAATCAATTTTTATCAAATGTATTTTTTACTTAATTATTTATCTTTTAATTATAATTGAAGATCAATATTACATTTCATAAATCACATCAAATAAAACTTAAAATATGAAATCTATATGCACCATGTATAATTTAACATTTAATTTATTGAAGATTGTTTTTTCTAATTTATTTTATATATAATTAACTTAATTTTATTATATATATCACAAATTTGATTAGTTTAACCAAAGTAAAATGATATAAAAAAACATCAACGCGTTTAAAATTAGTTTCTTCCCTATTAATCTTTGTGTGGGCAGTCGCCATGAAAAGCATCAAGTATTTTATGAAGAAAATCCCCAGCTATTAATATGCTCGATTACAATGAAATTTGAACCACAAGCAAATATTCCATGAATATAAAAAACTTAAATTAATGTAACAGTATTCAGTTTTTTCTTTCTAAATTAACCTTTTCAATTATTTTTCAGCAAAAAATAGTCCTCGGAGCTTGATGGCCTTACATTCGAGGATAGTCTTCTTACCCATAAGAAAAATATATATACCCTTTTTATGAAAGAGATGGTGAGGCCGACATGGCATTGGGAAAAGGGGTGACGATAACACGTAATCCTTAGAATGATAACATGTGAACAAGAAGATAAGGAATATTATTGTTATTATATAAAATATTTTTAAAAATAAAAAAGACAATGTTCCTTGCATGGGGGAGACAATTACAAGTAATAAATTGCAATTCCTTGGAAAATTTAAAAATTACTCCAAAACTTTCAAAAATAAATGTAAAGCAGTCTGATAATCATAGTTTTGGATAAGCAACTAGATTCCAAAATCCGAGGATGTTCTGTCAGAAGAGCACTGCGCATGAAAACCCAAATGGAACGCAACCCTTTTCCAATGCTCACCTTAAATTTTAAGAAAATTCCCACTCGAAACGTTGGGTGACAAATACATGTGATTCCATTAAGAGTCTATTAATGGAGTTCCTTTGCTATAGAAGGAAAAGGTAAACTATGTAAAATTTTATAATACTCAAGCTGATAAAACATTAAAAAAAAGAGGAGAGAAACATATCAGATCCCATAAAAAAATGATAAGATTTCTTTTTTTTTTGTTTCTCTCTACTCTTTGTTTGCGAGAGATCAATCCCTTCCCTCTGTATCTATATCTCTATTTCTATAAGTATTTAATTATTATTATTATCATGGCATGAATACCATGACATTGCTCATAAAGGTTGGTGTTTAGAGCACATAATAGAGGTCTGATTGATCGTCTAATTTTGCTGCCATTGTAGGAGCCAATACGTGTGAATCCACCCAGCACAGTAAGAAACAAAATAGAGAGAACATCCCAATTGATTTGGTTACTGGTATAAAATTTATTCTGTTGGAGGAAAAAAGATAAGCTTAACTGGTACCCCAGAATCCATCACAGCAAATCAAGAAACTGTGAAGGGCTTGATTCTAGCAGCATTAGAATAAACAAGATGGAAGGAGATCACGAGACAGCACCATTCCATTCTTCAACCCACAAAGGACCAAAAATAAAAAGATTACGAGAAGACATTTCTGTTACCAAATGATTTCTGTTAGGAAGCTCTTATTCGATCGACCATTTACAAGTGCCAAACCTCACCACGCAGGAAAAGAATGGCGGCGAGCGCAACAATATCACATAGATTTCTTCAACACTTCTATTTCTCCCTTGTTACCAACTTTTTACAGACTGGCCACGGAATACATAAAAAAAAATTGAAATCAGTCTCTTAATCCACTAGTCTATGTTTTGTTCAACCATGTGCTACCAGCTCTCAGAGGAGAAGGCAAGTCTCTGTCTGCTGGTGTTTGAACTGTTGCTTGGCTTGCTGCTGGGACCAGTAAGCATGTGCAGCTAGAACCCTGTCTAAGAGCTCCTGGGGGACAGGCTCTCCCCTCCTTTGCTGAGGAGATATTCTTGCCGTGTGCACCAGTGTTTTCCATTTATCCTGTGTGATGAAAAGACACTCATCAAAAACAAAATCCACAAGCACAAGGCAGCTGGTACTTTTTAAGCAATCTACCAAAACAACACAAAGAGCTTCTCAAATTGCCCTTTTCATTTTCAGGAAGAGCCAATTGAGAGCCATCTAGAACGTGAAAACTTGTGCAACACAAATGGGAAACTTTGGTGTTTCTGTAATTTCCAAAGGGCATGTTAGTTACGAGGAGAGGAGAGAGAGACAACTAGAAGAAAAGAGTACAAAGCGACGCCGTGTAAGATTGGAATTGAAAAGATTCCTTGTGAGACACAACCCTGAAAAAGGTAAAAAGCCTAACTAAGCATTTACCTGTTATACAATCAACTGTTTGTTGAAGAGATTAAACTAACTACGTGCCATTGTGGACCCAGGCCATAAAGCCTTGAACTTTGAAACATATCTTAAAAGATTGCACTCTGGGAACAATAAAGAACCATCATAAAGTAGCAACAAATAGTTGATAGGACGCCCAATTGAATAAGGAAAAAGAACATCCAATATGCAGGAGTAATTACTTGGCCCAGGCAACTATAGAGTAGTAAATTTGTATCAAGGCGACAAATTTAAAAAACCCACCTTCAAATCCACGTATGTCCGATGCTTTGCATTATCAAAGGCTCGCAATTTAACATCACGCCATCTGCAGGTCAACAAGAGCATTAAGAAGTCCATTTATACAGAATTGGAATGCATGAGCGAAAATCATCTTCTAACTGCAAGCAAATAAAGTTGCTAAGACTGGAAATAGCATTTTGATCAAGCACTGTACCTGGCCAATTGAAACATCATTAATGCAAATATTCAGACAGTGCTCTGACTCAAAAAAATTCATGTTCCTTAGCTTTGTGCATCAAAGAATAAACATACCTTCCCGTTCCAAGTTTCTCAACTGCTTGAACCAATGCTTCAACTTCAGTAACAGAGAAAGGTCGACGAATTCGGCGCTGCGCAATCTCAGATCGTTTGGATTTCCGATGTGCCGGAACCACAGCTAGCGCCTCTACACTCATTGCTGGTACTGCAACCAGCGCTTTTGAATTAGTGCTTTTGTCCATAGAAGTGTCAGTAGGAAAGGGTGCTGAGTCATGGTCACTCTCAATATAATTCCCTAAATTGTTCACATGAGGCTCAGGAACAGCACAAATGCCCTGATGTACCACACCGGTGGTGTGAGGATACCTGGTAAAGAGCATTAAACCATCAGCTGATTAGCAACTGAGTTGATCCTTTAGATTTGGGTCAAGCTAAAGAGTCCATATTCAACCACACAAGAATCTGCTTCAATGTCTTAATCCAAAATTTCAGAACTATTAGAAACATAAATTACAATCATAATTACCATGTAAGATTAAAAAAAAAAAAAAAAAAAACCTCCTTTAACTCTATCTAGCATCAGGCTATTTCTTTACAATTTGACTTACTGTAAGTCAAATCAGCCAAAAATCACAAGGAAGGCCATCAACTAAAGCATTTGCAAGCACTAAAGAAGTCCACTCCCTAGGTCTGAGGTCCCTTTCGCATTCTAGATTCTAAAAAAAATTGGGTGCTACTTGACCAAGGTTTTTTGGTCTCCATTTCTTTTTGTTTGTCCACCAAAGAAAAGAAATGCTACTTAAAACCTGAAAGGCTGATTTCTAAATAGGCAGAGAACTTCCAATTACCTGAGTATGGGCTGTGGTGTGTCACATTGAAGAAAAAAGGGAGAATCTCCAGGGCACAGAGAAGGGGGGATTTGTGAAGGATTAGGCTCCAAGCAAAAACCCAAAGCATCCAACTGGTTATTGCGAGAAATCCCAGTCTGCTGTAAAGTTTTATTGTCCTCCCTAACCTTCTTTCCTTGAAGAAGTACACCAACACGTATTCCACTACCAAGTATAGCAGTCACGGCATCCATGACAGTCCTCTACAGAACTCATATCATTAGAATACACACTAGAGACCAAGTATTGATGAAAGAGATCTACCATTCACAAGGAAAATTGCTATCACATAACCCATCAAAGGATTGGGTAGCATGGAGCATGGATAAACACATACATGAACATAGAAATAGATTCATGCCAGTAGGGTTGCAATGTCTTGACAACACATATGCCTATATAATCAACCCAGAAGGATAAGGAAAATGCATCGGTCAAAATTATCATAACCAATTATTGATACCTTCAATGAACCAACAGTTGAACTCTCTGGAATCTCAATAAGAAGCTCTGGCACACTGAAAGACTTGATCCTGAGCTTCACTGAGGAAAAGAAAAGACACCTTCTCGTAAAAAACTCTTTGAATGTCAGAAAACAATTAAGTCAAAAGAGTACATATCAATCACTCCATTGTTTATAAAAAAAATACATCAACCACTCCATTAATGGTTCTCATACCATGAGAATCCCTAGGTAGGAATGAAGTGTGTCGACCTGCAAAAGAAGATGATGTTCCGGTGGCTGCTTAAGAATTAGGATTATTTAGCAAATGCTTACAGAGGGTAATAAATCCCAGAATCTAATATAAATATTAAAACAAAAAATCTAGTAAAGAGACCTCCACGCATTCTTGAACAGGAGACAGAAGCATCTTCATTGCTGCCCTTTTGAGATGAATCAGAAACAAACTCACAACTCATTCCTCCATCAGAATTTGATGGTGAACTATAGGCAAAGTGCTTCCTCTTTTTGAAAGGATATATCCTTTCAGACCTTTGATGTCTATAACAGTTCTGCCTCTTGCGGAAAACAGGCTTCAAATCCCTATCTAGATGAATCAGAAAATTTCCATTTAAAAACAACCAACAATTTATCTTGGATCATAACGCAAACAAGGAACATAAATAAGCAGGTATGTAAAACCAATTACCAGAGTTAGAAACTGTAGCATCCTTCAACCTTGGAGCTACTTTCCAATATTTAGAAGCCAAAATTTTCCTTATTCTTCGATCTCCAATCCGTGGTGCTGGCCTAAAGAACTTTTTTGTGGTTATAGGGTGTGTACACCCAGAGGAGTTTTCGTCATCATCTCTACTAACTACATTTACATCATCCTGAATTGTGGGATAAGAACTATCAGGAGCATGGTTCCCACACAGAGGCACCTTGGCACTACTATCTGAACTGACTAGTGCAGGAGGTTTTGCATCCAGAACCACAGGGTCCTCTAAATTGCATATATTGGCCACAGTGCTACTTTGCACCATCCCAGACTTATGAGGCTCATCTTTCACTGCTCTTTTAGTTTCAGCCTCTAATTTACAGCCACCAAATTCTATGTACTCAGAGGAACCTCCCTCTACTTTGCTGGCAAAAGTTCCTATTTCACTCTTGCTTTGGCCATTCCCAAACTTCTCAGCATTGGACCTCTCTGCACACTCAAGCTTTGTTCGTGCAGAAGCTAATCCTAAATTGAGGTCATTCTGGGTGACAAGAGATCCTTTGGAACTGCAACCTTGTCGATGAAAATGTGATGGGGCAGAAACATAGATGTTCTTGTCAGCACTTCCCTGATCGCAAGCTTCTACTTTCAAGGATTTTTCTTCATCCTGCCATTCATTTTTTACAGCACTATTAATAACTGCACGCTGATCTTCGTCTGCTGATGTATCACTAGAACTGGGAGCACTTTCTTTATCAAGCAATAACTTTCCAGCTACAATGGCTAATAAGTCAAATGCACACATCTGACTCTCTTCATGTTTCTTCTTAAAGGAACCCCTCCTCTAAACAAAACAAAACAAACAAAGACCACGAGTATTGGCAACTGAGGAAAAATAAAAGGAAAGAAAAATATAATCAAAACACCTAGCATCCCAATAATACATTACCCTAGCTGATCTGGTAGCTCGGGGCATGGGAGGAACCTGATAGCCATTGAATCCGTAATCTAATCTCTTCTGCAACACCATACTCAGAGATCATACTAAGAAGGACACATCACGTACAGGGTAACAGTATTTGTGGGTCCAATTTTTGAAAATGCAGAATTTTCCCAGTTACTCAAGCTTTATAATCCCAACAATAAAACCCTGGCAACAGATGAACATAATCATCAAGGGATGACTTATTCAATGAATAGAATGTAAAACTTATAATCAGGTACAAAGCCAAAATCTGTGGACGCAAAGCTCAACACAAGAACATAAACTTAAAAAAGAAGAGGAGAGAAAAAGACCATGATAAAATGAGTTCTCTCTAGCGGAAAATTTAGGAAGGAAAAAGGAAGCCCATATGCTAGCATCAAACAAAGATCAATCCTTAAAACCCTGTATGCCGGATATTAATAATAATTAAAAAAAAAACCACTGCATTCATTTGCTTGGTAGCAATAATCAGAACTGTTTCTTCTGGTACGAATAAACACTATGAATTTGTATATTGCAAAATTGCATCAGAATTTCGGCATCTGATCATGATTTTGAGGCCAGGAGGCCATATCCCTTGCAACCCATCTCAACCCATACAGAATCCGCACACGCAAGCACAAAACTTAGAAAAAATACCTAATCATGTCCTAATGATCTAACAAAAAATCAGCAAGTGCACCACAAAAATAGCCAGATAAATCAGGGAAAAAAACATATTTGATGAAAATTGTTACAAGGAAAAGCATGAAAAATCCTCAGGGATCGATAAACTAGAACCAAATTTACACATGAAAACGACAAAAAAAAAAAAACGAGACTTAATGTCATATTTGGGACATCAAAATTTTCAGTTTTACTTGAAAAGCGTATAATTAAACCGCCATAGAAAAAACTAAGACCGTAATAAAACCCTGATATAAAGGATCCAAGTAGCAAAATCCCGAAAACTGAAATTCAGACACTTAAGAAGGAAATTCAGGGCAGTTCAGACCAAACGAATTCAGAGGATCTAAAACCCTCCAACAAGGATCAACCTTTAAGAAACCAAGACACTAGTTAAAATTAAATTTTATCATAAGTTTAAAGGATAAATTTAGTATTTTTGAAGCAAAAAATATCTTTTTAACAGTAAATCACTCAAGAGATCTCAGATCGAATTGTGGATTGAAACGCAAATCCTTGAAGAATCTCTATGAAAGAACAACAAGTGAGAGAGGGACACGAATTAGAGACAACAAAAGAAACCCACTTGAAGTTTCAGATTAGACAAAGGAAAATGAGATAAAAAGTTCAAAACTTCGATTCATGTATGAACAATTCAGGCATCGAATCTGCCTTTAAAATCCCATTATACATCAACCAAACCAAACTAGGCACAGTGTCATAAAAAAATAAAAAACTCTCTTCAAATCGTCAAAACCCACATAAAAAACACCAAATTTTACACAATTGGCGAAATAAAACCCACAAGAGAAATCAAATTGTCACTCACCTTCTATTAAAAAGCCAAAATTCTCTTCCTTTTCTGGTTCAAAGTTCAATCCTTTATTATTTTTTTCCTTCGCGTAAAGAGGGAATTTAGAAGAAGATGCAAAGAACATAGAAGAAAACACAAATGTCTTGTCCCTTACACGGCACTTTCTTTCTCTCCGTTTCTCTAATTTTCTATCCCATGTTTTCCTTTCACCAAGAAAACGTTGTTCATTTGAACGCTACCCAATTTTATTTTATCTCTCTCTCTCCCTGATGGAAAAACCCTCTAAAACCACCCAACATTTTTCTTAAACCCCAGTTCTTATACCATTGACTCTTGGCCACCGTACCTATCGGTTAGCGCTTCCGGGTGACTTACTATAGCCAGTAATGGCAACTTACCTAAAGACCGGTTCTTCGTGATTGGGTTACCCTTCCTTGGCATCCTATCATCCACAGGATGGAGAAAAACATTGGGTTGCTTCTCTCTCTTTTTGTTTGTTTTTCGAATTTTTCTGGCGGTGCCACAAATTGACTCGTCCATTTGTATTTTGTTTCCATATATAGGAAATGCTAAAGTTGTCTCTACGTAAATTTCTTATTTGCATCATACAAATAATTGGTTGTTAAGGGAAAAGGTTTATCCTCTAAATATGGCTACTTCCAAACGATTCATTATGAAATGAATCTACCCTAAATATGACTTCAAAGCAAATGAAATCCAATACGCTTACTCTGCTCAAATTTATAGAAAGATTCCAGGTTAATGAATTCTTCATATTCATGGACGCTCGTTCGTTATCGTGCACCATGAAACAAAACTCGTTGACTCTAATATTTTTTCCTTTCATCTACGAAATCCAACTCGTCCATCAAAAATAAATCTCCAAATTAGATGTAATCTTGTCAAGTTGAATAATAACAATTTAGTTATGCAAGTTAATTAGGGATTTTGTAAGCTTATCAAATTCTTTTCCGGTTTAGTTGAAAGAATAATCAAGAAACTCGCTCGGGTTTTATATTCGAATCTCATTTTCTTAATCCATCGTTAATAACAATGAAAAAAATATTTAAGCGTATTAAACTACTGTAAAACATTATAATTAACCATGCAAAATGTGGAAATTCCCGCATTCATGCTCTCTTTCCCTCGGTGTACAAATTAAAAATATTTCACTTCTTGTTATTTTATCTATCGTTATTAAACATAATTGTTGGTTTTAGTTTTAGTTTTGCTCACGATCGAGAGCTGATCTAAATTGAATTGTAAATAAATGGAAAAAAAAAATATCTAGACAAAGACAATACAAACTATGTAGTTATTAATTGAGGTTGATCTCTCAATAACCTAAAATTATTTCATTTCTTTATCAAAATAATTTTTAAATAGATATGACAACTATACTATCACATATAGTAAATAGTAGTCATAAAAAAAATAGCAAAAGGTTTCTTCCTTTTTTTAAAAAAAAAAATTGGATTACAAGATTAAAAAGTGTTTTTTATAGTATGATGAAATGCGTTTTTAATTGAAAATTAATTGAAATAATATTTTTTATTTTTAACATTGACACCATAAAAAAATTAAAAAAGCTAAATTAATTTTTTTTAAATAAAAAACCAAATTACCAAATACATTCCAAAGACACGCAAGAGAACTGTTCCGATCTGTTCACCCAAGTTTTCTTACCGCCGCACGTTTTGGTTTGTAGATAGATAACACGTAAGTTACAGTCGGTCTCTGAATAACTTGCTTCTGTAATTTCACACACGTGTCTACAGATCCATACACTGTTTTTTTACTACTTCATTATCCAATCAGATGGCAGGGGACCTCAAATCACAGATCTAAATTTGAAACGGGCCGTCAAGGGCATATGGGTCATTATGCGAAAACGTAGACGTTTCGTAAGTTGTTGTGTGTATTCAAGCAGTTATCCCGATAAGCATGTGACGCTCCTTTTCACTTCTTTTTCTTCGAAGAAACAAAAACTTGTGGTCTGTTTCTTTAAGTCCTTGCCACGTGGATAATAAGAATAAAAAGGAAAAGCCTTAGTTTCGTACGTGGCGAAAGAGGAGGTCCCTATTGGTAGCTTTTTGGTCAGTATTATCTGAGGAGGGATTAAATTAAATTAATAAAAGTATTTTGAAAAATATTGCTGTGGTGGGCTGGGCACTATCAACAAGTAACGGCGAGAGGGGGAATCTCCGTAAGAGATAACGTTGATGAAGGGGTTGCGTGGATGGTTAAGAGCCACGGTAGGTAACGGCGTTGTGCTCGGGGATAAGGGGTGTGGGGATTACCGTGGGACCGAGAGAGGTGGTAGGCCCCGTTAAATGGAAGATTTAAAAAGTGTTTCTGTCCAAATTTTGGTCCTAAAAGACATTAATTTTTTATCGAAAAAAAATGTGTCATTTCTTTGATGGGAAACCGACACGTGCATGAGAGAAGGGCGGGTTGCCAAGAGAGGTGATCTATGGTGTTTGGTTGGGGGTTTAGGTCTTTGGCTGGGTTTAATGTTGGTTTAGGACAGGAGACGGGAGGATAATCATGACACGTGGAAGATCAGGAATGGCTCCACTTTGGATTATCGTGCTGATTATTTAGTTTAAAGGAGTAGTTGAGTACATTTGGTGGATATGGTTGGTGAGTTATGGGAGGATAATTACAGACATGTACCTTCCTACCTCGTGCCAAACCGTGGAATTAGAGATAATCTAGTCTTATGATAGCAAATATAAGATAAAATAGACGCGATGTCTGCGTTTTTTTGCAAATTGGATTACTTTTTCCTGCAAAAAAGTAATGTTAAAATGTCGAAATGGAATAAAACAAGGAAATAAAAAATCAGTTATGATAAACTTATGATCAGTATAATCAGAAATGAACTAAGTTGGTACATTCTTATAAACTTATAAAGATTGGAATAACTTTAAAAAATAAAAAATAAAATTTAAAAAAATTATTTTAAATTTTTAAATTTTTAATTTAAGTTATTAGAATTGAAATACTTATAAAATTTAATTCTCAATCAATTAATTATTGAATGAATGAAATTAAAAAAATAAAAAAATATCGATTAAAAAATAAATATTAAAATTAAAACACAAAAATTATATTTGATTAAAGTGTGACATTAAAAAGAAAAAAATAATGGTGATTTATATTTCTTTGTAATTTAAAATAAAAAATAAAAAGAAATAAGAAATGAAAAATAATACATGTAAAAAACATTTTGTATGCTTATTATCCTGTAGAATCCAATTCTATCAAGTCACATTCTCTCACTAATTAAAGAAAAACAAAATTTAAAAATGCAAAAATACCACAACTAATGTATTAAATTACACTGCTAAAAGAATACAATTAAATTCAGGTTTTATAATGGAATTATATCATAATTATAATTATCAAGTTAATGTAACTAATTAGGTTCTAGATTTATTTTTTTATGAATTATTGGTTTAAATATTATATATTTTAGAATTATTGAAGGATTATATAATTGTTAATTTTAAGATTCATAAGATCTATCGAGTTATATATAAATTAATCCGAACATTTATATTGATAATAATAAAAAATAAAAAATAAATGTAAGTAATATGATGCAATAGGGCGTCGTCCTCGTGGCAACAAAAAGACACGAGGAGCCACAACCAAGAATAATTCCATCACTTGAATCAATGCTTGAGCTGCTGAATAAATAGGATCTTAATTAGATGCTTGAAAGGGTTAAAATCTTCATTGTTATAGAATATGCATGCAGAGAATGTTTTGTTAGGTGAAATTCCAAGGCTTGGATTGCTTGATTATATTAGGAAGATTTTTTAGCAAATGAAAGCAAGCAATGTTGTATATGGAAGGTTGCTTTTCTGTCAGGCAAGAAATCAGTAAATTTTCAAGAAATGAAAATAAAATCAATAAATCACTCTGAGTAAGGTTGGAATTGGATTGTATTTTATTGTTTATTGATAAATAAAAATATTATTATGTGTTGCATATGGTCAATATCTTAACATGTTTTGAACTTTTTTTTAATAAATACTTAAAGTTTTAAAAATATATTTTTGCATGAATTTTTTAAACATAAAAAAATTATTTTCTTGTATTATAGGTTTTACAACATATTTGTAAAACTCTAAAGAGTATTGGTCAATATTTTAAAAAATACAAAAAAATTATTTTGGAAAAAATTCATCTATTATTCATCGTTGATATTTGAATGAAAAAATCCTAAAAGGATGGATATTCAAAATATTATTGGGAATAACTTGTTATTATTCACTATTAATATTTGGATAAAAAAACCCTAAGAGGTAAATATTCAAAATATTTTTTTAGAAATAATAAGTCATCACACATCCTTGAAAAAAATCTTCATTATAATTAAAGACATTTTAATTTTTAACTTCATGGTTTACGAGTTATGATAATATGCATCATTAAGATAAAAATAAGCTTTTAAAGCACCCTGAATTTTATTAGATTTCTAAATTTTTATTCTTTCTCCTTGTGATTTATGAGTCTCAAACTATTGAAATACTAAAGGAAGAATAAGCTTTTAAAGCACATGAAATCTCCTTGGATTTCTATCTTAATAAATGTAGTTTCAATCAAACATAAATTTTAAAAGATCTTTATTGGTTCTTTTTGGTATTTTATAGATATATCTAAAGATACGATCCATATCGGCCAAGGGTTCTTGCTTGTAGACTTTGAATCCAAATCCATTTATCATAACAAACCTATCTTAGAAAAACTAAATAAGAGAAACGAACACCATAACAATTATAAGGCAAACCAAATACCAAGTAGCTTACTTTAGATAAGGCGTGCTATAAGTGCTAATACTTTCCCTTTATACAATCAGTCTTTGCCTTAAAATCTCCAAAAAACTAATTAGGATTCTTAATAATTATAATATTAGATAATAATTTTTTTATTCATAAAAAAACCAATGCCCCTAACATCAATTTCTGATAAGAGTCATTGTGATGTTATGCTCCACTGTGATGGTGTGACAAAAAAGATTTAAGAAAAAAACCTAGAAAATAAGTTGTTTTTCTTGGTTATTTAAGGGAATCATGAGTGCAACAAAACAAGTTTTTTATTGAGTCTATTAAATCTTTTGTTGCTATAGGTAGGAAGGTTACCGAAGTAATGAAGCTTTAGAGTACATGTAATATTTTTGTTTGTAGAGATGTAATAAATAGCAAGATAAGAAAAATGCTTGAAAGTATCCTTTAAAATGTTGATGCAGCATGTGAATTTTGGATCTCATCATTCAATATTTTTCTTTTTAAATAGAAATAATGGTGATTTATATTTCTTTGTAATTTTAAATAACAAAATAAAAAGATATAAGAAATGAAAAAAAAGTATATATAAAAAACATTTTGTTTTCTTATTGATCTATATAATCCAATTCTCTTAAATTACATTCTCACTTATTAAAGAAAAACAAAATGTAAGAATGCAAAAATACCACAACTAAAGCATTAAATTACACTTTTAAAAATATAAAGAATATAATTAAATTTAAATTTTATAATTAAATTTTATCACGACCATAATTATTAAGGAATGCAAGTGATATAGCTCTGAAGGATGGAACTTAACTGATTTAGTTTTGGATTTGCTTTCTATATATCACTTTTCTATATATCACTAGTTCAAGTCTTGTATATATCAGGATTATTAGAGGTTTATATAATTATTAATTTTAAAATTTATAAAATTAGTTGAATTACAGGCCAGTTAAATCCATATTAATAATAATAAAAATAAAAATAAAAAGCAAGTTATATGACGCAGTAGGGCGCCGTCCTCCAACGTGGAAACAAAAAGGCCACGAGGAGCCATGACCAAGACTAATTTCATCACTTGAATCGATGCTTGAGTTGCTGAACAGATAAGATCTTAATTAGATGCTTGAAGGGGTTAAAGTATTCATTGTTATAGAACATGCATGCAGAGAATATTTTGTTTGGTGAATTTCCGAGGCTTGGATTGCTTGATAATGTTAGGAAGATTTTTTAGCAAATAAAAGCAAGCAATGTTCTATACGGAAGGTTGCTTCTATGTCAGGCAAGAAATCAGCAAATTTTACCCAAGAAATGAAAATAAAATCAGTAAATCACTCACAGGAAGGTTGGAATTGGGCTGTATTTTGTTGTTTATTGATAAATGTGGCTAGCACCCCAAATAAATGCACGACTCAACGAAATTCTGCAGAATATGGATCGAAATGCATCATTAATTCATCTCTTCGCACAAATTGTTGGCTCGAGAATCAAATAAGACGTTTTAGACATGTTGCACGTATCTAAGGCATTAATGGTGATATAATATATGTTATTATTAATGGCTTTCCTTTTATATCTCCTTGGACAAACAAGGAAAGCTTGTTTTTCAATATCCTTAGTCAATGGAGTAGATAGATGGATTTTATTTCTTACCTCAATTTTTGATCGTACCTTACCTTATCCTCTCTTCTTTTCCTGTCCATCGTTTCCGGCTCTAGAATCTCATTAGAAAATGTTGCCAATAAATGCCTGCGTCTCTCTCCAATGCAGCTATTTGATCAGAAACCTCATCGATAGCACTCAACATTACTGAACAGCGCAGGAACAAGGACTTATGGATTGGTTTAGATGAGTTTGGACTTTAAGGTAGTCTTGATATTTCTTGTAGTAAAAGCGACTGCCAGTACACGTTGATTCGTCGAGTCTGGCTTTTGGTCAAAGAAGATCGTGTGTTGGAAGTGAAAAACTCATTGGTACTTTCGCTCTTGTTGTACGCAGTCAACATTGATTATCTATCAAAAGGGTTTTTTTTAATAAAAAAATAAAATCTTTATAATATATGTGGTAAAACAAACCTTTTTAATATAAAAATTTAAATAATTAGATAAAATTTAAAAATATAATTTTAATTAAAAAAATTTAAAACTTGAAATTTATATATATTTATCTTCAACTGAGTTGTAAAATTTAATCATATAATTTTAAGTAAAATTTTTAGGCTTAAACTTTATAATTTTATACTAAATTATTAAATGAAATTTGAAGAAATGATATTAAGTTTGAAATTTTTTGGTTTAAAACTTATATACAGAGATATAAAGCTGTTAGATAAAGTTTTAAAATATAGTTTTAAATAAATAAAATTTAGAGCTAGAATTTATACAAATATATACAATCTTATATTTTATTTTTATTGAATATAATAGAATAATAAAATTTGAATTTGTGACTAGTTAGTTAACAAGATTATGATTATGATATTATGATATTATATATAACCTTAAAAATTTAAATTATTAATTTAAATTTTAAGATATAATTTATATTATTTTATAGTTAATATTATAACCAATATTGCAGATTATTTTAACAATTTCAATAGATAAGAAGTGAATAAAAGATTATCGAAGGCGTGGAGCACGTTCTCTCACTGGATTTGTTCGCACAATTGCTAGATGCAGACAAAGTCATGCTTTGCAATTTCTGTATTTCGATCCAGAATTTATCTAATATTTCTGAACACGATTGTCTAATTACATCTACCCAAAAGATTAACTGGAAAGACCCAACAATACAGTTATTTATCCTCATTATTAAATCAAACATTATTTCAATTAACTTAATTAATAGTGCAGGTAAAGGATGATATAATAAAAATACTTTTAATGAACTTAATTGTTAGAGTAGATAGTGATTGTTTTTTGAATTTTTTAAGATAAAGTATTTGGATTCGTGTCCTTTGAATGCAGGTCAGATATATTTTATTAAAGTATTTTAAGAAATATATATATTTTTGATTTATTTTATTATAAAAAAATACTTCTAACTTGATTATGGAATGGGTTACAAAGATCTTTCAAATGTTGCTTTGTAAAAAAAATATGAAGCGAATATTAATGACATCAAGTTTATTTCTAAATGTTTGTTTTTACATTTTAAAAATAATTTTGATATATTAATGTTAAAAATAATAATTAAAAAATAAAAAATTATTTTAATATATTTTAAAATAAAAAATATTTTTAAAAAAACTATTAATATATTTCCAAACATGTCGTGTACTTATTTGAAAAAATGGATGCCACTGCGACGCATCCTATATTCCTAAACGGGCCTTGAGAGTTGAGAGTAGAAGCCCTACCTCTTCCTCAAATGCCGATCACCTTTCTCAAGATTTTAAATATTAATTATTAAACAACATGAAACTCTACATATAAGAATGTTTGGGGAAAGATTTATATTACAAGGTCTTTTTTCTAGTTTCAGAAAAGAAAAATGTTAAGATCATGTTTGATACGATTTTTATAAATTAACTTTTGTTATTTTTATAATTTTTAATTCAAAGAAAAGTTATAAGTATATTTAATTAGAAATGATTGTTAACTTAAATAAAAAAAATGTTACAAAATTGAGTGAGAAATTTTAATCTAATCAAAAGTTGAAAATTTTAAATTTAAATTTACAAATTATAACTTATACTTTATTTTTTTTTCTTAAAGAATTATTCTTGGTCATTTCTACCTAAATACACTTTCAACTTAAAATCATTTGAACACATTTTTTTTTGAAGTTATATATAAAAATTTAACTTTTAGATTATGAATTAAAGTCAAGATTTATAATTGACAGTCAATTAGACGAGCTCTAGATTTATTTTTATGATCACACCAAACCAAATTTGGTGTAAAGACTCCAACAGAGAATATATACTTAAGGTCTAGATGTAGCACGGATTTAACCCAAACTAGCAGATATATTTGCTTGTTTTAGCCGTAGATTCTTGTGTTGTAGAGAGAAAATTAAATATATTTTCTGGTTTAGAGACCTTGAAAGGTAATATAATCCTGTTGAAATCCTCATAGGCTAGTAATATTGAGACCATGCCCGTTAAGTGAGTAATTTAGCCCTACGAAAAAATAATTTAGCTTTAAGAAAAATAATAATATAATCCCTGATAGCAACTTATTTATTTTATTCTCTTCATCCAAAAATCAGCAAGTATCCTATTCGTGTTGATTTAATACTTACTTTTATTTTTGCAAATAACTGTATATAGTTTAGTTGCCTTCATGCTTGGTAATTTATAATTTTAGTATCCTATTCATGTTGTTTTAATCCGTACATGTAAAGGGCCAAGTTCTGCTGCCATTGCATCTACTTTACGCATGTGTGTGTATATGCTGTGTTCTTGGTGGCTGGAATAAGCTCTTGAAAACAGAAGAAGAAGAAGAAGAACTCAATGTTATTTATTTATTTATTTGATATTGTTAATATTCGGCGAGCACACATATTGTTTTTTGAATAATACATTTTACTTTATAAAAATTACCAGAGAGTAAAACTTAAATTTGCTTGATTTTGCGAAACGCTATATCCCGATTTTGAGAATAAATTCTAAATTAATTTTAATGATGCATATAATTTAAATACTTGAAAGCTATTGTAATCACAATTTTGCATTTGAAGGAAAATAAAGGGTGAAAACAAATAATAATAATAATAAAAGAATTGGGTCAAGGGGCTAGGCTGGGTTGACAAGCCTATGCCATGCGCTAAACCAGAGTTTTGAACAATCACTATCACGAATTCGTTGGAGTTTTACATGGTCCCGAAATCAGCATGTGCATTTTTTAAGGGCAGCGTAAATTATGACAGTTACTTGACATAACTAAGAACTTGTGTCTTAGAATGAACCTGACGGTAAGCTTGTAACCTTCAGGCATGCTGCTGAGTGGGTCTATGCATAGTATTTAAACCCAGTTTGGTTCAGGACCTACATTCTAGATCTTGATAGGGCTATTACATCGGCCTGATTAATTTTTATTTTTTAAAAAATTTAAAATAGCATCGTTTTATTAAAAAAAAATCAACAGATTACAACTGGATTTTTAATTGGGTTTTACCGAGTCAACCCACTAGATTGGCCAGGTCATACCAAATCATGGATTTTTTTTTTATCAATCTGTCCTGATTGTAGCTGTAAGTCAACCCGCTATGCTAGACTGGATTTTAAACCTATAAATTTACAAATGTATAACTAATAATCTTCATTTTTTTTCTCTGATAGGTAAAACACTCATCATCGTATTAAAATAAATAAATAAAATAAAAAATAGATATGTTTTCATTATTTCTCTCTCTCCCTTTGGTATAAAATGTTTTTTCATTCAGTATAATGGAATACCCCACAATTAAAAAAATATGGCCATCGAAAGCCATTTGCAGGTGTGGAGAATTTGAGAACTTCAAACCAATGTAAAACGGCATATAAAACCACAATCCAAACTTTGAGCATATGTATTTCTGACATGATAAATAAGTCTCCGCTATAGTTAAATGTCAAACCAATTGTATTGGTGGCTATACGTAATTAAGGGCAAACTCTATAAGAATTTATCAGTATATATAGCAACTAAACTAGTAAGAAATATAAGTTTAAAGTTTTAATGGTAGCAATTTTGAAATTGAGATTTTTAATTGATGAATCAATATTTATTATTTTTGTTTGGATATGCCTTTCAAAAAAATAACAAGTAATAAAATAGCAATAAGATAATAATTCATCATCTTTGAAATCAAATAAATATTGATCTAGCGTACATATTTTTAAAATGATAAATAAGCCTTAGTTATAGTTAAACGTCAAACCAATTGTATTGATGGCTATATAAAATTAAAGGCAAACTCTATGAGAATTTATCAAATATATATTGACTATACTAGCAAGAAATATAAATTTAAAGTTGTAATTATAGCAATTTTAAAATTGAGACTTTTAATTGATAAATCAACATTTATTATTTTTGTTTGGATATGCCTTTCAAAAGAATAACCAACAATAAGATAATAATTCATCACCTTTGAAATCAAACAAGCATTGATCTAGATACATGTTGGTTTAGTGAGCTGTGAAACTCACAATTTCTAGGTTTAATTAAACACTAAACCTAGATTTAAGTAGGTCTAGTGAACTATTAGATCCATTATTTTTTGATATAGCCAAGTGTTGAGCCAAAATGTATATTTTTTTAACTCTAAATAATCTTGGCCTTCATATTTAGATTATTATTCAGAGATATTTTATCCCAATAAGTTAAAGATATTTTATCCTGATGGCTTATAGATATTTTATCTTGAAAAAGAGAAAATATCATTTATCTCCATTAAATAAAGCCTTATAAATTATATACAGACACATACACATATACACTTTAAAGGAGGTTTAGTTATAACTGTTTTTTTCTCTCATATGATACTTCTTTAATCATAAGAGTCCTTAAATATATAAAAAGAGGATATTTTGTAAGTATCAAATATGATCCACTAGCCACATCATTTAGGAAGGAAAATTAGATTGCCAAAATAGAAGATTAACCAAATATCTCAGATATCAGCTTGGCCCACAAGCCTATAGGATAAATCCAAAGCTTCTCAATGGCATCGTTTGTAGGAAGCCAATAAAAATATCATCAATTACTCTTTTAAAAGTTGGGTTATTATCATCCCTAATTACAATAATAATTGAAGCCTTAAGGTTTTGAAAAGCTTTTAACGTGTATTAGCAAAATGTTGGTTCAAATTATACAACTTCAAAAGTTATTACAAGTTAAAGACTTCATCCAAGTTTTTAGACCTAGCAGAGTAGATTATCTCTTAGTATAAGGGTTGCCTTATTATTCATCAGTCATATTTTCACAATAATCCAAAAGGCTATATTGATCTAGAAGGAGTTCTTTTATTGATCATTTTAAAAACCTCTATTGGAGAAACATCATTCCTACTACTTTTTAAAGTTAAAATATAATGTTATTCTAGTTATTATACTTTAGGAATGATAAAAATGTATTGGGGTCAATGACTAAGAATGTGAGCTTCTTATATATGTATTCAATGATTAAAAGTAATGATGCTTTCTACTCTTTATATTTTTCTAGGGCACAATCCCCTCAATCTTTTAAGAGTGAGATAGATTCATTCTTTCTAATGGAATAACACATTTACTTTAAAAAGAAATGGCATGGTCTCACTAGTACAATCACACATCTCTTTAAGGATGAGATGGACACTGCCACTACAATAGGGATGGATACGTTCTCCCTAGAGCATAAGCTCCTCAAACTTCCAAGGATGAGATGATTTTATTCTTCTTAGTGCGATAACACATTTACTCTAAAAGGAATGGATGTCTCCCTAGTGTTAAGACATAATTTACCTTAGAATATATTGACATAGTCTCCCTAATATGATTACACATTTCTCCAATGATGGTGTCGTGTCATGCATAACATTCAATGACAGGTATAACTCTTAGATTGAAAGAGTTTTAGAAGTGTTGGGACAAAAAGATTAATGGAGTTTAGGAGTCGCCACCTTACTAAAACATTTAATGGTCTACAATAATTTAGGTAAGGAGATTAGTTGTACATGGCAAAAACACATTACTCTTAGTGCACCTTATTTATGATAACTGTATTATTGATTAATTTTTTTTCTAAGATGGTATTTATATTTCTTAGTTTGCCTTAGATTTAACAAAAATTCTTGTTAATAAGGATATCCTTATCTTATAAGATTAAAACCTTAGCCAATCTAGAGTCAAAACATAGAGAGAGAGAGAGAGAAATTGTTTTTTATTCAATATCAAGAATACATCTTCCTTATAATTAAAAGAAAAATAATAATAATTTGGTGTTTTTGAAATATAGGTCAAATTCTCATGATTTTAATAAACTAGTTATTAAATCTAAAATGCATGCAATATAAAAAAGACTATTTTTTTTCTAATTTTTGCTATGCTAATTTATGCAAATATGATTTATTTGTTAGAAACTTGGTCATATACACATAAATAAAAATGTATTTTTTTTGTATCTTTCAAAACATGGAAATTATTTTTTTATTTTTTTTCTTTTATTTTAAAGAAAAATATGCATATTTAATACCAGATTATATCTTATAGTATAAGTCTACAACCTTGATATTAAGTGAAAAGGTTAAAAAACATGCGAGAGACTCATAAATAATTTTAAAATGATCCTTGAAGTTTGATAAATTTCAATTTGGTCCATGTTATTTCAATTTAAGCCAAATGTATTAAATTGGGATAAATTTGATTAATTTAATGCAATTCCCTTGATAAAAAATCAATTGAAAGCCCTCAAATTTGATTACTTTTTTGAAGTAGTCCTTGTTTTTCAATTTGTTCTATTTAGTCTCTCTAATTAATCTTTAAACTTTGAGTTTGCTCAATTTAGTCCCTGAAAAAGTTTGATACAGCCTCTAATGTTGCTTACCTTTTGCAGACAAGTTCTTGTTCTTGAATTTCTTTACTTTGGCCTTTAATTGAACCCTAAACTTTGTTTTTCTTGCAATTTCATCCCTAATTTCATCCAATTAAGTATTGTCCTTTAAAATTCTAATCTTTTCAATTAAATCTAAATTAAGTTTTTGAAGTTAATTTTTTTTTACCAATTATGTATTTAATAAAAATTAATTTGACCCATTAAAAATATAATTAAGTCCTTGCACTTAATTAATTCTTTTAATTTTGACCTAAATTAATTTATAAACTTAATTAAACCTTTATTTAGACCTGTGATTAAATCAAATTAGCTTATTAAAAATCTAATTAATTCTTCAAACTTAATTTTTATGTATACTCATCTAATATCCATTTAAGTTAACTTTGAATTTGTATTTTTTTTTTCACATTTAGATTCTTCAAGGGTGCAATGGAGTTTTCAATATTGTTAAAGATTCAGTTTGGTCTCTTCACCTCCTATTTATACATGTAGAACCCTCTTTAGCCTATTTTTACTAACTAAGATGCTCGTCTTCCTGTATTTTTATTCTTATATAAAAGAAAAAAATAATTTTTGTGGAACCCAAAATTAGGTTATGGCAGATAGGATAATGAGGATGAATTCATTCTCTTCAAGGCACAAACCCCTCAATCTATTAAGGATGAGATGGATTCACTCTTCTTGGGGTGATAACACATATAACTTGGAAGGAATAAATGTCTTCCTAATGCTATGACATAATTTACTTTGAAAGGGATTGGCATGATTTCTTTAGTGCAATTACATATCTCTCTAAGAATAAGATGGACATTACCTTAACAATATGGTTGAATATGTTCTCTTTAAGGCACAAGCCCCTCAAACTTCTAGTGGTGAGATGGATTCATTCTCTTTGATACGATAACACATTTACTTTGGAAGAATGAAAGTGTCCCTAGTGGTATGACACATTTTACCTTGGAATGGATTGACATGGCCTCCTTAGTATGATTGCATATCTCTTTAAAAATGGGATGAATATTGCCTTAACAACAGGGATGAATATGTTTTCCCAGGACATAAGTCTCTTGATCTTTCAAGAATAAAATGGATTTACTCTTTCTAGTGCAATATCACATTTACTTTGAAAAAAATAAATGACTCTTTAATATCATAGAATAATGCAATCGCGCATCTCTTCAAGAATAGGATGAGCAGTGCCTCAACAACAGGAGTGATTACATTGTCTTTAGAGTATAAGGCCTTCGACCTTTTAAGGATGGGATAGATCCACTCTTCCTCGTGTAATGATTACTTTGGAAGGAATAAACATTATCATAGTGTTACACTGTAGTTTACTTCTCAGACATGATTCACTAGTTACCTTATCTAGAAAAAAAATAAATCATATTATCAAAACCATAGAATTAATCAAATATCCTAAATACTATTTTAGCTCTCACGTCCATGGAATAAATTTAGACCTCATCACTAATTAATCATTCAAAATATACAATTGTCTTTTATTCTAGATTGATATGAGGAATCGATTGAAAAATAAATGTTAAAGAGCTTCCTTTATCTCATAAAGAGATTGGTCCATCTTATCTCAATTCTTCTAGTTTCATCAGTGCTATAATAAACAAGCATTTTTACTTAGTTAAAATAAGATTTTCAATAAAAATAGAACATGAATTTCCTGTAGATAAATTGGTATTTTAATACTGAAAAGGTTGAAAAAACTTTAAATTCTAGATTTTATAGAAGATAATTTTATAAATATAAAAGAATGTGGTGTACATTTAAAAATATTTAGCTAATCCATTTTGATTATATTTTTAGAATTATTTATTCTGTATTGAGAAAAGAACAATTAAAATACTAGAAACATGTTAATAAAAATTCATGTGTTATTTTTTTTAATATTTTTATCTCTTAAAAGAAACATGTTTACATTTTTTTTATTTGAGCACTCTAACAAAAAAAAACAGATGGAAAAAATAAAAATATTGAAAGTAGATTATTGGGCTTCTTCCGATATTGTGAGAAAAACCTTTAGCGCATTATCAGCGGTCGTGCCCAAAGGAATAGATTGGAAGCAGCTGAGAGACTGAGACGATGGTTTCGAAGTTAAAAAAACAAGGGGGTCCAAAAGAAAACTAAAAAATAAAAATAAAAATCATAGTTAAATTGAAAGAGCATGTGCAGTCCACAGGGAAGGCATATGCTCTGTCGCTGAGCCTGACCTCTCCACCCACAGCCCAGCTAATCTTTCCCTTTTCTTTTCCTCGTAGATCTAAAAAAACAATGAAAGAAGGGAAATCTGCTGCTAAATTGAACAACAGTAATAATCAACAGCAACACCAGCATCAAAATGGGCACTTTTCTCCTTCCAAATTCGCCAAATTGTTGGATCCTGAGGCCTCTTGGGACAAGGTACTCTTTCTATTTGTACTGTGTTTGTAAAGTTTATAGCTTTGAACTAATGAATGCAAGCTTACATACAATATAATTTTAATGTTGCTTGAAAGTTGTGTTGTTAATTGCAGTTAATAATAATTCATTTATTTCTTGAGTAGAAATAAAAATTGGGTTATTACTTAAGAGGAGTAGTACTGATACTCTGCTCACTACAGGATCAATTGGGAGATGTGTTGCATTGGATTAGGCAGGTTGTTGCCCTCGCTTGCGGTATGCTATGGGGTACTATCCCTTTGGGTGGCGGTATTTGGATCGGCCTGTGAGTTGTTTTTTCTTTTCACTGATCTTTCAGTTTGTGAATTCTTGCTCTTATAATACATAGTTCATTACCAAGCTTAAGTGAATATGTTGTTGTTATTGATGTCTTGTTTCCGGGAAATAGAAGTGGCTGGTTCATGCATACATATGTGCCAGACTTAAATTTGTTTCTTTTTGTATTCTTGGTATCAATGCTAGAAAAACTAGCAGTTTAGTGTAGATTCTTTTTGTTAATAATTACTGCAGTTTTATATTTACTACACTGCTTCCTTCTAGCTTAATGGATGTGAATGTCCTTTTCCTTGTCCTTTCCATATAAGTTCCATGTGAATGCTTCAATGCAAAGCACTAATATGACTGTCACCAATATTATTTTGAATATCGTCTAGTCGTGCTTTAGATGAGTCTAGCTATTCTAGCTTCAGATTAATCTGGGGGGTTTGGATGAGTTTTCTGGCTTAGCTTGAACATCCTTGAAGCACTACATGCAAAATTTACTGCAATACGCAAAAATATTGCATTTGCAGGACCCTTTTCCTCTGAAGAACACCAGTATTGGAATTTCATTGTAATTAAGAACCATGAATAGCAGGACATTGAAACCCATGTTGCATGATTGCACTTTCCTTTTATGCTCTGAAGTTATACCTAGCTTGCCTAAATCTTAGCTTGTTATGTTTTAGTACTTTGGTGTTTTTGTTGAAAAAATTGGTTACTTTTTGTGAACTAATCTATAGAAAAGTGTAGTTTGTGCTAGTGCATGATAATCGTTGCTGCAGAAGTTAGAATTATGTTTTTATATTAATTGTGTAATTGGAGTTTCACTTAATCATGTTTTATGGGAGTAGCTTTTACACTCCTAGTATGACTAATCAAAGATGCAAAGACGAATAGAGAGACCAATAGTGTTTTAAGACACTGGTTGCATGGGCATTTTTATGGATGGTCCTTGAAATGAGACTGGTCACTGGTGTAGAGACATTAGCAGTTCTAAAGCGAAGGGGTTTTGCTGAACTATTAAAAAGGGACCTTGATGTGACGTGCATGATTTATCTTAAGTGCCAGTATTAGCTGAATCAAATCTCAAAGCAGTATCAATTCCATTGTTTTGATAAACAAAACCTTCTCATCAGGTCTAAGAGGTGGGCCCTGTGATTCTTATAATTTAATATCTTTGAGATATACTAGGACCATATTGAGGTAGGTATTATTTGGCAGTCAGAGGCAATTTGATTCCTTTCGCCGTGTCCTCTCTCCAAACAATTAATTCCTTCTAATTACTATATATATTTTTTTCATTATAAAGGAAGTTTAAAGGTGCTTTCTCTGTTCGTCTTTTTATCCAATGAAATTGACAATTGGATAAACAGCATAGCAAGGGACCGGGACTATAGTCAGTCAGTGTGATGAGAATTCTTGCTGTTCACAAGATTATGTTTCCTTGAAGAGGAAAAAGGTTTATCAAGTGTAATGCACAGTGTTGTGACTGGCATTGTTAACTTTATGTTAGTATCTCCTAAATCCATATCAGTGCGATTCATATCAGGAACTTCCTTCGCAGTTAAAATGCATGCGCCTCCTGTTATTATTTGAGTATTGATGGTGGGCACTGATATTGTGCTACTATGTCCATAGACACGCACACAAATAGATAAGCTAACATTCAGTGTGTAGAAATTTCTTGTGCCGAGTTTCTAATTTTTGCAATCTTTTATTTTTCTCTGGCTAAATTCTTTGTTAATTTTGGTTGACAGTTTTCTGTTGATTTCCTCTGGGATTATATATGGTTATTATGCAATGATATTAAAGATCGACGAAGAAGATTTTGGTGGTCATTCAGCTCTCCTCCAAGAAGGGCTGTTTGCTTCTATCACTCTATTCCTGGTAGTTTGGCTTCTTCCTTTTCTTTTTCAATTTTTTCTTCTCAAAAGTAGGGCTGCCTTCAAGCACAAAAAGTCAACAAAAGGAAACCTTGGTTGGTTTCCATGCTAACACACCCAGCTTCATCTTTTTTGTCTATTTTACAGCTATCGTGGATTCTAGTGTACAGCCTGGCCCACTTCTGATTGGATTGATACACCAATCTGGCTGCTTCTGCCTATCTATCTTTAAGCAATATTCTTACTCTGTTAATCACATCTACAAGGCACCATTGCTTATGCCCCGAGAACAATGAGAAAGCTGCTTGCAATTATTGTCTGTTATCTACTTTTTGATTGTGCACCATCATTTCACGTAGCATGAACATGCTAACTTTTGATTCATGGTATTTATTTTAAAGTTTCTTCACAATTTTTCCTTGAAATGTAGCGATTGATGATTTGGACACCTGACAATCAAAACTGTGGTGTGGCAAAGACATTAATTTGATAGCAAAATTGTAGTGGAGTGGAGTGGAGAATGATGAATGAATGCAGTTTCAAGGGACCAGATATTATTTATTTTCTTTAGGAAAAGTACTTTCAGATTCATGTAGAACTGACTAGCACGTGGTTTTTTTAACCTGACTGCATTTCAATCCATGGAATGTTTACTGTGCTATGCGTATCGTATATTGTATGTGATTCTGTGGATTACCTTCCCCTTTCCACTTGCTATTTTCTATCCTTGTTATTTTCAACGGGGTTTAATCAGTTGAGTTTTTAACAATAATTTCAGTTTTGACAGATTAGAGACGATTACCACTTTTCTTGTTCTTGCTAAAAAAAGAGTCAGATCACCCTGGAGCAGTTCTGGATGGCAACGATGTCTGGCATTTTTATTTTTTCCTTTTTCTTTTTTTTTTAATTGTTCTAGTTTTTCCCTTGTAGGTGAATTGTGCAATTGGATAGTGAAACTTTCCCTTTGTATGAGGCTCCCGCTCTCGCAAAGGCTAATTCGCTTTTGAAGCATTGCTAGAAATAAGTTTCTGTTCATTGTTGTGAACCCATTTCGTTTATTTGAAGCCAATTTTGATCCATTCCGGCGTCTCAACTCGCCGCAAAAACAGAATAATATAACTTGGGCTGTCTCAAAAGTACCCAGATAACGAAGAACCGATCCTAGCTCGCTCAAGTGTTGCTGGCCTCTCTCAGATTTCTTCGTGAGTGGTTGTTCTTTCTTGTATAGTGAGTGTGTGCACATGTGATGGCTATGGCATTTCAAAAGCTACCCAGAAGCCAAGGGAGAGAGAATGGATTTTTATTATGATTTGGACATGCAGGCATCTAGCTGGAAAAATTCTTTATTGATAAGCAGTCGCAAAACATAAACTTTTGATAGGTTTTTAAGACCTTTAGACATTTCTCCAATAGCAAATGGGAAGTGGTTCGTTGATTTGTAACAGATTGTTTCAATTTAGCCACTAAAACAAGAATATATATATATATATATATATATAAGGAGGAAAGAATCATTACTTTGTACACAACCGCTCCAGAAGCCATGTTTCAGGCTGAGATCTTACTTCAATCTCTGATGTCTTCGAGATACAAGGTATATGCGCCCAAACACCCACCGTCTACCTACTCTTGAAATGGTTTGCTGCAAATGGATACCAATCATGTGAGTCGGATAATTGTTTTCTATAGTCTTGTTTTGTTTCTTGATTTTGTTTCTTCTATTTTTTATAAGTTAATCAAATCAGATTAATAACAAGCACATCTTACTTGGTGCAAAACGGTGGCTAGCTTATACAGTTTCAATATGCAAAGCCTTGTATGCCTGGTCTCTGAATGAAGGTGGTTGTTCGATGTAAGGATAAAAGGTCTTGGAAATGCATTAGTTGGAGGCTCGGAATCTGATGCAAAACTTCGTAATGAAATAATATTTCCAACCCTCTATCCCAGAGCCCCACATTGAATGGGACCATAATTGAGTAATAACCCTTCGGGAGAATACGAGATGCAAGATGCAAAATGCAGTACCATGATTTGTATGTGCTTCCTTATAACAAGAAACTGTATAAATGAGATCATAAAGCAGTCTTACAATCAATATTTACATATTTAGCTCCTTAAACAAGAAACAGAATAATAATTTTGGCATCAGAAGATTAATTACCTCAACGTTGGTGCGGAATTCTAGTAAACTTTCACATACATGACAATCTGCTCGATGTGTGGAGTTGTTAGGTTGATCTGATTTCACAAAGGCAAATACCTGCACAAAGACACCAAAATCAATGAGAGAAGGAGCTTTCAAAGTTGATCCTGATTTTGTTAGTTGTAAACAGCTGAATACATTTCTATCGAATCGTGGATGAAAAGTGAAGTGGAAGCTTCTAAGCATTTTCATATTAATACAAGGCTTTGTTAACACGAACCTCCTCGCCACAATTTGGGCATGCTCCCTTGAGCGCCACCAAGTCATTCCTCCATAGACCTTGCAGCACCTTCACTGTGAAAATGGGTTCTCAAGTAAAAATCCATATTTTCAATTAAGTAAAAGAATGGAGATTTTTTCCCCAGTAAAGATCTATCTTCTCCTATTTAGGTTTAGGTTTTGACAGTGTTCAAGGTTTAACTAATGAATCCAATAAAAACACACAGAGATAATATAAAGTCTCTCGAGCTTTTATTTTAAACACACAGATGCACAAATCCATATATGCAAATAATATTTCCTTATCATATGGCATGTTTCACTAGCCCAACCTGACATAAGGTTTTTTTTATTATTATTATGAACTAGGTGGACAAAATAATCGTGTCAACAAGGTTTTCTGGCATAAGAAAAAAAAAAGAGACAATAATCGACTATGATCAATCAACAAAGACTGATCATCAACCATGATCGATCAATCATGATTGTCTAGTAAAAGCTATTTGAATTTCATTTCTTTTTCCTAGTTATATTACAATTTCTTTTCTATTTAAGCCATAAAGTTTTGATTTGATTTTCCTAGAGTCAAAGTTTTATTTGATTTAGGTTTTTTCTTGTTTAGATTTTCTTGAATAGAAACGGATGGTTTTAAGTTCTTATATAAACAACTTTATGTATTATTAAAGAATAATCAAAATTTATGAAATAAAGATCTTTCAAAATATATTATAGTTTTCTCTAAAATCTTCTCCACGAATTAAAGGTTATGACCTAAGGGCATGAGAACCATGGTTTCTTTCTCTACAGTTTAGAGTTGTAAACTTTAAGGCTTGAGAAACCTTAACACTATACAATGTGTCAATTGGTATGAAAGTAGTTTGACCTGTTCGATGAACAGAGATATTAGCTGAGTCTTCTCACCTCATGATGCAGTAGGTCATCTGGGATACTAGATACTATGAAGGCATGAGAGGCCATGTGAGACACAGCACAACAAAGATTTGATCAATGAGAGCATTCTATAGCATACTTAATTGGGCAAATGGATCAAATATGAGGCACAAACAAGAATCGTTAAGAGAAGAGAGATGCGCTCAAAGACTTGCCTAGAGGCAAATCAAATCCTAGGTCTATTCCTGCAAACTCATATGAGCATCATGTTTATTGAAAGAGTGGCGTATGCAATAGGCGATGCATCGATAACTCAGTTCACAGCAACCTTTCCGTAGAAGTGTTCCTAATTTTGATAAAATTCCTTTTTTATGTGAATTTTTCGAAAAGGAGATTAATTAGATGGTTGTCAGAAGTGGAGCTTACTTTTATTTAAACAAGACTACTTGTTATTTAAAAACTAGAATTTGCCATTCGTAAGCTTATTCATGGTGTTGAAGATTGGTGATTTGAATTTCTAGAAGATAAAGCCTGTCTATAATTTCATCATGACAAATTTTGAGAAAATTATTAATCTTGAGCTTGTACAAGGTGATTATGAAAGAGATCTTGTACTAGTCATTTAAGCAATCATGTCATTATTACTTGCCTTCTTTTCAACCATCACCATTAGCAAGGAGGCAAAACTTAAAGGAAATATTGTCTCTTCAAAACAGACAATCTCAGCAGCAGTGACAATAGCAGCAACAACAGTAGCAGTAGAATTATAAGGAGAAGATGAAGGACCAAGACAAGCAAACACTAGGTTTTGTCATAGAAGATGAAAAAAATGACAGCCATGAAGATGCAATGGATGGGGGATGTGTGAAACAACCTCAAGCATTAGATGTCAAAGAGGACCACAAAAAAATTGAAAAGGAAGTTTGGGAAGTCAATATTGTTGGACGGGCTCATATGGTAAAACATGAAAACATTGTGGGCGTTACCTCTACAAATGATTCTGGATGGAAAGCATTTCTGGAAGCAAGCTTGACTTGCCATTAGAGACACTTGACAAGGTTGTATCTTCAAAAAAGCATTGAGCAACTGATGGATACTTGGTAGGATAGATTTTGATAATAGGTCAGTCAATATTTTTATGAATGAGTTCAAGAAGAATTGTAATATGGGAAAAAAGATTGCTTCCAAGTTAAAGATGCTTGCTGAAAAGTCCACGGTGGAAGGGGATAAATATCTGGTTAAATTTGAAGGTAACTTCAAAATTCTTATCTTCAATCCCCCTAGTGTTGCAAAGCTATCCTTTATAGATTTTGTTGGTTTAGACTAATTTGATTATGACGTGGATATGCTATCATATAGTATGGCAAAAAGATTAAGGGTCGATTTCAGGAGCAATCAGTTTGAACAAGTTACATGAAGATTTGGAAAGAGATTGGACCAGCTAATTTATTTCAAATATTTATCCAAATGGCTTGAGAGAGTTCATTTTCTAACCATGAACTCGATGATGAGTTCTCCTCAAATGGAAGAATGCAAAAGCCTGACACGGGGTGTTATTTTTTTTATTATGGGCCAGGTGGACAAAACAAAGCTCTAGAAGTAGTCTGAGCATGTCAACAAGGATTTCTAACAGATTCGAAAATATTAGACAATGATTGACCATGATCAATAGATAGTGATCGATTGACTAAGATCGTCCAGTAGAAGTTGTTTGAATTTTATTTCTTTTTCCTAGTTAAGTTATAGAGTTTTAATTTGATTTTTCTAGTTAGAAGTCAAAGTTTTATTTTATTTAGGTTTTTTCCGATTTAGATTTTCATGATTGGAAAGGGACAATTTAAGTTTTTATATAAACAACTCCGTATATTATGTGAAGAATAATGAGAATTTATGAAATAAGGACCTTTCAAAATACATGAGAGTTTTCTCTACAATTTTGTCCACAGTTAAGGGTTGTAACCTTAGACTTGAAAACTTCAGTTTCTTTCTCTATAATTGACAATTTGTTCCATGAACCTATAGAATGGATATGAAACTGTAAATAATAGTACACGCAGCTCAGACAAGCCACTCAAACATTTGAACTTCCAAGATTTATCCCTGATAGGTAAAGTTTTTCAGATTTGAGTATCTTTTTGAAGATTCGTCTGACATCATTCGTCTGTTTTTAAGGATCCCATATACTGGAAATGATGGAAGGTGACAAATTGAAAATTATTGAAAATTTCTCTAACTAGGGGTAAAGAGTTCTCCGTAAAAAGTAACTTAAAATTCATTATTTCATAAAATTTCTTGATTACTGAATTACAGAAGATAAGGTAAATTAAAAGTTGTTACCCGAAGCAGATGCAATTGGATAGCCAATCAAAGCACTCACTGCCATAAAGAGAATACCATTAACTGTAGCGAGAAACCTAACAATAGGCGTCTGGTTGCCGTGGGATATTACCGAGCCAAATGCATCTTGGTAAGCCAGGCCAATTGTGTAGATTATAGGCAGAGCGCACGCTGAACAGCCAACTGTAAGAAACAGGATCCAAATACTTGCTAGTGCAAACGCCTGTGATATATCTGCCTGCCCTACAGCCATGCCAATCAATCTTCAAGTCGAGAGAAAAGATAAAAAGAAAATGGCCAAGCTGCATCTTACCAATTAAAATGATTAAACAACATCGAGAGATAAAAACCTTCATAATTATCCATGATTCCCCCCCTTTAT
The DNA here is from genome assembly GCA_015708895.1 of Populus ilicifolia. Classification (NCBI taxonomy): domain Eukaryota; kingdom Viridiplantae; phylum Streptophyta; class Magnoliopsida; order Malpighiales; family Salicaceae; genus Populus; species Populus ilicifolia. Next base: position 718,397 of record SRLM01000278.1, on the reverse strand, counting down.
GGTGGGCATCATGCAAAACAGCAGAGAACTTCCCTGTTTGTAGTCACATGTTTTTACGCATATAGAGAAACGATTCGATAGCTCATTACCTCAGCATCAGAGTATGTTGACTGTCGTCTAATACTGCAGCGAGGGTACTTGACAACACATTTGGAACCATACCACCGCAATCTTAACTGCTTCAAATAATTGTTGGGGTAAGGAATTCGAGAGCTGTCGAAACTAAAAGTTCGATCCACAAATGTACAGAATCAAATTTTATTACCTCAACTCTATCAAACATGTCATCTATTATCAAAGGTTTACCACTGTAATATGCATCTCGTGCCTAAAACAAACATCAATTCAATACCGCACAGTCAGCCCACTTCTCCACAAAAAAAATCAATAAGATAAAAAGCATGAAACCAAAGTAACGAGAAAATGTTCAAATTAGGCCCAAAATTAAAACAATGAAGAAATCTTACGCACTTGACGATAGAGAGCTTCGAGAGTTTCTTGGCTTGCAGTCTCTATTGGGCCAACGAATAAGCAAGACGGTCCTTCCGGTGCAAGTGCAACCTTACGCGTTCTTGACATTCCATTGCTACTCGTCGCAGAGAGGCGAGCCCAACAAAATGAAGCAACCTCTCTCCCAGACCTGCTAGCTCTGTTGTAGGATGACAGCTCAATCACGTGACGAGAGATGTATGGGCACGTGCCTGCCATGCTACTCTTTTCTAACTGCAGTTGCCGAGAACAAGAGGCACTGCTCCGCTCCACTGAAATGGTTTGTGGCCAGGGAAGGAAGGAACTGGGTTTTTAAATGGTTGGAGTTGTTTTATGACGAGAATGCCCCCTTCTGTGGCTCTTATCTGCTGGTTTATCATGGCGCCTTGTAATTATCTCTTGCCGGCTTTTGGTTTAGTTGAGTTGAATAAATTATTCAAAATATTGAGGTAGCGTCTGTTTTGAAACAGAATGATGTGCGACGTCAGCGCGGCTAGAAAACTGTTTGTCTGATATTTAAATTTATTTTTTTCTAAAATTTTTTTTTAGTATTTTAAATTTTTTTAATATCTTAATATTAAAAATAAATTTAAAAAATTATCATTTTAATATATTTTTAATTCAAAAGGAATTTTCAAGCATAACATTTACCATACTCCTAGCAAAATTGAAGAATAGACATGAAATTGCGTTTTGTGAGGTTAGATTATTTATATATATATATATATAAAATGTATTCAAATAATGTAAGTGTGTTTGGAAAAATATTTATCATTTAAATTATAGACTTAATTCAGTTAAATAAATTGTGTCTATTTTAATTATATAATAAAAAAAAGCAACAATGATAATAAATAGGCCAATTGTTTTTTTTTAAAATATCACAATAATTTGAGAAAAACACTTTAAAAAAATAAAAAAATATCAAAATTAATTCTTAATCCATTAAATATGAAAGAATGAGATTAGAACAAAAAAATACTTAGATTCAAATCAAGTTAATATGACAAACCTATAACATAGTTAATAATGGACGAGCTAATCTAATTAACTCATCAAACTTGTAATTTAGATCATGAAATTAAGATAATCTAATAAAAAAATAAAGTAAATCACAAAGCCCATTGAAAAAAAAATAATATCGAATAATAATATTAAAAAAATTCTTTAAAAAAAAATTTCAACTTGTATAAATTTTTCAACTCATAACTTAGATAATTAGACTAGAAACAACATTTTTGAAAAAAACTATAAAATCCCATACATAATCAATCAAATATTAAATGATGAAATCAAACAAAAAAATTCAATTATATAAAAAGATTTAAAATAAATAGTAATTAAAAGAATGAGGATTAAAATAAAAATAAAAAATAAATTAGAGAACAATTACAAATTTTTTTTTATTGAAATGTGAAATTAAAAAGAAGTATCAATTTAGCAAAAGAGACAAAAAAAATTTAAAAGTAAGCATCAAATTGTAAAAAATAATAAATCACAAATTAATATTTAAGGATAAAATTAAAAATAAATAAAAACTTTACAAAAAAGTAAGGAAAAATAATTAAAAATAAAAATGATACGGATCAAATTAGTAAGAAATAATATATTTGAAGTATGAAATTGAGATAAAATAAATAAAAATATAAAAAAAATTAAAATCAAAATAATAAAAACTAGAATAGAAATATCAACATCTAAGAGGACAAGCATGAAAATTTAAATGGTCAACACAATTTTGAATCAAAAGAGAAGGGATAATTATTGCCAATGATAAACTTTGCCATCTTCTGCGTCTCAATAACTTTTCTATTAAAATATTATCTTATGTTTATTGAAAGATTAAAGCGTCATCCATCAACTTTATAATAATAATAAAAATAATAAAAGACAAAAACATTCTTGTACACAAGCTTTAAAAATTTCGAGTCTGAGTGAAATTGAGTCATTTTAAATAACTGTGAAAAAAAATTATAAAGTCCTTTTATATTAATTTTAGAATTTTATTTTTAAAAATAAATAAGTGATTTTATTGTTCTGAAGAAATAAAAAGATAACTTTTACCCCCGGTCAGTTGTATAATAGCCAATTAGTATTGTAAAAGTACCAAAACACCCAAACTTCAATGCCATTGATTTTTTGGAAAAGCAAAAAGGTAACTGCACTATAGTAGCATGGTGAATTTGGCTTTCCTTCAGCTTTTTTTCTCATGTGTGTGTGTATTTTTGTAATTTTTGTTTTGGCATTATATAAATTTACTATAAAAACTACTGCATAGACATATTTATTTTGTCCATTAATATATTTTTAATTAAATATATCTGTGTCTTTTTTGAATTTGTCTATTCTATCCAGACACGAATTAAAAGCAAGTCTAAAATTGTAATTTTCTCATAAATTAAATTTATGAGCAATGCTTTTTGTATTTTTATAAAAGAGAAAATAAAAATATAAAATCTTTGCGTTTGCCGGGAGTCGAACCCGGGTCTATTGCTTGGAAGGCAATTATCATAACCGTTGGACTACAGACGCCGCGTTTATTTAAGTCATCTAATTATAATAATTATTCAAGACATCCTCCAAACTCAACAGTGAACTTTTTTTATACTATGAGTTCCACTGCGTTGTTCATAATCATATATAAAAGAATAAGATTGTAAGAAAAATAAAGTTTTTTAATTAGAGGTCTTTTTTCCTCTTGCATAAGGGCTGTGACAAACTTCATATTTATCAGCTAGACCTTGGACTTCCCATCTCTGCACAGAGCAAAGTTCTTGTCTTCAATGGCCTCCTGTTGCAATGCTTTTGCGAAGCCCGGGAGGCAAAGCTTACTGGCTAAATAAGCTTCACAACCCAAACTACCAAGTCAAACTGAACTCATATCGGAAGCATGGATGCAGCACAATCATATTTAGAACTCATCTGCCACATCTTTTTTGTTTCTTCTGTTCTTGTAACATGTGCTTGATTATGAGAGACCTTCAATGTTGATCCAAGATCTTGTTAGGTTGGTTGCCATTAATGTGCAACAACTATTTGGTATTGCACTAAACATGTGCATTCATACAAGATGTTAAAGGTTGGCAGCCATCATTGTTGAAGAAGAGTTGGAGTTGACAGCCACCTTTGTTGAAGAAAAGCCTCCATGAATGCCTATAAATAAAGGTATATGTTAGAGAGCAAAATGAGTGAAGTAGTAGAGCCAAAGATGTGAGAAATGTAGGAGAGAGTGTGCTGCCAAGGGCAGCAAGCAGTAGCTGCTATTGCAGCACTGTAAAGAGAGAAATAGAGTGAGGTTGAGAGTTGCTACAAGAGGGGATGATTCCTCCTCCTCTATTGTTGTAAATCTTGTTCTCTCCCTACATAATATAATGGCTTCTCCCGTGGATGTAGGCGGATTTGCCGAACCACGTTAAATATTGTGTTAGTGTGCTTGGCCTCCTATGAGCAAATATCAGTACATCACCGGTCGGATTCCCCAACAATTGGTTTCAGAGCGAATATCTCCATTGGTATGAGGCCTTTTGGGTATAGCTCAAGAGCAAATCTATGAGGGCTTGGGCTTAAAGTGGACAATATCATACCAATGTAGAGATATGTGGTGTCCGTAATCCTTACAGATCTTTCAAAGAGAAAAAAAAGGGGGCAATGTTGTATGATAAGAATCTAATCGAAACAGTTGATGTTTCTAACTTATTTTTGTTAAAATCATTCCAATATACACTTTGAATTCGGAATAACCAAAACTTATTTATATATATATAAAAAAGATTGTACATTCTATCTCTTCTCTAAGATTTAAAAATCCTAATACATTATCATCTTTGTCCTATCGAAGAAATGATCCCATTCATGTTTCCCTTCTGTCCCGAATAAATTTTTCTTCCAAGTACACTCTTCTATATCTTCAGAAAAATTCTTTCCAGCTTTAATATCCATCTTAATCTTCTCAACTCTTTCAAGAACCCCATCAATTGTGAGATCAAATGCATCTTTAAGGGTCTCCAATCCATAACTTGGATCAGCATACACCATGCCTGGAATCAGCTTTATAACCTCTTCTCTCATAGCCCATACTCTTTGTATAGGAATCCGAGATAACGTCCTCTCAATGCTGACTTTCTCGTCTTTTATCTTGTTCGCCGGTATGAACACGGAGTATTTAGTATAATCCCTCGGGAAATGCCATAAATACTGGGCATAAGATGAACCTGGATGGAAGAAAACTGGAATGCACCCAGCCAAGATTGAATCAAAAGTTGATCGCCTAGTATAGGAATCCCCTGGAGGCTGCAAGCAGAACGTAGAGCTTTGAAACATTTTCATCAAATTAACTGGTTCATAGCAATTGCTTGAACCGGTAATACATTCTAGCAATAGGCATTTTTCCCTTGCGGTCTGGCACTGTTCAATAATGTCACTACGGATAGAATCTGGGAGGTCAGGTCTCGGCCCACCTGCGAAAGAAAACAAGAACTGCCTTTTCAGTCTTCTCATCCTGTTTTGCCATTGAAACACTTCGTTGTCACTTGAAGGATGAAAGTATGTTGGATAGGGTACTGCAAAGTCATTGTTGTTCCACGGACTTGATTCAATAGTTAACACTGTCATGTTTCTAGATTCAGGCAAAATCATAAGCTGGTTGCCCCAGTCTTTGTTGTTGTTCGTTAATCTCCTGAAATCCCAAGTGATCCTTCCAGCAACCATGAAGTGGTCACTACCCCACAATCTTTTCCACTCGGGGCTTTCTCTTAGCCACCTCACAAGATGACGAGAATAATAATCTTTCATCTTCTTGTCAGCATTCCACAGATAACGAGCAACGTCAAGCCCAGAATAGTAAGGGACAAAGATTGCTGAAGCCAATGAAGAGTCATTGGTTAAGCACTTGTATTGCTTCATTTTATGGTGGAAAATGATTTCTAGCATGAACTGGTTTGTATCATACCAGCCAGTGTTTGAGAGCGTCCTTTCCAAATTCTTTAGCTGAGGACCAAAGCCAAAGTTTGACAGGTAGGGGCACATATTAGACCATTCGTTAAGTGATTGACAATGCCTGACCAAATCACCATTGAATCGGCTTGGAAGGTTATGGATATAAATGTATCGGCCTACACATGATTCAGGATGTGAATCCGAATTGGTTTGCCTCCTTATTTGATCTTCCTTGCTAGGCTGTTCGATGACCTCCTCGATTACCTTCTCTTCTCTACGAAGTGAATGATCCACCTGTTTCTTGATCCGTTTCTCCCTTGCCGGTTTCTTGACCCGTCCCCTCCTAGCCTCTCTAGGAAGTGAATGATCAAACGGTTTTTTGACCTGGTTCTCCCTTTCTATACTCCTTGCATTACCAGATTCTTCTCTGTTTCCTTCACCAAAGACTTTGTTGATCGATCGAGCTTCATTTTCTGTAAGATGTATTTGATTTTCCGGTTCTGTTTCTTTCCCAGCATTAGATACTTCGCGAAGATACTTGTCCCAATCACCACCGGTAAAAAAATTGTCGACAGGATTACCTGTTGCTTTCGTATCCATATCCATAATAGAGTCTGGTGCAACATGCCCTGTTTCTTCATTGGAATTCCAATTCACACCACCAAAACTCGATTCATTGGTATCAACAAAATTATCATAATGGTGTTTCAACAAGAAATCATCCTTCTTATCAAGTTTTGAGCCCGAATTAAAGAAGAAGTAAAGCAATAAGAACCATAAAAGAAACACGACCGTAAAATACCAGAATTTGCTGCAACCCTTTTTAAGTATCGGCACCTTCTTCATCAATCCCTCTTGATCATGCATGTATCTATTCTTCTCGATAAGCCCTTGCTGTAAGAAATGGCATTGAAGAGAGAATCAGCTGGGATTTGGTGTTTAAGGATATGAAAGAACAAAAGAAATGCACGTAGGAATTGATTAATTTCTAGGGAAGGGATTTCCCTTCAGAAAGAAAATATTATAGAGAAAACCAATGATAAGGAAACAAGAGAGAAGCTCTCTAATTGTGGTGGCGTTGAAGCATTCAAGGATTTTGATCCATAGAATGTTCAGAGAATAATTAACCAGTTTTAAGTGTCTAGTCTGTCCTTAATTGTAACTTACTTGATCAAACAAAAATATAACAACGATAATAGTTAATTAATAAACAAAGATCATTAAATTCATGCTGATATTTACAATCCAACAGTTCAGAGCGAGCGAGGGTATTTTTTTGTTTGAACGGGCAGCGGGTTTTCTTTTCTTTTTAATTTCTTCTTAATTGGTGCTTCTAATTAAATCATCTACAAGCACATAAAACGCAAATATATATATATATAAAGATGGCTAAACTAAATATTCCCTTTTATTAATAATAATATTAAACAGCTATTTAAAAATATAATAATAATTATATGATTTAAAGTATTTTTTACTCAAAAATATATTAAAATAATATATATTTTTTATTTTTTCAAAACTATTCTTGACTTTAGCTTATTTAAACAATTTGAAAATGTTAAAAAAATTATTTGTCTTTTAAAAAAAATTAAATTTTTTTAAAAACATAATTTCAACCGCTTTTTCAAATACTTTATAAGTATTTTAGGTAACTTGTGTTATATTTTATTTTATTATTTTATTTTTTTATTTTGATTTACGTGGGGTGTCCGGGCCAGCTTACGCGCACTACGACTAATCCCCACGGCCCACTGAATACCCTGCAAACCCAGTAGGCATGTAAGGCACCGCGGGGATGACAGGCGTGCACGCCAGGGCTCGAACCCAGGTGCAGTGGAAGGAGACAAGCCCCTTCCACCACTAGGCCAAGCCCTAGAATGCAATTTTTTAACAAAAATATAGTCAAGTAATCTAAAAATATTAATTTTAAACAAAAAAAAATATAATTTTTTTTAAAACATGATTTTAATGGTGTTTTCATAAGCTGAGAACTTTCCAAGTTCTCCATCATTCCTCAAATCCAACAACAGATACCTTACTACTAATTTGTTCTTCATGTTATCCCTCGATGAATTTTGAACAAGCTCTAAAACCTAATTAACCCACATAAAATATAAAAAAGCTAACACAGAGAGTCAAGAACATACCCTCATATCTCTCGGTCAGACAAGACAAACAACAACAAACTTATACTTGAGAACTTCAGCAGGAAGCTTATTGTTTGTAGCTTGATCAGATAAAACCATGTTGTTCACCTTCTTCTGTGCTTCACCTCCTTCCATTTGTGCATAACAAATCCTTACATATCATTAAAAATAGCATACAATCATATAGAATCCTTAATATTGAATTAACGGGTTCAGACCATTAGCCTTTTTCGTATCCCATCTCATTTAGAAATGCCATGCAACCATCCAATATTTTCTTGTTTGATTTTGATTTTTTTTTATGTTTTTAAATTGTTTTGATATGTTGATATAAAAAATAATTTAAAAAAATAAAAAAATATTACTTTAATGAATAAAAAATACTTTAAAAAATAATAACTATCATACTCTCACTCTCAGTTACATACTATATTAAAAAGGCTATAAAAATATTTGAAAATAAAATAAATTACTCTGTACACGGTAACTCAATGCATTTAATTAGACTTTATTTGAAGTATAGTTATGGTTATTTTTTGAAATGCTTTTCATATTAAAATGCATCAAAATATTTTTTAAAAAAAAATTACTTTTGAGATTAACACCTTAAAATGATATAAAATATATAAAAAAATTAATTTTTAACATAAAAAATAATTTTTAAAAAACATGAGTACAATCATATTTCCAAACATTTATTAAAGTGGCATATAAAATCCTAATAATAAAACTTAATTGAACATCAAGCAACTAATTCAAAAAACAAAAAGGATAAAATTTGATAGTAATCCATAAATATTATAACCATAATACACATCATCACCACTAAAGACTAATTGATTTAATAATATACAATTGTTATTACAATTTATTTTAAAAGCTGCTTTAAGATCAATATATAACTTCTCAATAACTGTTGCTAGTATGGTTGTGGTTGCTTTTTAAATAATTTTTTGTATTAAAATACATGCCAATAATATTTTTTATTTTTAAAAAATTATTTTTAACATCAACACATCAAAATAATTTGAAAACAGTAAAAACACATTGATTTGAAGTTAATAAAAAAATAAAAATAATTTGATTTTTTTCAAAAATATTTTTGAAACGTAAAAACAAACAATGTCAATTTAAAATAAAATAAGCTAAAAATGAAGTTAGGCTATGAAATATCTGACCTAAATAATTTTATAAAAAATAAAAAATTTAATTTTTTAATTAATCTAATGTGTGAAATTAAAAATAAAAAAATCAAGGTACCCTCACTAAATTATTAAACTTATGATTTAATTTAATGTATAAAATTAGAATAATTCTATAATTTGTTTTTTACAAAACTCAAACCCTAATAAAACTAAAACTAAAATGTAATTAAACAATGTAAAAATAAACCTAAAAGAAGGGAGAAATAATGAGGAGGGCAGAATAGAAATTAAAAAAGATGTTTCAGGACAAATTGGCCTTTTAAAAAAACAAAACAAACCCTAGGTTTCTATCGTATAAATACCACACTCGAAGCGCAGGCGTGCCGTCTCTCTTTCACTCTGCTAGATTCATAGCAAATTCAGGGTTTAAGGAGAATCGATTCAAAATAAAAATGGGAGTTTTCACATTCGTTTGCAGGTGCTCCGGTGACGAGTGGAGTGCCAAGCAGATCGCCGAAGGCGATATTGAGGCCTCCGCTTCCTCCACCTTCGAGCTGCAAAGGAAACTTGTCCAATCTGCTCTCTCCGCTGATTCCTCTGGCGGCGTCCAGTCATCTTTTTCTCACGTCACTCCTTCATCCGCCGTTTTCCAGGTCCTCACATTTTCTCTCTTTATCGTTTTGTTTATTTTCTTGCTTTATACTACAAGTATTTGATTTAGTATCTCATCATGAAGTATATCTTGTGTCCGTTTTGTTAATAAATCCTTTGCTGTTTGTTCAAATAGTTTAGGGTTTTGATCCATCATCTCATAACCATAAATGCATGTATGTGTGTTGGGTTGCACTGCTGTGAGAAACTTATTCATGTGATCCTTTTCAAGTTATTTTTATTTACTCGAACAATTGTTTCTAATTTGGAATATAATTTAGTTATCTAAATTAGAATTTATAGGCAAGAACAGTTGTCATATAAGAGTGCAGAATATATGTGGATTTGGTATTCGATGTTAGTGTTAGTTGTCTAATGAGGTGGGTAAATTTTGTTTGGTGCAGGTGATCATTGGTGGTGGCTGCGGTGGAGCCTTCTTTGGCGGCGGTGGTGGAGGTGCAGCAGCAGCTCCAGCAGGAGGTGCAGCAGCTGCAGCTGAGGCACCTGCTGCTGAGGAGAAGAAGGAAGAGGAGCCAGAGAGTGATGATGATATGGGATTCTCTCTTTTTGATTAAGGCGATTGCTTAGTTAATGTGTCTTCGTTGATCTGTCTTGTTTCATTCTGTATGGTTTTGACTCATGTTGCAAAATTTTACTAGCCCTGGTGAATTGGATTTAGATCAGATTAAGTGTTTTTGGATCAGAGGTGGGTATATTGAATGAGTTCATATTTAGCATTTTATCATGTTTTAAGCTTCTGGTTGGTTATTGGAGTGTCCCTTGTTATGTGTCCGCTTGGCTGGCTCTTGTGATGCATGCGAATCGGTTCCTGCCTGTGGTTTGATAGTTGATTTAACTAGAGTGTGGTTTTCTTTATTAAAGTTTTGGGATTAGCATGACTTCGTTTGCAAGTGTTGTTCATGGCAAATTGTGAGATTCGACTTGGCTCCAACCTCCGATCTTAATAACATTTAATACAATTAGGGATATCCTTACTCCTAAGATTTGTGTTTTGAAAGGTTCTAGTATGCTGAATGAAAGATGATCAACCACAGATGCTTCCGATGTTAGTATGTTGCGGCTTTTTCTCGTTTTTTTCCGTTTCAACCACAAACCCTCAATGGTAACAGAGTGCATGTTAAAGCAAGCTCCAGAGCAACAAATTTGCTTAGGCCTTGACATTACTTCTGGATTCATCATTGTTGCCGGTAATATCAATGGAGCTTGTATTACTTCTTGAGAATTATTTGAGGCAGCTCTCAGGCCGTTTAAACGGAAATAAAAATCAAATTATCAAAAAACAAAAACACATTCAACGTGGATGTTGATATTGTTTGGTCTTGGTCTTGGGTTTAGATTTGGACATCATCGGAATGGACCAAGATTGTTTGTCTGGGATGCAAGTTCAGCCGTTTAGGGGTTTTCTTTCGCGCTAAAAAAAAAAGGGCACTTGGTTTTAATCGCCCGTCTCTCCGATTCTGGACCAATTTTCATGCTTCGTAGCTCTTAATAGATGACTTCACATAGTTATTAGCATGTTGAATCGGCTAGAGCTATTAGCTTCACCTGAATTTTTTTATGATGATTCAGAGGTTTGGAAATATGTTTTTTCTTTTTATATTATCGATATTCAGGTGTTCGTCCTCTTCTTTTTCTTGTTCTTTCTTTTAATTTAATTCTTAAAATGCGAAAGCTTCTTGCTTTGCCTGATGATGAAATCCCTAGATCACTCCTCGATATCGATATGCATGTTGCATATTACATTTCCTGTAACCATAACATATGGACCCTCTCTCTCTCTCTCATGTATGCACCTTCTATATGAATTTAAGCTTTGGAATAGAGCTGATCTTTTACCATTAGAAAATAACTCTTCCATTGCTTTCATTAATGTTTTGGAATTGAACAAGAGGTCTCAACTTTGATAATTTTGCTGCTGGGCAAGATCAGTCTTTTGTTAAATGGAATAACCTAGATTTCTGTAGTGAAATTAACCTGGACTGAAAGACCATGGATGAGGTAGCTAGAATAGTGCTTCAGGGGAGAGCCAAACACGAGTCAGGATTGAGGACCACTGACTTATCCATCAAGATTTTAATTATGCATTTCTTGATAATACTTTTTCCCTTGCATATTCAATAAGACTTTATTTTGTTGCTGTGGTTTATCCTTTTAATATATGCCTGAGTGGGGCGTTAGCTTTTTGTACCTCAAGCATTTGTTGTTTTAAAACCTTGAATTTCTGATACTATTTACATTATTTTTTGGTTAATCATGCATTTACATATCATGGCCATGTCCGCATCTGCAAAATTTAGCTCCAGAGTTACCCTTGGATTCAAATATTTACTGTGATTATTTTGGACTTTTTCAGGCTGTGGATCAGGACTTTGTGGGGAGGCATTAACTGAAAATGGTCATCGATGCAAGATTTATTGTTATTACGATGGAATATGCAATCAAACTTGCAAGCTTATTTTCCATGGGATTCAATTTATATTTATCAATGGAATGATTATCTTTTGTTGCAGGGCATACCACTTCGGCACCTGGAGTTATTGATGGTGCCATCAGTATTTCAGCTGTTCAAGTTTTACTCTCTAGTATGCTTTTGACATGTATGCATATACTATGCAAAGTGTTTTATTTTAGAACTTGTCCATAAAATTCATGTGCAATTCAGTATTCTTGGCGAACCTCGTCTAATTCTTACTATGCTTCCCGTAGTCGTCTTCTGACATTCCACCTATACGAAGTTATTTCAGTTAGGCATAGGCTTGTCTTTTGCTCATCCTGTTTTACTCGCATTTTGCTTGTGTTTTTTAATTAACACATCACTTAATAAAAGAAATAAAAGGTCAACATTCATGAATTACTCATAGCCTTCCCTTGAAAAAGAGGAAATTGTGGAGCAAGTTACAGTTTTTCATGGCAAAACGTTTGATAGATTGCTAAATTTAGTTTTTAGTTGGAAGGTCATGACTAGTCTCTCTCCATACCCTACCTTTTTTTTACTTCAGCCAAGGACTAGGAGCCAAAGCATGCTTATGCTTTACCCCTTTATTTCTTGCTGAGATCTTTTTAGAGAAAGTAAATTAATGTTGCAAGGTGGATCATTCTAGATGGCAGGAATTTTTAATCAGACAGACAATCAGCAGTTAATCTTTAAGTGGTTGGATGAGGGGAAAAAATGAGATTTTGGGGAGGATGTTTTAGAGAAGTTATGTTATTAAGATTACGGGTCTATGGTTTCCCTGTGAAAGTCACTAACTGAATTTGATTTGTTTCTTTAATTTTTATTTCTATAATACATAAACCTGAACCTCTATTCTAATAGAACTGTCAATCTTTACAGAATTGCACTCTAGAGCTGGTAACCTGGTCTAGTGATGCTTCTCCTAGCCTCTTATATTTCCATATCTTTTTTGCATTTCCTTTGTATGGGTTGTTTGTCAATGGAGTGCCTTTTGCTCACCTTCTTCTTTTGACTTTCAATTTGGCTCCTAGTGGTTATGCAAAGGCGATAAGTCCTTGCATGAGCCAAAACTAAGACTGAAGCAAGTTCCTTCTCTTCTCTTTTCTGTTTTTGGTTTATGTAGCCTGTCAACTATCAAATCTTGTTTGGGGTCAACTTTAGGCTTGGTTTCTTCAGTATATTTTTAGAGACAAAACTAGAGTTCATTAATGAAAAGAATTAAAGTTTAATACATCTATTACAGACAACTCAAAAATAAGGCTAGAAACTTGTTCTCGAGAAGGACAATCTCTCAGTTCCCTGATGTGTTGTGAGCTAGATAATGAGCTAAATTTCTAGATTGTTAAGGAATGAAGCTGAAACTTGAGTCCTGGAAGTTTGAGCCAGTGCCTCTGATATCTGCAATGGTGAGTCCAATATAAGTTGCCCGGGGTCTGCTTCTGCTGTTTACTGCCATGCTGACAGTCTGAATGTCAGTTTTAATATCTAATTCAAGCAAACCTGCGTCCCTGACCAGCAGAAATCAAAATAAAATTGCTCGAGCTTCAAAAAATTCCACTGATGCTTGACTGCTTGTTGTTTTGATGCATCCCTAATGTTCATTCCCTCTTCATCATAGACAACACCACCCAAACCAACTGAGCTTCTATCAAGCATTGCAGCCTCAGTATTGAGTTTATATATAGGAACTTGCAAAGGGATCCACTCTCAAGCTTACAAGAAATTCAATTCGAATATACTCACAAATTTAAACAAATTTTGTTGCATTCGATTAGATTTCAATCAACAGTAGCTAATGATCAAAATTACCCATTTGATTTAGTATCTTTGAATCACTGATGCCTATTTTTTCCCCATTGTTAAATCGAATGATGTTTTTATCGCAGGGCTTTCTTTGGATCATTATATAGATGTTTGGCAAGAGGAGCAAGAGCAGTGTTTCAAGTGTATCCTGAAAAACATAGCCCAGCGTGAATTAATTTTGAGACCTGCAATGCATGCTGGATTTGCTGGTGGTGTGATTATTGATTACCCACACAGGTATGCTAGCCTCTATTTAAAAATCTCATGATGGGCTTTTCATGACTGATAAGGAGATGCTTAGAAATATTATTTTTCGTATATAAGGTTTTTGCTTGTCTTTGATCGCACCAGCCCTTTCCAACCCTGTAGCCTGAATGTTCGGGTTGGGATTAAAAGCATATCTCCATAGAAGGTTGCAACTTTTTCAAGAATATGAAACTTGAAAGCTTGATGTGCTAGCTGCTCATTGTCTGTTAATTCTTCATTTCATCATGCACGGGCATTCACCTCTCTATCAATTTGCTTTACATTCTGATATGTCATTTCCTTGGGCTGCTTTGTCTTGTTTTTTTGTTTTGTTCAGGCGTCAACTGGGATTGTTTGTAAGCATAGTATCCTTTTCTTTTTAATATGGGGGTTTTCGATCACTAATTATTATATATGCATTTACCTTGGGAATGCAGGTATGCATTTCAGACAAGAACAGACTTAAGAAAAAACGGAAAATAACCAGGGAAGGACAGACAATGGATATTTAAAAAGAAAGAGCAACTGAGAAGAAAAGGAAACGTTGTGCCTTCTGACACCAGATACACTGGTCGAAAACGAAAGGATCGATTTTGATCCTTACATTACATGTGAAGCCATCCTATAGGAAAACTATACATATAAATCATTATGTATGCTGACCTTCATGCATTTCCTTGCTCGTTCCTGCTGCTGCTCAGTGAAATCCATGAAGATCAATCACATCGGGTATATCCAGCATAGAATACTTGATCAGGCAAGTGTGAAATCAGAGGGCGGAAAATGATTTTTCTAGCCAACGCATGAATCTAGTGTCCATCTATTTCTTATAATATTTCTATCTATTAGTTACAAACAGCTTGAGCATCCTTAACATACAGTTTCTTCTTTTCCTAGATGACCAAGGCAGAGAAACAAATCTCCCCGCCGTGTTTTGTTACTTTACGCCAAGATGAAAAACAAACAAACACATACCGTAGAAGTGCGCAAGCCATACACTGCAAATGTTGTTGATCACACAAATGGGGACACAGTTTGGTTCGTGAACCTTACTGCGTCGATGAAAAGGCCGAATGGAGAACTTCTGGCAATGATGATGAGACTGATGAACATGATCCCAACCGCGGTGGTTCTCTCTCAAACCCTCTTTTAACTCATACCACGCTAACAGCTACAATCTCCAAGCCTGCCAATGGGTATTGATACTGCCACTACTGTTGTCGTAGTTTCCAAGAACTAGTTCGAAACCATTCAATCAACAGCTAGTAATTCAATGTATCTCTGAAAATAGTGTTCTAAAATGTTTTTTTTTATTTGGTAATATATTACATTTACATTTTTTATTTTTAATATTAGTATATAAAAAAAAATTAAAAATAAACTTAATTTAAAGCAATTTTTTTTTCAAAAAATAACAAAACAACAATTCAATTATAACACTAAATATCCCTCCGTCTAGTAAGTCTAGTATATAAAAGCTCTATTTGGAGCAATTTATTTTTTTTTAAAAAAAACACACTACTCAAGTTATAAATTAAACTGGATCAAGTAAGATAAGGGTAATTTAATTAGATAAAATAAAATAATAAATGAATTAAATTTAAAAAGAAAGGTTATTAGGATAACTTGAAGAATTTTTTTTTAAAGAAACAAATAATATATCTCAATTTATAACTTATTAAATACAAAAAAAAATTTAATTTTTTTAATGTTCGGTTTCTCAATATAATTAATATTGTTTTTATCAATAATATTTTAATTTAACATTAAAGGATATAATATATCTGCCATGTTAAATCATGTTTATTTTATATATAATAATCATTGATCATTTGAATAATTTTTTTTTATCTTGACCAATGACTTCTTAGTTAATAGTATTTAAAAATAAATAAAATATTTTTTCTAATTCATATAGATATAAGAAGATGAATATTTTCTTGATTATTCAAATATGTTCGTATAGTGTATATTATAACCACTATCTTTTTTTTTGTTATCTTAATTAAGATAACATGTAATATTATCAAAATATAACATTCTCTATATAAGACGATTTAGTGATCTCAAATTTAAGAATCACTTACGTAACCATCACGTGAGCCTTTCTATAGTCATAATTGATATTTTTATATGTAATTTTTATGCGAGTCAGTTCAGTGTACATGTCTTATGATAAGCAATTACATATTAAGTTTAGGTATTCTTTATACCACAACTTATAAGAACATATATTTTTTTTTATAAATAAAATAGCATAATATTTACTAGTCTTTACGGTTCTAATGAATATATAATATATAAAAGAGTATTTTAGAAATAATACTTTGATGCAATAGAGACCATATAATTCTAATAAATATATTTTTTTGTAAAGTATTTTTATCTTATGAATTTTATATTTATTCTAGATTTATTAATATAGTATTATATAAATATTAAAAATAAATTAAATTTTTATTAATAATAAATATATATTTAATGGTGAACAATGAGAAGTGTCCAGGCCTCTCTTGCTTTAATGATCCCGTTTAGTTTTCTTTAATTATGATATTGAAGAAATTTAGTTTAACTAGATTTTTTAATGCAATCCATCTTTCATTTCTATTTTCTTTACGCAACTAGGAGATTTGCTAGAAAAATTATAAACATCTGCTTTTGATGACAACATGGCATGGGGTCCCACTTAAGAGTCAAATCAATGCATGAGAAAACACTTGTGAGACAGCAACATGCTTCATGGAGCATGCAGCCCTTTTTTTGTTAAAAAAAAATGGTTTATTTGTAGAAGTAAATGCTAGTCATAAAATGGGTTTGAACGACGCTCATTTAGTAATTACGAAAACTAAAGTCAACGAAAGTTAAAATATAAATAATAAATAAATTGAAACCTGGAGCTCGAGGACGAAGTTATACTTGCCTTGCAAGTATTGCCTTGAAAGATATCTTTCTCATGAAGGATAAATTAAATTAAATTAAATTAAATACAAAAACATGACACGGGACGAATGAAAAGACAACCTTCTCACGTGTCATCGAATTACCGAAGTCATCACGGCAATTACAAGTAACGGCACATCACTCCATGACTGCCCCTGTCGCTTTATCCTCCACAGCAAGAAATTTCCGCCGACTGGTTACCTTTAGATTCATTCGGGCAGCCGGTGCTCATATTACGCCCCGTGTAAGATATAAGGCTGCTGTCCTGGCACCCACAATACATTATTTTAAAACCCGATCCGAACTAATGGATTAAATTTTGACACGGGTGACGCAGGACTTAAGTCGAACCGGGGTTCCAGTGAAAAAAAAAGAAAGTACGACGGGATCCAGTTAAAACTATGCTCTAAACAAATAATTTACGACAACATCGGAGATGTGATTGGGAATGTCCAAAGTCTTACAGTAGTGGCCGGTCAGATTTTCTTTATGGTTTCGATATTTTGAAGACCTAAACAGGTAAAAGAAGATATATAGACGCAAAATGGGTTATCTTTTCTCCTTTTACGGAGGAAAACGAGCCACTCATTTGCTAGTCAGTCACCGCCTCTCTTAATCTTATCCTTCATTAATAGGGTTTCCTCGGTTTCTCAGGTATGTCAATCACTCACTTCTACTCTTTCATTTACTGTCTCAGAGTTCAATTTGTCATGATTATTTAATCCCATTAGCTGAAACTTTGGATCCTGATTGTAATTTATTAGTTTTTCTTATGGGGTTTTGTTGTTTTTCTGAGTTTTAGTTTCAAGTACTGAAAAAGATTGTAACTTTATACGTTTAAACAGCTCAAAAGCTTAGTTTCTGTCAGTTAAATTGTGGATATTGATTGAGTTGATTTGGGGTTCGACAATAGATGGGTTCGGATTCTCGCTACACTGAATTCCCTGGTTCAAACAAGTTTGAGGATGAGATCGTGTTTCCGGTTTCGAATCAGTATCAAAATGTTACTAATGGATTCAAAATTGAAGATTTAGACCTCGACCATTTAGAAAATCCACTTGTTTTGCTTGACCCCGAGCCGGGTAACACTGCTTTGTCATCGATCACGAACATGGATGGAGATTCTCCATCTGATGATAACGACTCGGAGAATCTCCTGAAATACATAAACCAGATGCTTATGGAAGAGAACATGGAAGAGAAGCCCTGTATGTTTCATGACGCGTTGGCTCTTCAAGCTGCTGAGAGATCACTTTATGATATTCTTGGTGAGAAGAACCCGCCCTCCTCACCCCATGAATCTCCTTCTTATGGTGATCAATTTTTGGTTGATAGCCCAGATGATAATTTTTGGAGCAGCCGCATTGATTATAGTAGCAATAGCAGTTCTACTTCCAATACTGCTAGTTTGGTTGATCCTCAATGGAATGGTGAGTCTGGGGAATCCAAACCATCGTTTATGCAAATGCCTCTTTCTACTAACTTTGTTTTCCAGTCTGCTGCAAATCCCAGTTCACAATCATCATTCAAATTACACAATGGGTTTGCAAGTAATAGTGATAGTGCCATAAAGCCCTCTGTGGGTAACATTGTGGTACAGAATATTTTCAGTGACAGTGATTTGGCATTACAGTTCAAGAGAGGTGTAGAGGAAGCTAGTAAGTTCCTTCCTAAGGGTAATCCACTGGTTATTGATTTAGAGAACAGTTCATTGGCACCAGAGATGAACAGAAATGCCCCAAATTTGGTAGTGAAGGCTGAGAAGGAAGACGAGTATTTGCCTGAATGGTTGACAGGAAAGAAGAATCATGAGCGGGAGGATGGAGATTTTGAGGAAGAAAGAAGTAACAAACAGAGTGCAGTTTATGTAGAAGAGAGCGAACTGTCAGAGATGTTTGATGTGCTATTAGGAGTTGGGGATGGATGCCAGCCACCTCAGTGTGCACTTCATGATGCTGAACAACGTGAGTCAGGCAAGACTTTGCAGCAGGATGGGCAAACAAGGGGAACTAATGGTAGCAAGACTAGGGCTAAGAGACAAGAAAATAACAAGGAAGTTGTTGATTTGAGGACTTTTCTAATTCTTTGTGCGCAAGCAGTCTCTGTGAATGATTGCAGAACTGCTAATGAACTGCTGAAGCAGATCAGGCAGCACTCTTCACCTCTCGGTGATGGATCTCAGAGGGTGGCACATTGTTTCGCTAATGCCCTTGAAGCACGTTTAGCCGGAACTGGTACCCAGATATACACAGCTTTGTCTGCCGGAAAAACATCTGCTGTGGATATGTTGAAAGCTTATCAAGCTTACATTTCAGCATGCCCGTTTAAGAAGATTGCTTTTATCTTTGCAAACCATAGTATTCTGAATGTGGCTGGGAAGGCATCTACACTTCATATAATAGATTTTGGTATATTGTATGGTTTCCAGTGGCCTTCCCTTATCTATCGCCTCTCATGTAGACCTGGTGGTCCTCCCAAACTGCGCATTACAGGAATAGAGCTTCCCCAAAGTGGTTTCCGGCCAGCAGAGAGAGTTCAAGAAACAGGTCTCCGCTTGGCAAAGTATTGTGAGCGCTATAATGTTCCATTTGAGTACAATGCCATAGCTCAGAAATGGGATACCATCCAAATTGATGACCTGAAGATTGATCGCAATGAAGTTCTTGCTGTAAACTGTGTCTTTAGATTTAAAAATCTGCTTGATGAGACAGTTGTAGTTAACAGTCCCAGGAATGCTGTTCTAAACTTAATCAGGAAGACAAAACCAGATATATTTGTCCAGGCTATTGTCAATGGATCGTATAATGCTCCATTTTTTGTCACAAGGTTCAGGGAGTCACTGTTCCATTTCTCTGCTTTGTTTGATATGTTAGATACTAATATGCCCCGTGAAGATAAGATGAGGTTGAAGTTTGAAAAAGAGTTCTATGGTCGGGAGGTTATGAATGTCATAGCGTGTGAGGGCTCAGAGAGGGTTGAGAGACCAGAGACATACAAGCAATGGCAAGTTCGGAACATGAGAGCTGGGCTGAAGCAGCTTCCCATGGACCCTCTTGTCATCAAGAAATTGAAGTGTAAGGTGAAGGCTGGGTACCATGAAGATTTTGTGGTCAATGAAGATGGAAACTGGATGCTGCAAGGATGGAAGGGACGGATTGTCAATGCATCCTCTGCTTGGATTCCTGCATAGGAATGCGGTAGCTTGTTCTTGAGAGCTCGCAGAGTTGGCAGACAAGGGTTTTTCTTAGTTGAAGCAGTCCATGTCAGCAGATTCTAGTTACCATTTAGGTTTTTGCAGCACACCACACCCTACTGTTAGTGAAGCTTCTGTGCTGATTACGTAGTGATTTCATGTTGTTACACGATTTTCTTGTGTATAGTAATCCTCACTCAAACCTAAACTGTCGCAAGTATGCGAGTTTGATAGCAACTGGTAGCTTTATCTGATTGTTCCCTATTACTCTTAAGTTTTAACTCAATAGATGGTGCACTGACACTGTCATTTAGCCAAAATTTTGGCTGTTTGATGTGATCTTGTCTTTTGAGGCATTTTCTTCTACTTGGTTTCTTTTGCGTGTCACATCCATAAAAAAAATGTCCTATTTTTACCAAAAGATTGGAGCTGGTAGCTTCATAAAACCCCAGTTCATTAATTTAGCCAAGGTTGCTGGTCATTAGAGAAGTTTTGATATCTGTAACAAACTTGACAGCTTGCTGCCCATAAAAATCAGGAAATGTTGGGTCATAAGACCCCAGTTATATTCATCATCAGGGCTATTTGACAAGCGGTCTATTCTGCCTGCAGTTACTAAAGAGTAATTACTTCGAGCTCATACAATCAGTTATAACCCAACTGATCTTGGTGTCTTCTTTTCTCTGTAAACAAAATTACTGGAAAAAATATACTGCTAATTTAGTTACTTTTGGTCAATGTATATTCAGTCGTCGGAGCTAATCAATTACTCGTAAATGCTAGATAAAGACACAGTCCGCTATACGACCGTTTAGTATATTAATTAATTCACAACGCTGGCCGGCTTGAACGCTGAAGTAAACACTTCCGATCGTTATTTAAGTCAAAGCATAAAAATCCAGAATTAATACTAATGGTCCTAGATATCAAGCCTTAAACTTGGATAAACGGATTACATTCAATGCATGACCGATAGTGGGGAGCATTGACGTGTATTTTTGTGTAGTTTAATCAAGTAATTGTTGCCTTCTTCCAAGCTTAAAACAAAAAATTGCTTGAAAGATGACAATCTATTTAATTATTATTTTTTGTTCCCATCTATTTACTCTGGTTTTACATGGAGAAGGTCGCCGTCCACAAATAAAATTCGAAGACAAAGATATTGGTAAAGTTGGGTGGAGGCAAATCCCATTTCGCATGGTTTTTTATGCCCGTGATAACATTTATTTACATTTTACACGATCAAATCTGGATCTCTGGGCCCTCGTGGGCTAAATGAATTAATCCCGGTGAAAGCCGATCCTCTCTCTTATCCCCGAAGACCTTCTGATTTGTTTAGAGCAGCGATCGCTAAAATACGAACTAGGATTTGGTGCTCGTAGGTCAATTAATGCTTCTTCGAGGCGAGAGTGGCGGCAAAGATTTTGCAGATCTCACCAGTCCTCTCCCTCCACCACCTAGAACATTCTGGTAATTTGAGCCTACTTTCTATCCTCCTCTCTCCTTCCACTCACTCTCTGATAAAAAGAATAATATTAAATACGTTTGTTTACTTTTCACTAACACTGTAGCGGTGACAGGC
Organism: Populus ilicifolia; assembly: GCA_015708895.1. NCBI lineage: Eukaryota > Viridiplantae > Streptophyta > Magnoliopsida > Malpighiales > Salicaceae > Populus > Populus ilicifolia. Next base: position 696,787 of record SRLM01000278.1, on the reverse strand, counting down.
TGCCTTATGAAATAAATAAAAATGTTTAGATAAGAATAAAGTCAATTTGATGAACAGGTAATCTGGAATATAAAATTAAAATATCTTAAGTAAAATATCTCAAAAAAACCCACAAAATATAAGGTTTATTATCTAAATATAAAAAATTAAAAATTAAAAAAATTAAAATAAAGTCAAGTTAACTTATAAACCCGTAAAAAAAATATGAAATCAGGATATAAAAAATATTTTAAAAAACAAAACTTATAAAATCTAAATTTAATAAAAAAGAATGAAAAATTGAGTAAAGAAAGGTTCACTTACCATCGTTCATCTGGATAACCACATACAAAGTAAAAGTAAAGTGAAACAATCATAATGTTCAAGGATTAATAATTTAATAAAAAATAATAAAATTAAAAAAATATATATTTTTTTAAAACAAGAAATAAACTCAGGTTAACTCAACTAATTTATAACTTGAGACATGAAATATGAATAACTCTATAAAAAAAAAGCATAACAATTCACGAAACTCAACACCCAATAAGTTAATGTCAAATGATTAAAATAAAAAAAGAAACTAATTTTTTTAAAATGATTTGAAAAAAAAACTAAACTTAAACCAAGTTAATTATTGAAATTAATTGACCGATAATGGAAATGAGATTACCATATAAAAGGTAAACATAAAAAAATATAAAATAAAATTCTCAATTATGAAAAAACAAAAATTAAAGGACTAAATTTTGTATAAAAAATAATCGAAAGAAACTATTTAGAGAGTAAATTGAAAAATAAATAAATAAAAAAAATAATAAAAAAACAATAAAAAATAAGGATCAAATTAGGGAACAAAATAAAATGAAATAAGATTCTAACAGACAAAATAAGAAAAAAATAAATAAAAAAGATTAAAAAATAATAATTAAAAGAATAAGGACTATATTTGATATAAAAATTAAACAAAATTAAATACTAATAGATAAAATTTTTATTTTTTAAAAAAATATTAAAATCAAAACAAATAAAAAATAAAAACTAAATTCAAATTAAATATAACTGGATAACATAACTAAATTTTTAAAGGCCAGGCAAAAATACTAAAACTCAAAAGAGAGAAAAAAAAAAGAAAATTTCATCATCAATTAACTGCCATCAACTTAACAAAACATGCCATTCTAGTAACTGCGCCACCACTTTACAAATTGAATGAGATGACAATCTATAGTTTTTTACTGTAAAAATATTCTTTACTCGCCTCTAGAATAGCATAGAGAATTATGATAATGCCTTAACACGTGTTATTATTAAATATTTTAGTAACAAAGGTTATTGAAAAAAATCTAAAAGCATATGAATATTAAAAAAAAAATATGTTGCAAGAATGAAAACACCTTTGGGAGCTGGCCTTAGATTTTTTTTTCGTTAAAGGTTAAATATATTATTTTACTATAAAAAGGCAAAATATGTCAGGATAACAAAACTCCCCTTTACAAGGTCAATATCTTTAAGCTTTTGATGGTATAAATGTCATTTTATCATGTAAATAAATAATAAAATTTTTTAACCCGCTGCCAAGTAATTTTTAAATATAATGAAAGACAAAATGATTGATATAATATCTGAATCTATAATAATTAGAAATAAAAACACAAAGTACTTTCAGTGTTTATTTATTTATTTGTATCTTAATGTCGCATGCAATAAACTAGCAATTAATGTGAGTGCTCGGTATTAACTAGCAATTAAAATCAATGAATCTCTCTCAATGAACTAAAAAGCAAAAATGGACAGATATCAATCATGATTCATGAGCGAGGGCTTTCACCTGGTTAAAGTTGGACCCTCGAACTCTCCCAAGACACAGACGAATCTTTCACATGATCAAGGGTGCATTGTGCCCACTCAGTGGTGTGATTATCTTATTATTAATAAAAGGGTACATCGTATCTTCTAAGGAACACTGCCCCATTTTAAGCTTATCATGAAATCATACATCTCCCGATGCATTTACGTGACTTTGATTCTCCGCACCCTTTCACCTTTATTTAATTAGTAAAAAAGTCCCTTCGAATTAATTAGGTTGCTGATCAACAAAGGCATATAAACAATTAAAATTAGGGAATTATTAAACAAATTATACATTCTTTAATTATCTAGACTGTATGTGTGATCCTAAAAGTCATGCGGATAAGGAGATTGACTTTCCTGCTCAGCTACAATACAAATACGTAAATTGACATTGACACCAATATATATATATATATATATATAATTCCTTCAAATATTTTGTGACCGGTTTATCGCTTTATCGAGACCCGAAATGAGTTGTATGGTTTCCAAGTATGGAGAATTATTCTCCCTTCCATGCCTATAGAAAATGATATAATTATAGAATATTGTAATATTTAGTTTTTTTCCTAAATAATATATATATATATATATATATATATTGTGTAATGAACTTCCTACTAATGCCTGGATATCAATTACTCTCATAAACAAAAACCCACAGTTTGACATGTATCAATGTCGTTTGAATAAAAAAGTAGCTTCATGGATTCAAACTCTCTCTACAAATTCGCTGCATACTCAAGTTTTAATTCCCTGTATGTCATCAACAACATCAACAACGAAAGCAAATGATCCAAATAACAATTTGCAATCGATCCATCAACAATATTAATATCAAACTTTGTGGTCTAATAAAAGATAATACCATCACTCAATCTCGAGCAGTGTTTCAATAAAAATTTTATTTATTTTTATATTTTAAAAAATTTATTTTTTTTTATTTTTTTAAATAAATATTTTTTGTGTGTTTCTAGATCATTTTAATATATTGATATTAAAAATAATTTTATTTTGATATATTTTAAAGTAAAAAATACTTTAAAAAATAATTACTACAATATTCTCAAACACCCTTATGCAACAGTTTTCTAGCCACAATAATCATCCATAATTATTATACTAGCCTGCCTTAGACATTATTTGAGAACACGGTGCAAACGGTGTTCTACAAAAAAAATTTAAAAAATATTTGGGTTTAAATTTAATTTTTTTATTTTTTTCAGATTGTTTTAATGTGATGATATAAAAAATAATTTAAAAAATAAAAAAAATATTATTTTGATATATTTATAAATAAAAAATATTTTAAAAAGTAACCACTACTACTTTTAAATATCCATTAAAGCTAACATTGTCTCTTTTTCTAACTGATGGGACAATTCTCAATAAAAACAAATATCACCCTTGAGCTATTGTCATGAAATTATATAGTGGTAGTTGTGACAAGGCTAAATATCTCACTATAATAAAGACATAATATACATTTAAACATCTTATATTTAAGAACTAGGCAATAAAAAATATAAGGTTAGACTTGATAAGCTTCTTTTTTTTTGTTTTTTTACTTTTAAGCTTTCATTGCATTTCATCAACCATGAGAACTTGATTTGTCTTGAAATATGAGTAATTTTTACTTTTAGCTTTCTTAAAGTTTTTTTAGATACTTTCAGTTCAAGGCCTTTTTTTTCCTTACACTTTTAGTCCTTTCTCAATCACTTAGCTTTCATTCTCCACGTATCGAGTGTGATTTAGGCCCAGGTTTCCCTTCAAAAGAAAGATTATATCATGCTTAGATTGTGACTACAAATGATATATGTTTTATGAATTTTAAAAGGAATAAATAAAAATGACATTTTTTTCATTTTAAGAAGGGTTAGTTAGAGCCAATAAATTTTGATCCCGTCTAGTGTAATAATTTGCACTTGCAAAGAATCATGATTTGTGAATCTATAATTACCGAATCCACTACATGTCATTATGCATACCACTAAAGATTAGCGGTTCAATTTTGTATGTAAGCTTAAAATTATTTTGTCACCCTATATAGCTATATTAATTAACGTCTAGTCATTTTTGCAATCAAAATATTTTTAATCTTTCAGGATTGATTATCCTTAATTTCATATATTGAAGTTTGATTAAAATATTTTATCATTTTGCTGAAATACCTTTTATAAAAAACATCTCTTTTTTTGAAGACAATTATAAGACAAATAACAAAGTTCAATTCATTGAAAGAATATGATGTTATCCCGATACACATTAAAAATATATTGAAGCAAAATATAATGCTCATTCTCTAAGCAGTTGCATATAACCTATCCCTTGTTAGCATTTTATAAGTTGTTGGTCATGCTGAAAATAGTTAAATGACTATATGGTAGATGCCACCATTCTTTACAAACTCAATTTCCTCTTGCTCACTGACCTCTATATATGAGATTGAGTTTATAATGCTCATTCTCCATATATGGTAGATGCCACCATTCTTCGAAGGATGGCATATGGTCAGTACTCTTTCATGATGAATATAAATTTTGATTCTTACCCAAACTCTATAGCAAAAATCTTGAGTGATGGCCATTATATTACTCATAAAACTTGAATTCAAGATGTTACATGAATGGCCTATCTTGATGTAAAATAAGTATAGGGAGCATACACCTTAATGATAGGTTTTAGTTTTTTGATATGAGAGTAGTTAATAGGTTTACTACTTGGTCTCTAAAAAGAGTCTCTTATTAATTTTAGTTATCATCCTTATAGAGAAAATATAAGGGCTTAGTAGGTAATGAGATGTCATATGTACCAATCATTACAAGTCTAAGCACTTAATAAAGAGTTAGGGTTTACACTAACTTAAACCTTGCCTAAAAGTCATAAAGTAAGTTATTTGCCACTCACTTAATTTAAAGCTTTTTAGTGTGTGCTCTCACAAACATTATAAGTGATGCATAGATGCCTTTATATGACAAGATATGAAAAGAATACATAATAAAACTTTTAAACAAAGTAAATCATTCATAGCTAAAGAATAAACAAACATCAAAGTCATATAATATAAATAAATAAACAAACTTAGTCCAAAGATCTCCAATAGAGTCGTCATTCTATCATACCCTCCTCGTGGGGGCTTGACATCATGACAATACTTTTTAGGCATTTGAGAGGTTTTTGGTTAGCTTAGGGAGTCTCCACCATTATAGTTATTAAAAATCTTAATTGATCTTTTAGATATTCTAGGCAATGGATTGGTTGTATCAAAGAAAAGTGTTAGCATCCTTAGTACATATTACCTAAGATAAGTTGCATTGTTTTTCTCTATATTTGATGATATTTTTATTCTCTATTGGCTTACTAGTATGTCTTACCTCATAATATTTTAGATATTAACCCCCTTTAAGTTTTTTATCTTTATATTAAAAATAAATAATATTTTCCTTTCAATATCTTTTAAATATAGGCCAAAATCTTTTGGAATTTTATAAACTTGTTGCAAAACCCATTCATTTTATTTTAAAATGCCTAAATATTTTAGATTTTTATAATAATGCTCAAATAACTTTTAGGATTTTTGGCATATGCAATTAAAATATTTGATTAAAAATACTTTTATCCTTTTATCTTTTTCATTCCTTTTACCTTCTATTTAACACAAAATAAAAAAGTAATTAAAAAATGCATCATATACATAAAAATCCTCATTTTTTTACTATATTTCTACTTAAACATTCTGTAATTACATGTTTAAAAATCATAAAAAATCAAAATTTAATAATAATTTAAAACAAGCACTAAAAATTTGCAATGGTCATTCTAAAATTAGAAATAGGTTAGAGAGATTGCTAGGAACTTAAGAAGCACTTTTAAAGATTTTAAATTTGATGAAACAGTTGTGAAGTATGGGTTTCACGCGTTGCCGCCGCTAACGACATATATAGGTGATACTCTAACATTTTAGGATGCATATGATTTTATAGATCATGCAACTCTTCCTCCTTTCTTTATTCATATGCTGGTAGTGTAATAATAAGGAACCTGTAAAAGCAAGAGATAGACATAACAAATCTTGGTTATTTTTCTTTTATTCCTTTTTAGATTTGTTTCTCTCTCTCTCAACAAAGGCTTAACTGGTGCTATCATAGGTGGAGAATCATGCATGATGAATAGTTTGATGGCTATTTATTTGTTGTTGGTTTAGATTGGAAAGGAGGAAAACCATATGTGATGGCTAGTAGTTTATGGAGTTACAACATTGACTCGATTTAATAGTGATGACTTGTTCTTTATGAGTGCTGCTGGAGGTTGGGTTTATATGGAGGAACTTTGAGAGTCTATTGTGAAGTCAGTATTAGTGATCTTGATAAGGGTTGAAAGATTGTTACTGATAGGTTTATGTATGATGGTTTTATGTGTAGAGAAAAGCTAGGATGTGTTAAGGCTATCATATTGTGAAGAAGTAGTTGAAAGGGGAGGTTGAAGTTAGGGAATTGATAGCTAGTAAAGGTTGGTTGAAAGATGAAAGAAAAATATGGCATTGCTATTATTGTTCTTAGATGACGTTAATTAAGATGACAGAAAGAGATGCTTATAAGATTGGAACCAGTAGTTGATAAGGGATTGTTGTTCACGGTGGTAGTTTTGTTATGGTGGATGAAAGGTGCATGGTTCGAATAAATGTTATGTTTTGTAGAGATAGTGGGTTAATTATTTTAATCCAAAGAGAGGGATGAAGCTTTGTATTACTAGACAATAAGAGTGGGTTTCACCGTGCTGGTGGTGGTTGGAAGGTAAAAGAAGATAAGTGCTTGTTGGCTAGTGGTTGTGTTTTGAAATAATTAGTCTAGAGTTTTTGGTATATATCTTTTAAGAGTGTATGAGTTAGAAAGAGTTTCATGCTTCTCTTTTAGTTTTGTTTTTTTAATAGCCTCTCTTTTTTTATAGGCAATGTTTTTTGTCTTTTCCCTCTTAATTGTTTGATCTCTAACTAATTTAAATTCTATTTGATCCTTTATTTTTTTTCTTTTTTTCTTTTTTTCCTTTTTCTATATTTTATCTTTTTATTTTTCTTATTTTTTTTGTATTTTGATTTTTTTAAAATGTAACATCAACATTGATTCAATAACCATGTTAAATATTGAATGCATTGAAAGTGGATTTTATAATTTTTTTTTGTAAAAGATGTTGAAAATGGTGCAAATATGTTAAGAACATGTTTTCTAGGTTTTGTTTTTTGTTTTTTTGAAATTTTTTAAAAGTAAGGTATAAAATTGAGTAGCAATAAAAAATATGTTCAACAACATAAATCAAGATCTAAACCAGATATGAATGTACCAAAGACATATAATGTTGAAAATCATTCACTAAAAAATAATCAAGCATCACACATTAACAATCATCAACCAATAATTATGATTTGATCAAAATAAGTTTCGATATGAAAACGAAACCTAAAGGTCAAAACTCAGAAAAAAATAGTTGTTAATGCAAACAAACCTTGAATTATTGATTAACAAACTCATATAAAGATGTTGATGTAAATAAGCAAATTAAAAATTATCAAAATCAAGTAGCCAAAATAATGTTCATATGAAGATCATTGCTTAGAATTTGTCCAGAAATGCAAAATGTTATTCAACATAATATTGTCCTTTGAACCCTCCTAACCTATTGCCTTATGTTCTCATAAACCACATTGTCATGGTTATACATGTTTCAATTAAAACAAACAATAACAAACAATAAATCATATAAAACATGTATGGGGTTTCAATTCCCAAAACTGTTAAACCTAAACAATAAATATATTCAATAATTTAGGTTTTAAAATTAGCATTTTAACAGTCAATAAGACTCGCCAAACCTAGAAAATAAGAATATACTTTAAAACAAACATTACAAGCCTACTACCACCTTTGGAAGATTCTTAATCTATTCCAAATCATCCAAATATTTTCTAAGTATTCATTATACATTAACAATCAACTCAAAATGAAATTAATTAAGAAAAAAAATATTTTTTCTTTATTAATAAAAAATTAAAACTAAAGACATTATCATACCAAAACAAGTTCAAAAACGTAATTAAACATGTAAAATAAGCTAGAGGTGTGTCTTCATTCAAAGTTTAGTTTTACCACACTCAAAGCTTAAAAAATCTTTATGTTAGGCTATTGCATCTTCACATTTAACTTTTTTATCAAGATTTTTCTACCCTTTCTTTCTCCATGCTTTTTTTTTTCCTCTTTTCTGATCTTTTAATGGGTATTTAGAGGCTTTTTCTAGGTTTTAAATCAATATTTATTATAATTGATCAATTTTTGACCTTCTGATCGAAATGAGAAGGTTTTGGAGAACAAACTTGGTTTAGAAGATTTTTAGTGGTTTTGCTAAACTTTAAGATAAAAAAGCTATTTTTAGCCTTTTGATTTTAAGAGAAATATGATCAAACCCTTGATAAGAATCCACCAAAAAGGTTTATAGTCTAAACTCACAAAGAATCTAATATTTTTGTAAAATGGTTATCACAATCAAGGTTGACTAAGCCGATCATTTTCAAGGCTTTATTGGAGTAACTTTGTTGTAAACATCATCAAAGACTACTTGAAGGTGGTAAAGGAGGTGCACTCCTTTTGTTTAGATCCAACTTGCTCAATTTAGAGGTCTATAATTTCACATTCATTCATTTAAAGATACCAAATTAATCATTCGAGAACTACCTAAAGAAAAAGATGAACAATGGATAGACGATATGTTATCTACCTTCTATTCCAAATAGTGTGTTTTGAACATGAACCAAATGACATATCATCTAAGTTAACCAATGAGAAATTAGGTTTTTAATTTGAGATTTAGCTAAAATTCAATTTAGTCCCTAATCTCTCAAATATTTTTTTTATTATATCCTTAATTACCCTTTAACTTCTAATTATGTGCAACTTTGCTCTTGCTAAACTCAATTGTTAACCCCTAAGTTCAATGCCTTTTTCAATTTGATTTTTGGTTTCTGATTTATGCATTTTAACTCTTAATTGATAAAAAAACTTTCAAAGTTTCTTTAATTTGACCCCTAACTTTGCCGATTTCAGTTCCTAAAGTTACACATCTTTTTCAGTTTAGTTCCTAGTTTTAAATTTCTTTAATGAAACCCTTAATCACCCATCAAACTTTAAATTAATTTTTTTTATTAAGTTAAATCCTAAATTAAACTTAAAAACTAATTTTTATTGCAATTAAACCCTTAATAAATTCAATTAAACTTGAAATTTTCTAATTAAGTTCTTAAACATTTAATTTTGACTTTTTTTCATAATTAAAATTTTCTTGTTAACTAAGCCTTCATTAGTCAAAATTAGACCACCAATTTTTTCAACTTTATATATTATGATCCTCACCGACTAGTCTTTGACAATTTTCTAGGTGTTCTTTATATTCTCTCAATTAATATATAATTTTTTAAATCTTTTTAACTTTCTAATTTTTTGTATTTTTTTCTTATTTTTCTTGTTTTTGTCTTTTTTGTATATTTATGTGAGGCTCTAAAATAGGTAACAACATGCCTAATAAAAGCTATATATAAGATATTGAGATACTTAAAAATGCTCTTTTTAGAATTTTGTTATTTGCCAATAATAATGAGTTTAAAGTAGAAATGAACACTAATACTAAATGGGTAGAAGATCAATTAGTTGAAAGCTCTATCTTTGTCTACTTTACATTTATTAGAGGGATCTAATAATATACAGGAGTAAGAAACTATAGTTCCTTGTAAAATCTAGTATTAAAGTATAATTTCATGTATAACTTATGATGTATGTTAATTATTATAGATAAAAATTGGTTGAAAGATTGGGAATCAAGTACAAAAAAATCGATGGACCTTCATTGTGAGAATAAGGATACAATTGTGATAGCATACAATCTATTCCAACATGATCAAAACAAACATATAAATATTGATAATTACTTTATCAAAAGAAATTTTAATTAAAAGATTATAAAGTTTTTATTCATCTAGTTAAATAATGAATTAGTGTCAAAGAACCAATTAAACTTAAAAGTTTAAGTTAGAAGTAGAGGCTCCAAGATATGATTTATATAATTCTCTATTATACCACTTCAAGTGAAAATTTTCCAATCTTGAAACTTACACAGACCTAAACTATTTTATAATTAATTATTTTTTATTAAATAAAATATAAGTGATTAGATTCATATTCGTGATCAGTTAGTTAATAAAATCTAATATCATATTAAATGAACCAATTCAATAAAAAAATTTAGAGATGAGACCTTAATGTATAATTTATATAATTTTTATAATTTTCTAATAATCAATATATATATATATATACTCACCAAAACAATCTCAAAAATACTTTTAATAATTTGATTAACAAGTTATGCAAGACTGATATTGATCATCCGGCCTTTGGAGAAAGTGTTGGATAAAATTTGTAATTATGAATAACTCAAATAACATAATAATAAGAGACTGTGAAATCTGTTTTCTTCCCTAAATAATACCAATATATTTTTAGTATAAAGAAAGAAGAATAAAAATTCTTGGATTGAGGGTCACTCTCGTTCAGAAACCCTAGTTTAACAAAAGAAATAGTTACATCAAGGTGGAAGACGAATACTTAATTTGGCTGTGAGGATTGGAAAGACTTGCTTCTCAAGTTTTGGGAAGAAAGGTGCTTTTGACCTCGAGATTAGAACTATGGAAGAAAAGGACAGGTGGACTTGGTCTCGGAGGAAACTAGAAAACCGGTAGTTTTCGCTTGTTTGACTTCATCACAGCTGAAGTCATGAAACTGTTTGCTTAAAGTGGTAACTGTGGATGATATTTCTTTCGAAACACCAAATGAACCAAAGGAGTCTCTTGTCACATGTTGTTTCGTGATAAAATTAATATTTCTAGATGAATCCAGATCACCAGTTTTTTTATATATCGTATGTGCCTTCAGATTAATTATTATAAATATACTCGGCCATCTTTGAAAATATTTCACAGCAATATCATTTTCTTTTACTAGTCTTCGATCGCCGCTGTGGGAACACAAGTGACATCGCTGTCTTTTGTAATTCCACTCGGTGTGATGTATATTCTTTCTTAAAGTTTTTTTTTAATATTAAAAAAAATATTATTTTTTATTTTTTAAAATTTATTTTTAATACCAAAACATTAAAATATATAAAAATATAAAACAATAACTAAAAAATTATATTTTTTAAAAATATTTTTAATATATTTTTTTAATTCCTCTCTTGACTCTTGTGCCGCATGCTACTTTTGTGTGTTTGGAATCAATGTGCATGCATCGGATTGAAATTAAATACCCGTTCAAACATGTGGGTATTCAGATTATTCTACGCTAGGAGACTCGTCAGATCTTTGTACTATTAATACATTTTGCCATAAGCTGCTTTTTTCATGTTCAATGGAGGCCTAGTCGACTTTTAGCATATACTAATTATTTCATCCGTGCTTTGCCATGAATTTGACGCATTCTTTTCAATACGATAATATTTTCTACGTGTTTTTTAACTTAAAAAAAAAAACTGCAAATCAAAAACTTCATATATGCATTTAATCAAATAAACCAATATCTATTCATACCAAAAAATAAATCCAATTCCTTATTAATCAAAATTAATCAGTCAAAATTGTAATTCAGATATAAATTAAATTGGGTGAAACAATTTTTTTCTACAATTTTGTTATCTAAAATAAGTAGTTATAAAATTAACCAACCAAATATTAAGGTAACTGGATAAAAATATTCAACCAAAATAAATAATGTTGCTCAATTTACAATTAATAAAAAATTAAATGGTGAAATTAAAATTAATTAATTTAAGAATGAAATTGAAGAAAAATTAAGCAAAATATTGCACAATGAGTCATACATTTTTTTAACACAAAAAATAATCTAAAAGTTACCCATGTGTTTCCTAATCAGAAAAAAAAAATTAAACTCTATAGGAGTTGGTCTAGTGAGATCTATTTAACTTGATTAGTTTATAGATAACTCAGATAATCATTAAAAATATAGTTTGATAAAAAAATTTAAGGCAATATTTTTTTAAAAGATAAAAACATATTAGATCAATTCAAGTTAACCTGGGTTAACTTACCAACCCATATTTTGGATCATGAGACCAGAATAACTCCACAGAAAGAAAATCAAAACCAAATATGAAACACAAAATTTTAATTAAATCAATGTTAAATAATAAAATTAAAAAAATCAATTAAAAAAAGGTATAAAAAAACATTCAACTTGAGTCAACTTAGATTAATTTATCAAAGCTGCAACCTAGTTTAAGTTACTAGGATAATTCTATAGAAAAAAATCAAAATAAATTATGAAGTTGAATTCTTAATTAATTTAGTGTTAAAGGATAAAATTAAAAAACAATATCAATTAAAAAATAAAAAAACTCGAGTCAACCTAAGTTAACCTACCAAATTTATAACCAGGTAATAAAATCAAGATAACATCATAGAAAATAAATTTTTTTTTAAAAAATAGGACGTCATAAAATAATCCGAATCTACACAAATTAAGTCGCAAAAACTCAATCTGAGTCATAAGATTGAAATAATATCATAGAAAGCATATAAAAAATAAATTACAAATTCATAATCAACCCAATACTTAATGATAAAATTGTAAAAAATATCAATTAAAAAAACAACATTGTAATAGTGGGTAAAAACATGACTTAAATTTTAACAAATAATAATAACTTTCACTAAAAATATTAAAACAATTACAAATTAGATTGATCTTAATCCCCAAGCAAACATTATCATGAATTCTATTGAGTTAATAATTTAATTTTCATAAAATATATTTTTTAAATTATATGATAAAATATGTGGTTACAAAATTGAACATCAATCTAAAAATAAAAAAACTTATTTGAGATAGTGATAACTATATAACTAACTCACTAAATAAATAAATCATTTAGTTTATTTTTAACCAATCTAATATTCAAAAATAAAATTTAAAAAAATATTAAAAATAATTAACAGAACAAAAATAAAAAAGCATATCTAACCAGTCGATGAACTTGTCAAACTTATAAATCAGGTAACCTGAGCTAATATATCAAACATGTGAACCGAGTTATAAACTTTAATGAGATTATAATTTTTTTCAGAAATGTTTTTTATTTAACTATATGGCCAAAAAAATAAGATTGAAAAATAAAACACCAATATAATACTAAACTGTTGTGAACAATTAAATGAAAAATAAAAATAAAGATAATTAACATCACAACACAAGTGATTTATCTTATTATGTTTAATAACTTTCTTCATCAAAATAAATTTATAATAAAAAACATATAAAATTTATAATAGAAACCAAATTGAATAAAAAAAAAATACAAGGATGCACATATAAAAAACCTTATAAAAAATTGATATTTTTTTAATAAAAATTAATCTATAATTGTTTTAAAAAAATATCACATATGAATCTCACAAAACTCTTTTAAAGCTAAACACATTCAAAATCATTAAAAAATCATTATAAACTAATTAAAATATAAATCCAAAATTTATTTTAAAATATATCAACTAATGCATTAATTTTTAAAACATGCATTTTTTTATAAAAAATTCAAGTTAGGTGCTACTAGGTTTTGTAGGAAAAATAGAATCCTTTGTTTTGTTACTCGAAAACCTATTTTTGGCTTAAAACAAGTAAGAAACACCTAAAAGATCTTGTTAAACTAATCTATGACCATGAAAAAAATATAAAAAACTACCTTAAAATCCAAAATTCATAAAAAAATCTCGAGTTTATATATGATTTTTTAGGTATTTTCAAGTTAGAAAAAAACTTAACCTTAACTTCTTTTATCATAAGAAATCATTTAACACAAAAAAATAACTGTTTTGGTGATCAGATTCTTCACTAATCAACATTTTTTTTATAAGCTGAAATCCAGTTACTCCTTTTCTTTTCTTTAATAAAAAAGAACTAAAAAATAAGTAAAGTTAAGTTTGATATCAAAATTAAATTTTATAAAATTCAATCAACTAGTCATCTAATAACTAAAAATAACAAAAAACTTATATGAGTTTTTAACAAAAAAAATTCAATATGCTACTTTTGTTATTTGTGTTTTTTTTTAGATTTTTTTTTAATTTAACCTCTTTTTATAAAATAAAATAAAATAAAGGTTTAATTTAGTCATGAAAAAGCTTAATTATGTTAAAAAAAAGTTCAAAAATCAATTTTTTTCCTTCAAATTGTGCTATTATGATCCACATTAAAATTAAAATGTCAAGATGTAAATAGTATTTCTAGAAGGCTCGGATAATCAGATACATACATTTGTTGATGTGATCCTACCTTTCAAGTATATTTAATATATTAAAAATTATATTTTTTTTTATAAAAACACGAGATTAAATATTTTTTTATAATAAATTTTATATCTTCTTTAAGAGAAAGACGAGATATAATTTTGGATATATTTAATAATATAAAAGTTGAAAATAAAATAAAGATCAATTTAAACAAAATCTCTTATAATTGGTTATATATTTATCTAATATATTGTGATAAGATGTCAATTATCAAATTGTTTTTTTAATTTATTTGGAAATATAATTGTAATTATTTTTAAAATATTTTTTATATTAAAATAATAAAAATTAATAAATTAAAACCGTATAAAATATATATAAAAATTAATATTTTATTAAAAATAATTGTTTTTTAAAAACACGGTTTTGCACCATACAAGAAGGAACCTTTATTGAGACGCTGTTTCACTCTCCCTTCCCTCATCTGCTCTGTTTTACTGCTGATATAAGCGCAGCCCCCCTCGCTCGATCACTTGAATTTCAAGAGCCCTGTTCTCGTCTTCCATACTTCTCTACGTTCCAAGGAGCTAGTTGAAATGAACATGCTCCACTATAATTAAGCCTTTTCCTTGCTTGTTCCGTCTATTAGTTGCTCTGCTCAGCTTCTATTCTCTGCTACTTTCACCTTCCCTTCTAGCAGTTTGCTTCCTTACAAATGCCTAAGATGAAATAATCTTTCTTGTTGGCTTTAGCCTCTTTAATCACTCCATTAGATATATCTATATGTTTTGTTTTTCTCTGTTTACTTAATCGGTTACCATTTACTAATTCCCTTGAGTTTGTGTATGCTAATGATGTTTTAGAAATTTACGAGTATTAAGTTTAGAGCTTAACTTTGTAGGTTCCATCCTTTTCGTAGGGTTTTGAGGGATAGATAGATAAGATGGTCATGGATCCTAATTACACAGGACACTCTGATTACCAAAATGATTCCACGTTTGATGAAACGATCATGTTCCCAAATTCAGATCAATACCCAGTCATTGAGCTCGGATTTGAATTCAATACCCCTTCTCCTGATCTCAGCTTCATCAATCTTGATAGTGATCCTGATAGTTTTGGACTATCCTTTAATTTGAATCCAGCGGGGGAGCCATCTGTTCCTTCAACGAGCTTGAGCCCGGATGGAGGGTTACTTGACCCCTCAACGGGCTTGAGTCCCGAGGCGGAAGCCTCCTCTCTTTCTGAGGATAGTGATTCCACTGACCCGCTTCTCAAGTACATAAGCCAGATGCTTATGGAAGAGAACATGAAAGATCAGCCACACATGTTTCATGATCACTTTGCTCTAAGCGCCACCGAGAAGTCATTGTATGATGCACTCGGTGAGCAGTATCCTCCTCCTCTCAATTCGTCCGAGTCTTATCTCAACCATGAGAGCCCTGACAGTAATATTCTGGGAACTTGCAGTAATTGTGGTGATAATACCAGTAATGGAATTAGCACAGGCACCAGCAGTTTTACCACTGATTTTTCTAAAGAACCTCAGTGGGTTGGTGGTGACGCCGATGTTGGAGGGTCGAATCCATCTTTCCAGAGAACCTCTCTTCTCGGTGATAACCATCTCCAGTCCAATTTGCGGCCCAATATGCAATTTTCAGTGAGTCCATCGAATGGTTTCACCGATTCGCGTGACAGCCTTATGGGTTCCTCTGCGGGTGAGATGGTGCAGAATATGTTTAGTGATATGGAATCTGTTTTGCAGTTCAAGAAAGGGTTAGAGGAAGCTAGTAAGTTCCTTCCTAGTGCCAGTCAACTGGTAATTGATTTGGAGACAAATGCATTTTCCACATGGAAAAAGGAGAAGACTCCTAGAGTAGTGGTGAAGGAGGAGAAATTGGAGTCGGACAGCTTGCCTAATGGTTCGAGGGGTAGGAAGAATCATGAGCGAGAGGATTCAGATCCAGAAGAAGGAAGGTCTAATAAGCAGTCTGCGGTGTATGTGGAAGAGGGTGAACTATCGGAGATGTTTGATAAGGTATTGCTTTGGACTGGGGAACAATGCTGTGGCAATGACGCTGACCAGGAAGTAGGATGCAAGAGCTTGCAGCCAGATGAACAATCAAATGGATCCAGTGGTGGGAAAAACCGTGCTAAAAGACAGAACAAAAGAAAGGAAACAGTGGACCTGAGGACTCTTCTGATCCTTTGTGCACAAGCTATCTCCGCCAATGATTTCAGGACTGCTAATGAACTGCTGAAACAGATCAGGCAGCACTCTTCTCCATTTGGTGATGGGACTCAGAGATTGGCTCATTTCTTTGCCAATGGTCTTGAGGCACGCTTGGCTGGTAGTGGCAACGGAACCCCAAATTTTATCACTTACCTTGCTTCAAAGAGGACAACAGCTGCTGATATGTTGAAAGCCTACAAAACCCACCTTCGAGCCTGCCCCTTTAAGAAACTTTCAATTGCCTTCGCAATCAAAATGATTTTGCATGCTGCTGAGAAAGCAACTACTCTCCATGTTGTAGATTTTGGTGTCCTCTACGGTTTTCAATGGCCAATTCTTATCCAGCAACTCTCTCTGCTACCTGATGGCCCCCCAAAGTTACGGCTTACTGGAATAGAGCTGCCCCAACATGGTTTCCGGCCATCAGAAAGAGTTGAGGAGACAGGACGTCGCTTGGCCAAGTATTGTGAGCGCTTTAAGGTTCCATTCGAGTACAATCCTATTATTGCACAAAACTGGGAAAAAATCCCAATTGAGGACCTCAAGATTAATAGAAATGAGGTGCTTGCTGTGAACTGTCTATGTCGGTTTAAGAATCTACTCGATGAGACAGTAGATGTGGACTGCCCAAGGGATGCTGTTCTTAAATTAATTCGGAAGATGAATCCTGATATTTTTGTTCATACTATTGTCAATGGATCATACAATGCTCCCTTCTTCCTCACACGGTTCCGGGAGGCACTATTCCAGTTCTCCTCATTATTTGACATGTTTGATTGTACTTTACCTCGAGAAGATCAAGAGAGGATGATGTTTGAGAGAGAATTCTTCGGACAGGATGCAATGAATGTTATAGCTTGTGAGGGTCAGGAAAGGGTTGAAAGGCCTGAGACATACAAGCAGTGGCAGGTCCGGACTGTGAGAGCCGGGTTCAAGCCTCTCCCATTTGACCAGGAGCTCATGACAAAGGTTAGGGGCAAGTTGAAGAACTGTTACCACAAGGATTTTGTAGTTGATGTACACAACCACTGGATGCTGCAGGGATGGAAGGGTCGAATAATTTTTGCTTCCTCTTGTTGGGTGCCTGCATAGGAGCATTGGACAGAATTTGAACTTGGAATGGAGAGCTGTAAGTTTCTTCATTAGCTGGACAGGAACAATTAGTTTCAAATTCAGACTGAAGGTATGAAAGCCTTACAGAGTTACAATATAGTTTTTGCTCTAGCTCCTCTCTTATGATCTGACAGTTTTTATCCTTGTACGCTAGTTTGCTAGTTTTAGTGCTTCTAACTGAGCATTTTACTGCTGTTCAAATGCAAGACAGAGGTGTAATGGGTTCCAACGTTGCTCCTTCCATGTTTTCAGATGATCCGTCGGGCTACCTAGTTCTTGAGAAGAACCCGTTGAAGTTTTAGACTTAATTTGTAATTTCTGGACCTTCATTATCCTTTTATATATAAAAAAAATGCGATGGTTGATGGCTTGTTCGTCCTTGTCTAAAGCTTTACTTTCCGAAGGCCACTGGGGAGGATGTGCTTCTTACAGTGAGCTTTGGGAACAAGCTTGAAACCCTCTTATGTTTGAAGGATGTAAATTCATTACTGGCAACTGGTTTTTGTTGGGAAACTTTGTAGTCAAGTCATGTAGTTTTTGTCTAGAAGATCTTCCATCTGAAGCGGTGATCAAGGGAGTTTTGAGAGCCGAGTATTTATACATAAATTCATCATGGTTCAGCTTATCTCAGTGTCTAATAAATCATAAATTTAGTGCATATCTTCTCTTTTGATGAATGAACCTTTTCCTTTAATAAAAAAAACCCCTCGTCCTGATAAATTGTTACTGCTGATTGGAAACCGAAACCAGAAGGCAAAAAAACCTTGAAAGGCTTACTAGCTGTGGTTCTCTGGTCTGAAGTTTATGACGAGCCTTCTCCATGCAGTGGCAAGTGGCTATAGCCCATGGATGTTGTTGGAGTCGCTTTGATTTATTTCTCATCAAAATTTTGAAATACATTTGGATATAAGCATATGAAGATTTCATGGCTTCGGGCAACTGATGTAATAATTTTCTTAAGACTAATTGAATATACTTTCTTTGCTTCAAGGAAAAAAATGAAATATTTTTCTCATCTAAAGAAAACTAAATGTCCTCCTCGGACTTGCATGTGGAAAATTTTCCTTTCCTTTTTTTTTTAAATAAAAAAAGAATAAAAAATGTTGAAAATTCTGAACTTAAATCAACCACAGGAGGTTGGCTTGATGGTTAAAAATTTCATTCTGACTTTTTGAACTTTAAGTCTTTGAGGGCAAACATCCAAAAAAAAATTATTAATCTTTTTTAATGCAATGAATTAATGTAAGGCATGATATCTTAAAGATAATCCGAGAAGGGATTTAATCTTAATTGATTCACAAGTTCATCTGAGAATATTTTAACCATCAAATTAAAAAAAAATCAAACTATTTATGAGGGAATTACTTATTTAAGATTTATTTTTTCTGTTTAATCAAATTTTCATGATCAAATTCTTCCATTTCCGGTGCCCTTTATGCCCATGGACCGAGAGCTAAATATAAACATGGAGTGTCTGGGAACATAATATATGTTGAAATGGGTCGAATAATTAGGAACAAAAATCCTTCGCGCTTGTGAATCAATTTTAGAAAGCCCCATTTTCTCACAAACCATACAAACCTAAATCTATACCTCAATTTATTTTAGCCAACAATTTTTTTTAATTATTTTTATAAAATTTACAATTTTAATATATTGATGAATAATGAAATCATTTAACACATTACATTATTATATTTAAAAATTAAACATATTTTTAAGATTTTTTTAACTAACCCTTTTAAAAAAAATAATTTCTATGTACTCATGTTGATATGTGTGAATTTATTTTTGGCTGTCAAGATATCCTTCCTTCAAACAAATTTAAGCTGAAATGATAGAATATTTATATATTAATTTAGTGTGAGTAGTGACTTTCAAGTCCATTTCAATTAAGATAATCTTGGATAGATTTATGTCCATGTTCATCGTCCTTTTAAGTCCAACATTCTTATTTCAAATAAAAGAATTGGACCTTGTTACGAGGTCATTAATCATTGTTTTATATCTTAGTAGCATTTCATTTTAAATAAAAAAACATGCATTTATTAGTTTAGATAAACTCTTATAACATAAACATTTATTGTAAAAAACAAATGCAAAATATTTAAGTAGGATATATAAAATGATTATTATTATTTTTATTACATAACCAATCTAAAAATTAATTATAATTTTTTAATTATCATGAAACTAAATAATATATTTTTATTTTTTTTATATATAGTTCATCAAGATATTCTCTATGACAATGGCGTAAAGTGTAGACTTAAAAAATAAATTGACATGTATAAAGTTAATGGGAGAAGAAAACACTCATAAAAAAAACTCTTTATACATAATATAATATATAGGAGGCGATCTCCCTCCCTCCCTCCCTTTTCTTTTGAGAATTGAAATAAATATATTAATATTTTTAACTATATCATTTAAGAACATAATTAACTCTCTAATTGCTAATAAAATTTTGCTCAAATTACTTTTATACTAAAACACATGAGATTTTCACTATATATTTATCATCATGTAAAATATATATTTTTAGTTTGATCCCCAAACTTTATTTTTGAATGATCAAGTCTTATTTAATGAGTAATTAATTTTAAATTCTTATAAAAAGGTAAGAATGGAAGATGAGTGTAACAGCCCGACCTAACATGTTGTATATTGTCTGCTTTGGTTCGACCCAACCTGGCTTACACACCTCACGATTGTTGTTACTCAATTTTAAACTCCATGTGCTGGAGACGATGTATACCTCTTTTGAACTGAGTGTATGAGTTTAGCTCATATTTGCTAGAAGATTGACAAAAGCACAGAAATAAATATTTTTTTTCTTTAAAACCTTATTTGAGTTGTTTTCTGCTCTTTTTATCCTTGCTGTCATAATTTTTTGCTCCAACTTAGACTCTGATTCTAACTTAGTTTCATATGATATCTGACCATCCTATCTATATTCTGTCACTCATGACATGTTAAAAAATCAACCTACACCTTTATTAAGTCCTAGGGATCACTGTTTTCAAGGCAGACTCAGTCATATTTGGATGCTCACCATTGTCAGATCAAGAACCTTTTTAACTAACTAAATTACTGTCAAATTCTGTTCTTTAAAATGATTTTATCTCAGTTTGACTCCTTCAACAAAGTTGTAGTCCTAGATGTGTAGATAATTTGAGCTTTTGAATCACTTGATTTCGATATCAAAAGCTCAAGATATTCCTACTTGAATATCTAACGGGAAATCAGAGATTTCTACTATGAGAAGGATCCTAGCTCGAGTTTTACACTAAAAAACTCTATTGCTATCATAAATTTTATTGATTTGTTCTTTAGTCATCCTCTCAGTCATATCAGGATTCTTAACATTGTTAGTTTCTAAATTAGATTAAGAGACCCTTATAATCAACTAGATTACATCCAAATTCTATTATCTAAAATGATTTTATTTCACTTCGACTCCTTTATCAAAGTTGTAGTCTTGGACGTGTAGATAAATTTGAAATTTGAAATCGCTTGATTTTAATATCAGAAACTCAAGATAATCCCATTTGAATATCTAGTGTGAAAGTAGGGATTCCTGCCATGAGAAGGATTTTTACCCAAGTTTGCAAGGACACAATTGCAAGATGCTTAACGATTAAAGACCAACTGCAGGCCAATTTGAAGCCATCTTATGGATCAAGGACCAAATATAAAAGGTGTTAAAATAAAGAGTTGATTGAAGGTAAAATTAGAAGAAATTTTATCGGGTGATGAAATTAAAGAACAGGAATTAGATCAGAAAAGAAAAACAATGCCTCCCCATCTACAATTCTTTCTTCTTCTTTTTTTTTCGCACAGTTATCCCAGCTATTTTTTTTCCTTTTATTTACAAACCATGTTTTTATTGCCTCATTTTGAAGGTTGCAGTTAATGCTTCATGGTCCTAGCTATGAAAGGAAAGAAAGGAGCCACACCATCCTCTATACTGAAAAGAAATCACTGATGATCGAGAATTAGAATAAAAATATTTTAGTTTTATATTTTTGCTCACCTGATATTACACCTTAGAGTTAATGTAATATTTGTTTCCTTAATAAAGCCATGTATAAGTTATATATAAGCCTTGACTATTAACTTAAAAGGGGGAGAAAAATAAAAAAAAAAAAGAGAGGAGAGAACAAAGAAAAATGGGAAGAAAAGAAAGAAGGGAAGTAGGATAGAAAAGAGAAGAAAGGAAGGAAAAGTAACGAGAGAGAGAGAGCCAACAACAACACTATTAAAAGCAGAAAAAACATGGAGGTAGGGGTATGAATTTAACCAGTATACAATGTTCTCATTGCAATCTCCCTTATCATTTCCACCGAGAGGCAAGTAATAGGAGAAGGAAAAGAGAGAGCAACAGAAAAACGAAAAAAGAATAGAGGGAGCAGCAGATAAAACATAGAGAATAAAAGGAGTTTTTTGTTCATTATTATGAAAAGAGAGGAAAAAAAAGAAAGAAAAGGGGGGAAAATAGAAAAAGAATGACAAGAAAAAACACAGGAGATGATAATGCAGATAATAGGGGAACAAAGGTTTTCTTTGCTTGATCCTTTTATCACTTTGAAAGAAAGGAAAAGGGAAAACAAAAAGGAAGGAGGCGGAGAGTAGAAAGTAGAGAAAAAAAAATGTGGGAGACACATAGCGTGGACTGCCTTTTGGTCTCTATTTCATTCCCTACAATAAGATCTGCAGAAAAGAAAAGAATTAAAGCTAAAACCAATAAAGAGAAAGGGATGAAGACACATAGCTGAATGTGGGAGACTGACACAAGTAGAGAACAAAGGGAAAATAGCTAGAACATAAGAACACGAACAGACTAGCCAGCACGCCTTCAACATCGTTGTAGCTCCTTTGTTTTTCTCCAGGTCTATTATTCAGTTCTGCATGCATTTATTGGTTGCATGTGTTACTGTTCAAGTGAAATTTAATTTACTTGAACAGTAACTCACCAACTTTCATTAAGTTGTAACTACACCTTTAAATTGTAACTGTACGCTTTTGTGTCTAGCCGAGTCATTTGCCCGACCATACCTACTTGTTTTTTTAAAAAATTAAAACAAAGAGAAAGAGATTTATTTTTTGGCAATTTATTTCAAGGTTTGGATTTTTTTTGTAAAAAATATCAATATCATATTTGGGAGGAATTCATCTGGATTTTGTTTGTAAAAAAATATCAATATTGTATTTGGGAGGAATTCATCTATTATTCACTGTTAATGTTTGGATAAAAAAATCTTAAAGGGATGAATATCTAAAATATTTAATGAGAATAACTTGTTATTATTCATTGGTAATATTTGGATAAACAAGCTCTAAGTGGTAAATATCCAAAATAATTTTCTAGGGATATTAAGTTATCACACATTCTTGAAAAAAACCTCGATTATAATTAAAGACATTTTAATTTTTTGACTCCATGATTTACAAGTTGTGAAAGTATGAAATACTAAGACAAAAGGAGGATTTTAAAGCGCTCTGAATTTTCTTAGATTTCTAAATTTTTATCTCTCCTCTTTGTGATTTACGAGTCGCGAACTCTTGAAATACTAAAGGAAAATGAGCTTTTAAAGCATATGGAATCTCCTTGGATTTCTATCTTAATAAATTTAGTTTGAATCAACCTTAAAAAATAGATGGGATTAGAAAACACCAATACTATAACAATTGTAAGGCAAACCAAACACCAAACAGCTTACCTTAGGTAGGACGTACTAGGGGTGCTTCCTTTTACGCAATCAATCTCTTGCCTTAGAATCTCTGAAAGATCAGTTAGGTTCTTAGTGATCAAAACACTAGGTGCCAACTCCTTCATCCATGAAGAAAAACAAAAGACCCTGAAATCAATTGTGAGTCCTCGCGACGCCGCACTTCGTTTGCGAGGGTGCGACAACGGTTTTGTTTCTGGCAGCCTACAAGCTTTAAAACACATACAACATGTTGACAACTACTACTACTAATAAAGCCATCAACTCCTTATTTACCGATGTGGGATATTACAATCCACCCTCCTTAAGGAGCTCGATGACCTTGCCGCTATCATCGGATAACTGGTGAGGTCGGCTTTGATAACAAATGTAATTGCTTGGCCCAACATACTATATATTGTCCACTTTGGCTCAGTCCAATCATTCTTCCACATCTCATGGTTTTGTTTCTAGCAGCCCACAAGCCTTAAAACACGTACAACATGTTGGCAATAACACTATTAATAAAGCCAGCAACTAGCTCATCAACCGTCAATATGGAATATTATAATATTCCATCCAACAAGGCTGCTGGCTGAAATTTATAATGAAGGAGGATGAAAGCTTGCTTTATTGACTAAGATGCCCTTCATTTAATCTTTTAAGTGATTTTTGGGCAAAATATCAACTTCTAATTATAATAAAATGTCTTTCTGAACTTTAAAAATTATAAAATTTTAACCCAAGACAAGAAAATATGTTAAGAGGCTCTATGAAATTTATAATGAAAGAGGATGAAAGTTTGCTTTATTAATTAAAATGCCCTTCATTTAATCCTTTAAGTGATTTTTAGGTAAACTATCAACTTCTAATTATAATAAAATGTCTTTGTAAATTTCAAAAAATTATAAATTTTAACTCAAAGCAAGGAAACATATCAAGAGGCTCCATGAAAGATTTTAGATTTTTTTAACAGTCATGTTGAGAGATATGCATTTTAGTGTAAAACTGAATAATTTTCCGTCAAATTTCAAATTTTCTTATTTAGTTCTTACATAAATTATACCAATTGTTTTATGAAATCCTCGGGATCATTTTCTTTTCTTAAATATATGTATTCTATATTTTCACCATCTATTTTATTTATGGATTTATTACCATTTCGTAGTAACATACTAATATTTATTTGGTGCCTACACCATCAATGTTAACTTTTCTTTATACTATTTTTTATTTTTATTTTTTTTATCATTCTTATTTCTTGGGATCATTTTTCTTATTCTTTTATCCATTGAAACTAATTACAGGTTTTGTCGTCCTTATGAATTTTAAACTAAAATTCATAAATCCAGTAGGAACCCTATCCATACTTTTATATTTAATCATAGAGACTGTTCTCTCCATTTCACATAACATTCTCTATTATTTATATTTTTTTGGGAGTTTATAAATAAGAGATCAAAAACAAAAAAATATGGTAAATATAGATGATGTACCATAAGTTTTGAAAACATTCACTTTAGTCCACCAATTTAAATAATCTTGCATATTATACATTTACAGTCCCTCAAAATTGTTTTAATTCTATTTTGGTGCAGAGGTTTATTTTTGTTATTTTTTGTTCCTTTGTTGAGAGGGAAAAAAGGGGTTGCTAGATTTTTATAATAGAAAAAAACTTGTTGTTGGCACTAAAATAAAGGATTGTTGTGTCAAATTGTTCCATTTAATAAGAAAAATTTATATTAGGTGTTTTTGTACCTTACAAGTTCATAAAAAATAGATTTAAGCTCGGGTTAATTTTTGGGGCAGTTTTCTTAGGTTTTTTAAGACCGCGATGTCTTGCTTTTTAAGGTGTTTTAGGTCAAAATGGGTTGCAAAAGAGGTTTTTGGGTAAAACAAACATAGATATTAATTTTTCAGCCATCATAGTAGTCGAAATCTAAGACAAAATAGGCGACATGTTATCTATTATTGGCGATAGGAGTGATTACTTTTTGTTCGGTTTTTATAAGAAAAAAGTAACCAAACAGTTTTTTTTTAAAAAACCAAAACTGAAATTGAAATCAAAACCCAAACAAAACCAAAACTGAAATTGAAATCAAAACCCAAACAAAACCAAAACTGGTTCAAATTGATTGGTTTTAGTCTGGTTCAATTATTTTGGAACAAAAACCAGCTCAAACAGGTTTGGATTGGTTTTTCAGTTTGACTTATTTTTTTTTCCTGTTTTGCTTGGATTTTTTGGTTCTTTCTGGTTTGGGTTCAGTTTGGTTTGGTTTGGTTTTTTTAGTTTTAGGCTTATAAAACCACACTAGTCAGTTTTTTCAAAATTCTAATCAGTTTAATTAATATTTTTTCACAGTTTGATTTTTTTGGTTATATTTTTTTTTAATTTTTTTACTCACCCCTAGTTGGTATGGATGTCAAACCTTAGACTCTTGGGTCTAATATGGTTACCAAAAAATATAACTTTAAAAAATACAATTGAAAAGAGATAAAGTGATGTGACCGGCTAAAAATAAAAAAATAGATAAAACCTCCTCTCTTTTATTTTGCTAAGAGGAATTGTTTTAAAATAATATTTATTTTTTATTATGCCTTTAATTTTCAGAGAGGTTTTTCTAGTTCATTTATGATTTTGTTTTTATCTTTTATATAGATAAACTATGTTTTTAAAAATAAAAAAGATATTTATTTCTAGATAATATTTTTAATGTGTAACCTTACATGTTATTTCTTTTTATTTTATTCAATCAATTTAATGTTCTATTTTTTAAAATTAAATATCTTAATCTATATCCGTCTCTTAGTTTTTCAAGTTTTATTTTTAGATGTCATTAATGATTATTTATTTATTTATTTATTAGTACACATAACTCTTAGTTTAGTTAATTACATGTATGCATAAACTTTTTGATTTGTTATATTTGTTGAACTATAAAAATGCATTGGAAAGATCTATATATATAATTTTTAATGAAAATTTTTTTTGACCCATGGCAAAACACAAGCCAGATAGCTAATATATACTATTTTCCTTGACAAAAAGAGTAAACACTTGCTAATTTATTCGAAGATGTTGAAAAATTAACTAAATATTTAATATCAAACTATATACTATGATTAATATATATTTTTAAAATATAATGGATATTTTTGTTACAATACATGTATAAATTATAAACAACAACAATAGTAATAACAACAACAATAACAATAGTAGTAGCAATAATAGTAGCAGCAGTAGCAGTAGTAATAATAATAATAATAATAATAATAATAAAGAAAAAGAAGTTGATAAGAACTTTGAGATGGAAGATTAACATAAAAATTAAACAATGATAACAATAAATGTCAAGGTTAGAGGATCTACTAATAGTATATCAAACAAGTATAGTATAAACTCTTATTACTTAATTGGAAACCACACATTAGTAATCTTATTTCAATTAATGCTAATATTTATAAATCTCATCAGACATTCAAGATTATAATTTATATTAACAACAAATCAAGTTCCTTTCATAACTCAGATGTTGGTTATACCATATAGTGTGGGCTATGAGAGTGTCAAGTATTTGTTGTACCAAGTGTTAAACAACATATATCTAGATTAGTTATTTAACAAGTAAAGTATTAAAGAGTGAACAAGATAACAAATACAAAACATGTTAGTATCAAACATTAAAGTACATATTAAGTTTACACTATACTTATTCTTACACAATTAGTGTAACCTTTTCATCTTTACATAATAAACTTAGCTAAACATAATAAAAGAAAGAAAAATAAATAAACAAAATAAGAATATAAATAAGATAAAAGTTAACTAAGTCAATGAAAGGAAATGAAAGACATAAACTCGATATTAATGAAAATAAAGTATAAACATTACAAAAAATACAAAGAGAGAAAGCAAGAGCATAATCTTAACCTGAAAACCAAGATGCGTAAATGCATGACAAATGCCTGGTGACAATCCTTATTTTTTCTTATTAGCCTAAAACATCATTGATAATGTTAAAATTAAAACCACTTGAAAACCTAAAAGTTGTAGAAAATTATCTCATCTTTCTTGTGTAAAATATTGAGGTCATTTGGACTTTTAGAACTTTAGATATGGGCCAAACACTAAACAATGCTCGGGTTGGAGGATAAATTCAGACTTCTTTACTGTTGCTCCAATTTAAACTTAAAAAGGACCATTTTAAATCTTGGGCTTCATATGTAGGCTTTTGTCTTACCTTTCCATCCATATAAAATAGATCTAAATTCGAGAACTATAGCTCTAGATATGACCCAATTATCGAACAGTATTTTCGGTTTGGACTATACTGACATCTCTTTTCTAAGTTTGACTATATCTTTGTCCTTTCAATTTTAGTTCTTAAATTCATCAACCAATTCTTATATTTATATGATAGGTCTGTATTTAAAATAAATATTTACCACAAATTAAAGGTATCTTATATTATTAGATATGTTATTGTAAAACTTGTTTTAATTAAGGAGTTATTAATACTTAATGTGTAAAATGATGATATAAAATCTTGATAAAAAATGCACTTTTAAGTACTAATCAAGTTTGGTATGCCTAAGAGACTTTGTGAATTAATTGCTAAAACATAAGAGTTTTTATATTTTATGTTTCAGACCTTGCTTTTGTAACAGATTTTTCACCTAGTTATAATTTAAGAATGCGACCGTCAATTAAATCAAAGTTAAAGTACACATATCAAGCTTCCCAAGAAAGTATTGTGAAAAAAAGAGTTTGTTTAGACCTTTAAATCAAACCTGCAAAATCAAGTTGAAATCCTACTTGCAGCCTGAAACATCAAAATCATGTGATTTAAAATCTCAAAATCATTTATACATATAAGACCACAACTTTTATGAAGAATATGAGGTAAGATAAAATTATTTTGAAGGTGAAAACCTGGAAGCAATTTGAAAACAAGATTGGTCTTCTGAATGATTTAATTAATAGTGTTGACCATTCGACCACTGCTGAGAGTCTAACATATAAATTGTAGGTCTTAAAAACCAAGAAAGGTGCATATCAACCTCTAACATGCCATGAATGAAATAATATAGCTAGGATAATCGGATATTGTAAGAAACCAAGCATAAAACAAATTCTGAATGATTTAACCAACTTTAAGGACCAAATAAAACAGGAAGGAATTAAGTAGCATAAGGACTTCTAATTAGCCTATGAATTTTGTACAAATTTAACAGTTAAATGAGAGAATAAATAGAGCAAAATATGACTGAAACATGGTTTCAACAACATTCTTTTCTTCTTTATTTTTGTTAATTTTCCAATATTTATGAACTAAACTTTGGCTTTCGGTTTAAATGGAATACACCTTATCTTTATTAGAAAGTTGTGACAAGTAATGTTATTATTATAATTCTTTCATATTAAAGTATTTATCTTTTTTTTTGTTTAGAATTATGCTATTGATTGTTATTCAAGCTTATTGAATTTATTTGAGATGACATTAATGCTTTCTAGTTGTTTTTCAATCCATAAGTTACGGACTAAAGTAATAAGCAAAAAAATTAATTTGATTGTAGTAACTCTTATCTTGATTAATTAGGAAAGAATAAACTAAATTAAATTGTTAAATTGTTGAATGTTTGCTTAGAATAATTTCACAGACTTTACTCCTCAGGCTACTGCCAAGTGAATAAATATTACTTTCAATATTAAATTTGCTTGATAGTAAGAAATTGATTAGAGAACTTTATTTAATTAATTTGCTTGTAATCTAATTGATTTTCCTCATCTTTAAGGAATATCAAATTTATTTGCTCAACATGAAAGAATATTTATTTTTACTTTTATGATTAATAGATTTATAGGAATGGATGCGTGGATCTTTAAATTGAGTTAACAATATATAAATTTATTATTTATTATTTATTATTTTTAGAATTTTATTTCTTTATTTCTTTATTCAAATCTCCCATTCTTTTTTTATTTTAGTATATTGCAGGAATATTAAATATAATTTTCCTTGGGTTTGACCTGGTTTTCACAATCATACGATGAATTTATTTTGTTTGTAATAGTAACATTAGAATTATATTTTAAGGGTTCCAATGATCGACTAATGATCAACATATATACAACATCATCAACAAGATCTTGAAATATAATTTCAATGACATTAAAAACAGTAATTAATAGAGGTAGACACAAGCCACACTCACTAGCTAAAAATGATGAGCCTGATTCACTTGTTGACATGTGTATTACACGAGCTAGCCAATATTTCTTCTTCTTATTTAGTTCATTCCCTTATTCTCCTGCAATTGTCTAATTTACTTCTGGTTTAGTTTATCAAATAACATGCTAAGGGAGAAAGGGGGGGGGGAGGAGGATAAAAAAAGAAAATACCCGACTCACTTGCCATGCAACCACTTTTACTGGTATAATCACTACCCAAATACTTGATACAATTTATGGAAGCATCACTTATTAATACAATGTCTTACAATCATCATTAGTGCTAATTCTTCATGAAAAGTAATTAGATTAGCACACAAATTGTTAGTGCGGTGCCCATCTTCCTATACCCAAGGGTGTTTAAATTTCCATCAAGGTGTAACACCTCCCTCAATATGGAACCTACATTATTCCATATGATATCCATAATTCCATGTTATATATAAGAATAATAGAGCAGACCATACAACGCCACGAAGCCACATTGCATTTCCCAAACTTTTACTTTATTTGTAATATACTTTTCTCCTGCTTTAAAACTTGTTTTGCAAGTGGATGTTAAAGTCACAATATCAACTCATTAACCAATAATCAAGCCTAGTAACTCTATCAACCCAAGACACACCCATGGAAAACCTAATCTAGATTGAAGTTTTTACAACTTCATTAAAAAATATTTGGAATACAAGTAATTGAAATTAAAGATAAGTTATATTATAATTTTGGGTATAATTTTATTATTAATTATAACATTTATGAAATATTTTCTTCATATAAGGTTCTATTTATAATGAACTTTAAATAATTTAATTATTAAATTTATATTTGTATGAGTTTATTTATTTATATATGAATTTCTTAGTTAATTGAATTTAAGATTGTATCATAATAGTAAAAGTGATAAGGCTAATTGTTTCAAAATAAATAATACTATACAAATAATGAAATTATTTATAATATATGTGTTGACACTAGGATTTCAATAAGTCTAGCCCATGAAGCAAAGTTCTCTATAAAAAAAAATATATTATTAGGTTTGGATCCAAATTAAATTAAAAAACTTAGTTAAAATACATTTAATGATTTTTACTTTAATATCCTTCTAATTAAGGATATTTTAAGTAATTTTCATATTAATTTTCTTAAAATACCCTTTGCATGAAGGATATTTAAGATAAATTACACATGATCTATTTATAAATAGATAATAAAGCCATCAATTTAAACATAAGTATAGAAGACAAGAAAACACAAAAACACAGGAGTTAGAAGAAAAGAAAAGGCAAAGAATAAAGACCAAGCAAAAATATTTGAAGTTCTTTCAAGAAATTCAAATATATTCAAATATATCAAAATCTTTTCCTTCATTCAAACCAAATAAAAAAAAAACAAGGGATCACAATCCTTTCTTTTATCAAAATAAATCAAGTTAAGATGTCATGTTGTTAAAGCTTTTGAACTTTAATGAATACTCTTTGTTCTGTTAAAATCAAGTCAAATCTATATATAACATGATTAAATTTTTCAAGCTCATATGATATTTTTCGTGTTCATTGAATCAAGTCAAATCTATATATCATACATATAAAATCTTTTAAACTTGTGTGAATATTTTTTATATTCATCAAATTAAGATAAGATTTCACATGGTTAAAACTTTTAGATTTATGTGAATATTTTTTCATTTAAAACAAGATTCAAATTTGATACAGGATTCATTCACATGAAGAGTACCTCAAGAAAGTTTTCATCTTTTTTTTAATCAAATTCATTATTGTGATTTTGACATATATTTTAGTGTATTTTTTAATACATGAAATTTTGTGTGTAGAACATGAAAACCCTTTTTTCTTACAATAATAATTATATTGAGTGGAATTTTTTAAAGACTAAATCTAAGTTAAAATTAGTTCAGAACTAGAATATTTTCATATGACAATTGATTTTATTTATATATTGATAAGTGTATGTTTAATGACAGATCGATCAGGTATGAATCCAAAAAAGAACTTAATGGAACCCGTGATTTTTTTTCTTGATAAGCGTATATTTGATGACAGAGATTAATTGGTCAAGTAGTTAATAACTCAAAACCTATAAGTTAGAATGTCATGTTTGGATCATCAGTATCTCTAAAATTAAATAAATCAAAATAAGAAAATAAATAAAAACTAATTAAAGAATTTATGGACCCGTGATTTTTATGTTTCTCTATAATTTAGCAAAATACATTTTTTTAATTATTGTTGAATCTTTTTAAAATGACTCAGATTTTAATCACATATAAAGGTAATTTACTAATTAAAACTATAGCTTAATTTAATGTCATGTAGTGTCCTATTGAATTTAATTAAGAGAATCAAATTTAGGTTACAGCAATGAAAGAAATTAGGTTGAACTGATTCCTTTTCTCGTAATAAAACTATCAATACAAGTAACCAGGATATATACATGCTTGCATATTAAATAAAAATATTTAAAATTTTCAGCTAAGTAAAATTTTATTTTGTCTCTTAACCTTATTCTGGCACAACAACTATGAGACTTTACTGTTAATATCGAAGACGCAACAAGAAATCATTGGTTTTTTAATCTATATTGATCAAGTCTCCATATAACAATCTGATTTAGTCATAGTTAAATCTCCTTGATTTATGTGTGAAAGTGTATATAAATTATGTTGAAAATTTAATATTATTTCTTGTTGGTCCACAAGTAAAATAAATTATGCTCTTTGATTGTTTCATGTGTAATTGCTTGCCAACTTACATAAATTAGTTTGAGTTCCTTTTTTATTTTAATAAGTAGTTAGATAATTATAAGTCCATGTAAATCCTTACTAATTAATATCTTGGGATAATTAAAAATATGAATAATCAAATAAAAAAAATAAAAACACACCCACTTAAATAGAAACAAATTACAAGTATATATACTAAGCATCGATCAACTTTCAAAAATCCGGGGGCAAAAATACAGTGTACCCTAAATTGTTTTCTTAAGTTTGCTGGCGGGTATGCAGGAGAGAAGGCAACCTCTCAAATATTTATGAATACGCAGAAAGCAGCCGAATGCAGTAGAATATTTGACAACTTCACCAACAGTTCTTGTCGTAAAATTAATTATCTTCTGCTGCATCAATTTCAAATGACGGGAAAACGTGTTGCTTCGAATTGCTTGCGTCAAGTCGGTTTGTGTCCCGGGTCAAGATTATATATATTATATGCTTGCCGTGTGTTATCTGGTTTGTTTTGTCATTTAATATATATCTTGATTTCTCTATATATATTTTTTTCAACCTGCAAAATAGTTCTTGATGAGCTGTAGCTTAACTGACATTAGCGTCGTCTTTCCATAACACGTTTCGGATTCAAATCTTTTCTATGTAACGTAAAAAACACAACTTATAAAATTATTTACAGTTCATAATTCAAGAATTTTATGTATGAATGAAGTTACGTGTCTGAATTACCATAAACCTAAAAAAAATCAATTACCCGAAGAGAAGTTGATGCAGTTGTGGCATAATTTCTTCACCACAATGATTTAAGTACTCTACAACAGTGCAATCCACTGCGGTTTAGTAATGGCATTTTGCGACTAATTGTTATACTGCATAAGAAATTTCATAACCTTACTTTCTAGGACTCTCTACGCGACTACGTACCGTGAATTTTGACTCGTGAGCCGGTGTGCAGAAAAAATGGAAGTGAGTGCCCAGGGCAAGATCGGCTCGATGCAATATTCTTGTCCCTTCAATGGTAACTAACATATTTATATATATAGCGATATAACTACAGATGCTCTACGAATTGGGCGACTGCTTTGACGGAGATTACTTTTCCACAATCCTCACCAGTTCGCTTCCGGTTTTAGGCCCATATAATACAATTTATGGAAGACTAGAGCATCCCTACACATTTCTGATCCGATCAAAAACAGGTTATTTATGTTTCATAAGAGTATAATCTGGAATCGGTAACAAAGTGAAGTCGCACGTTATGTGTTTCTTATTATTTATTCCTATTCATAGTTATGGGCCTGAAACTCAAGGGATGTTAAAAGACAGAAGTGCTTCGAGCTAGGGTCAAATCCTTTGAGAACAAGCTAGGTCCCGTAAAAGGTGGGAAAACGCAGAATTTGGTTTCCTCATGCTTTGCAATGAATCTTGTTCCTTAACTTGCATAATTCTTTGGACATCCCACACGAGGGGCATCTGGCTTGTGGGTCAAAAAAATCTGCTCAACTCCACTTGTATAGCGTGAAGCTCAACGACGAATACGTCATAGAATAATGATTTTGGTCTAATAATCTATGTTTATTTCTAAATTTATGAAAATCCTGATATTGATGTTCAAACTTTCCCAATGCCAAGTTCAGGTAGGAAAAAGTTACCTAAAAACTGTCTCCACTGTACTGTACTGCTGAAATGACATTATATTGCAGAGAAAAACAAAATGCTGTGTACCATTCCAGCATTATAAAAAGAGGTTATGTTCCTTGTCTAAGTGCATTAATTAATTGTGATATCGTATTAGGTTTCTTCCTGTTAAGCTATTACTTTTGGCTTTATTTTGTTACTATTCACAAACCAAATATCAAGTTTAGGCTAGCCCGATCTCTTTCATCTTTCCATATTCATGCAGAGCGTGTTGCTGCACGGATACTCAGCTGCTGCTCATAAATTCAGGTAAAGAAAAAAAATATGGGGCCTATTTAGCGATCTTCCATTCTCCGTTGCCTGTATAAGTTGCACACTTTTGTTACTTATATTTACTAATAAATCATATAAATCTATTTATCCATCTCAGTTAACCAGATGGGGGCCATTTCTTCCAACAGCTTCAACTGCATACAAAGGAGCATTATGTGAAGAAGCAAAAACAGACCTGGTGCATGAGAATGAAGTTGTGATCAGAGTACTTTTTCTTTATTGCCTGCTTCGTTTTGTACATTTCCGTATAAAAAAGTACATTGAAGTATATAACGGATCTCTTTGTATGCTACATGCATCTAAATACTGCCTAAAGACATCCTTCTCAACTCCTGACCTTCTATATATAGTTCCTCCTAATTCACACTCCCAAGAAATTGAATCCATCTCTGAACATGAACCCAGTTTTTAAAGATCCTTCAGCTGATACTGTTTTGGAGTGCATCAGCCAGATTCTTATGGAAGAAGAGTCCAATGAACAAACCTTTAGTGCACGGGACTTTTCTCTTCGGGCTGCTGAAAAACCCTTTTCTGATATCCTTGATCAGAAAAGTTCCTCGTCAGACAGTGAAGTATCCGATCCAAATCAAATTATAAAGACTGTTAGTACTCACTGTTGCAATATTTATGGTTGTAACAGCTCCGAGACAGCTGAAAACACGGTTGTGTCCAGCTTCATACACAATAGAGAAGCCCCGTCTGTTAACTACACTGTCCCGTCGAGCTTGCAGGTCAATTCACCTCCATTTTTTCCTGAAAGCGTTTTTCAAACTTTCCCTGAGCAGGTGGATTCTTCTGTAAATGTAGCCCTTGGTGCGAGCCAATTGGATGTGTTGTTTAAGGGAGGGACAGAAGAGACTTGGGAATTCCATCGTCAGGCAAATGAAATGATTCTTGATTTTGAAAACAACAAAGTGACTCCAGTCATGGCGACTAAAGAGAAAAGTTATTGGGATCACCCGGCATGCGAGCTGAAGAAAAGAAAGAATCATTACAAAGTGGAGAAGAAGTCCGAAACGAGGAGAAATAAGCACTCTTCAGTTTATGCTGAAGCAGCTGAGCAATATGGAATGTTTGCTGAGGTGTTTCCGTCTAGTGGTGGAGATGACGAGCCAGTTTGGTTGAACCTTAATGAAACATTTCAAAATAGTCCAGGTATGATACCTTATCTAAAAGAACAATCAAGAGGATCTAATTATGGAATGCTCTTCAGGAAGAACCTCGTTAGCTGCAGGGAATTGGTTGATACGAGGACTCTTCTGTTACACTGTGCAGAAGCTGTAGCAAGCAACGATCACGGGAGTGCAATTGAACTATTAACACAGATTAGGCAGCATTCTACTCCTTTTGGTGATGGATCCCAGAGGATGGCCCATTGTTTTTCTAATGCCCTAGAGGCTCGCATGGCTGGCAATGGAAGTGAGGTATATGCAAATCTTGCTGCTAACAGGGTGACATCCGAATGCATATTAAAAGCTTGCAGACGATTTATTTCAGCTAGCCCTTTCATGGTCATGTCGAATCTCTTCTCAACGCAAACTATCATGGACCTTTCTGAAGATGCAGCAAGGCTGCACATCATAAATTTCGGTATTCTCTATGATTTCCCATGGTCTTCCTTAATTCAGCATCTCTCAGTGAGACCTGGTGGTCCTCCGGTGCTTCGCATCACCGGAATAGAGTTTTCCCAGACTGGTTACAGGTCAGCAGAAACAATTGAAGAAATAGGTCTTTACTTGGCAAGTTATTGTGATAAATTTAATGTCCCTTTCGAGTATAATGCGATATCAAAAAAATGGGAAAATGTCCAACTCGAGGACCTCAAGATCGACAGAGATGAAGTAACTGTTGTTAGCTGTTTATACAAGTTTCGGCACCTCCTTGATGAGACAGTAGTCTTGAACGGTCATAGGAATGCTGTTCTTAACTTAATTAAGAGGATTAATCCAGCTGTCTTCATTCATGGGATCGTTAACGGGGCTTACAATTCTCCTTTCTTCGTTTCGCGTTTCCGGGAAGCCCTCTTCTACTACTCATCATTGTTTGATATGCTCGAAGCCATTACAGCCCGTGAAGATCCAGAGAGGTTGGTGTTTGAACAAGAGGTATTTGGAAAGGAAATCCTGAATGTCATAGCATGTGAAGGATGTGACAGAATCGAAAGGCCAGAGAAATATAAGCAGTGGCAGGCTCGGAATGTAAGGGCTGGGCTCAGGCAGCTCCCACTGAAAAAAGGGATCATGGAAAAAGTGAGAGAACAAGAGAAGTCAAGTTATCACAAGGATTTTCTGATGGATCAAGATGGCCAGTGGATGCTTCAGGGATGGAAAGGCAGAATCCTATTTGCCATTTCCTGCTGGAAATCTGCCTAACCAGGAAATGAATCCATGCCTAGCTAGCTTTGGATTTTTCTGCTCTTAAGGAGGCTTTTTTTGTATTTGGAGTTCTAACTCGCTAGCTGTTGCTAACCTATTTCAGACATGTGCTCATTGACGCTATATTACATATGAGAATAAAATTTCGTTTTGACAAGCTTCGAGATTGTCTTATTGTGTTTAATTTATCTTTACACATTAATATTGTAAAATCATCTGGTTAAGTTGGAAAAAAAAAGAAGTGAAAACCTTTATTGCTAAGCAACAAGCATCTTGTATCAGAGATCCGGAGATGAGAAACGCACCATCAAATTTTCTGGCCTATAATATGGAATATGATTGAATTATAATAGCTTATGTTGTGGTTTTGGAAAATTAATTTTGAAAAAATCACTTTTAATTATGATTGCTAAAGCTAAAATTTATGTTTGGTTTCAAAAGCATGAGATATATATTTGTTTAAGAATATGGTTTAAATTATTGTTACACCTAAAATAACCAAAAATGATATACAATTATTCAACATATAACACCAAACATCAAATACATATAACAAGACTAATTGGTATTATAGAAACTTCAATTATTGTCCTATCAAACTTGATGCGATTCCACAGTGAAATTTAGCCAATATTAAACATTTGTTTCCTCTATATATTTGTGAATATAGAACCATATCAATAAAAATATCTTAAGGAACATAATTTGGATGGCGGTTAAACTAAGTAAATGTCATTTTCCATTTGGAATTCCTTTTTATATAGTTATGTACAGCTATTAGCACCGTAACAATTTGAACTTGAATTTTATACAGAAATAATGACATGTTTTGCAAATCTCTTCGTATTCTTTCCAACCTCTAAAAGTTTGCTCCATTACACATCATATTAAAAAATGAAACTGATTGAATAACTTCTCTCTACTTTGTGATGTCCTTTACAATGAAATTCTATAAGATGATATATTTCTCCTCTATATGGGCCCTAAAATCCATTTAAATAATTAGAATAAACAACGAAATACTTCCTTATATTAATTTTTTTTCTGTAAATTATTCCTAGTCACACAATACAAGATAATATTAATGAAATTTATTACCATTTACATTATCAAACCCAAGTACTTGCTAGTGGCTTTGAAAATTTGATATTTGGATTAACAATAGTTTCAAGAAAAATCCTTATATCATGTACGCTACCTTCTCATCCTGCTCAAATAAAGGTAAATTATATGTCAAAGCTACATGATACCATTACATTTTGTGTTGGTACATCTTTTCTGTTAATAAATGGTATTTGATTTTCTTGTTATACATAAGCACGAACATGTGCTTCATTAATCGTTTCAATATAATTCTACATCTAAAAAATAATTAACAAAACAATCAATTGAAACATAGTTGATATAATTTGTTTTGTTGTTATTTAAATAATAAGTCATTAAACACCTTTAATATCACCTTGAAACATGGAATATATCTTGGATTTGTTGTGATTTCTCTCAGTATTGTTGAAAATTCTAGATCTACTATTTTAATTATTTCAACTGCTAGCAAATATACTGACCTAAGAACTTCATCAAAATATCTACTCATAATTTCACATGAATATTGAAATCTCTCATAATCTTTTCTATTTAAAGCACTCATTATTAAAGTACATAGAAACATGTTAACCTTCTCAATAACACATATTCTCCTTAATATTTTCAATCCATACTATGTTTTTAAATCAACATATAGACTCTAAAACCTAACTATATTCTAAATATGTTAATAGAACATATCCAATTCTTATTTAAAATTTCATTCAACCATTTCATTCTCATGTTGTGTGAAATTATATATGTTTTTTATAAATATAATTATTATAATACATGGCAAGTGCTTTAATTATGCATACAGCTAGTTTATGCCAATCAAACTCTCTAAGTTAAAACAGATATCCTTCCTCGTTATCATCATATTCATTTTTATCATCATCATCATATTCATTTTTACTATAATTATCATTTGTATTGCTATCATATTCAGTGGAATGGTCTTATGAAAGGAAAGTTTTAATGCCATGTAATACTTGGGTTAGGAAGTATTCTAAGGGATTTGGCTAGCAAGAAATAAATTGATCTTTGATACAGAGACATCACATTGAAATAATATTTTTTAGTTAATCCTACATCGCCTTGTATTATGGTTAAGGATAAATAATGACTGCTTAAGTTATACAGGTATGAACTTGATCAAGGGTTCGAATGGTAAAATGAACTAGACAAATTAGTTAATCTTTAGATTTTAAACTTCTTATTAAAATTATGTTGATTAATTGGAAACATGTAAATAAAATGAGCATAAAACAAAAAGAAATAGAGAACAGTAAACTCAAGGTATGTACAAACATTGTACTTAATGATATTTTCTCCACAAAGCTATCCTCTGGGATTAAATAAGTTTCTCAATAAGATGAGGTATGCAAAAATAACAAGTAAAATAAAATAAAGAACCCAACAAGTTTTGAAAAGAAAAAAATAGAATAAATATTTTATGGTTATGTGCTATCTTTTACAAAATGTTCATGGAGGAGATATATATAGGTTGAGAGTTTAAAATAACCAATAAGAGAAATACATGGTAGAATAAAAAAGTGTTTAATAGAATTTTTGTAACATGTAGTTGTTACAATAATTAATAAAAAAAAAGTTGTTGAAGAAATATAGATGTTGTGGTGATTGTTAGAAAAATAACTTCAAAAGTTGAATTTTTTTTCAATTTAAGGGTAAAAAAAATTATTATTGAATACAAAAGGTTTATAAAGCTTAGGCATTGCCTTGCATGTGAGAGGGCTATCAAAGATTTTTCTCTTGCTCAACCCAACTTTATACGTACGAGCTTACCACTTTTTTCTTGTTAGTTATTAACCCATATCAAAATTTAAAAATATTTTATTTTTTTAATATGAAATTGGAAGCCCATTGATATATACTTTATGTTTACAAAAGAAAGTTGTATTTTTTAAATGTGGGATAAAAAAAATTTTGAAAAGATTTTTAAATATCATTATTTACAACATTTCTAGCATGTTGCTTCTCTTTTAATTTTTTTTGATCATATGTACTTAAACACTTGTTTTGGTCTCTTTTTTAATTTTTTTAAAGCTCTAAAACTTTTAAACTATTATGTAAATTTCTGATGAAAGACCACCTATATTTATTATAGAATCACATGTAGAAAACAAGTATGGTTGGAAGTTTAGTATTTTTTTTAGTTATATAGTTGTTAATTTTAAAAAATAACAAAAATCACAATAAAACCAAACACAATTAATTTTATTGAGTATAAAAGTTTTATTAATTTTAATATTCATTAAAAAATAATTTTACAATAACAAATGTATCGCTACAGAATAAATAATTTTATCAATTTCATAAAAAAATCTAATTTCTCAAAATCCTCAATTTAACAATAAAATTACCTATTAAAATATCTCATTATTTCTTCAATTATAATACACCTAAGTTACAAAATCAAATTTTATTTTATTAAATGACAAACAAATTCAATTTTCCTCAAATCTCAAACAAAACCTAACATATACAACATATATTAATACAATAGATTTCTCTAAGAAAAAATTATAAGACATTCAAATATACAGGAAAACTACAACTACAACAAAATATTTCAATTAATTAACCTAAAACACAAATGGGTTAAAAAAAATAGGTATCTATGTTTACTTTTTGATACTTGACAAAAATATCAATGATGGATGTTGACAGTACTAATACAGACATAAATTAATTGTTTTGTTAAGGTGATCGGATTTGTGAGAGAATAGGGGTTTGCTAGTTGGTTTATTTACAAAAAAAAAAGACGAAGAAGAAAATAGAGGAGGGAACTATCAGTTATAACTTATTTATATTTGTCGATGGAAATATTATCTCAGTAATTCATGGCATGTTAATATTTTGATGAATTTTTTATTGTTTTTACGAAATCAAAAATTACTAACATAACATAATTCATTGTTATTTTCATTAGTAATTAGTGATGAAAATATCTCATCACTATTTTCATTAGAAATTAGCAACATAATATTATCTATTGATTTTTATTTTTATTTTCTAAATTCCTAGTAGTGTTAGGTAATGAAAAACTTAGCACATGTTCTTATACAAATGATGTTGTTTATTTATTTATTTTTGAGAAGTTACAAAAACATTGATGTTATAAAATTACATAAACTATCTGAAGATTTAAATGTTTAACATAAAATTATTTTTATATTTAAGTAAATATTTTACAAATCATTTTTTGTCCTCAAAGTCTAATTAATTTTTAAAACATTAAGAGCATTACAGGTTCCAACAAAGAATTTTGAATCTCTTCTAACTTTTATATATTCATTAGTAATGGATCAATATATTTTAAAAAATTAATTTTAAGCTTGAATTATTATTTGAAAGGTCTAAATGCAAGGTGATAACCTAATATTAATGGGTGAGGCTTACATCCATAGGCTTAGATGACATGAATCTAGCTTGCTTCTAAGCTTGACACCCTTGGACATGGTTAAAAGCAGAGCCCAAATAGACATAGGTCTGGCGAGCTGCGAAACCTAATTGAATCCAAACAAATATGATTTTAGTAAGATATTAAACCCAAAGTTTTTAGGTTCAGTAATATGCTGAGCCTAAATGAATATGAGTTTAACGAGTTGTCAAATTCAATATCTTTGGGTTTAACTACTCACTGAACACAAAACAATATAGGCTTGGAGAGTTGTTAGATCTAGAGGCTGTTTGTTTATGCGGTTGCGTTTTAATTAAACCACAGATTTAAGTTGTTTGGTAAAAGAAAAAAATTATTGTTCATGGGTCCCACGTTATTTTTGCATTCGAGACGCAAGGAAAGAAAAGTAATGAATTTTTACTTTTCACATAC
The DNA here is from genome assembly GCA_015708895.1 of Populus ilicifolia. NCBI lineage: Eukaryota > Viridiplantae > Streptophyta > Magnoliopsida > Malpighiales > Salicaceae > Populus > Populus ilicifolia. The sequence continues at coordinate 655,294 of SRLM01000278.1, read as the reverse complement.
TGCGCATGTTAATTGCACTATTCACTAAACAGTGTAGCATATTACACTGTTCCGATTAGACCAATTCCGGCCGGATCGAGTCCGGTCCAAAGCTTAACGTGTATTGAATCGGGTTTAACATAGTAAAATAAAAGAAATATTTTTAATTTTTTAATTGTATTTTATTAAAAAAAAACTAGTGTTTAACATTATTCAATGACACTACATAAATTAGACAGAGATCACTTGATGACGTAACATTTACAGAATTTCATCGCAATTTCAATTTTGTTCCTATTTATATTTTCCCTGATATTATTTCATACTTAAGAAACCAAAAAAACTATAGTCCTTGTCATATATATTTCATACGTGATGAAAATGAAAAATATTTTATATAAAGTATTTTTCATTTCATGATATAATAACAATAGTTAAATCTACAATATTTAAATTAAAAATCATTAATATTAATATATATTTTTTAAAATTATTTTATAACCTCAGTTTTAAAAGTATTATTAACTAAACACATTAAATTATTTTTTGTTCAATCTTAATTTTAACCAAACATACATAAATACTAAACAACCTCAACCAAAAGCATTTTTTATAAAATAACTTTTTTCAAACCACAATAGTTACCGTAATACCAAACACACTAATGAGCCTAAGCTTGTATGAATTTAACGAGTTGTCGGACCCAGCATCCTTAAGTTCAGCTTCACTATGAGTCTAAATAGACATGAGTATGATGAGTTGTCAAACCCATCGCTCGTATGCTTGGCATCATGCCTAACCCGAATGGGTATAAGTCTGATGATCATTATAGGCTCCATGTTGGGACATAAAGCTTCATTTTTTTAATCTTATGACTTTAAGCATAAAATGTTAATGTCAACAATATTCATCTTTCTACATCCCTGGATATATAGAAATTTTATATGAGCCTACCATATTTCTATCATCATTAATATTGTATAAGATATATTTATCTATCATTAATTTTATTAGAAGGAAATGATTCTCTATTCCCTTCACTTTAGCAAAAACGACAAGGTTCTGGCTTGTAAATACCCTCTACATCACCCTGTAAATGGTTTATAATTCCTATTCTTTAAATATTCATACTTTTAAATCTCAAAATATTTATTATACTAAAACATGAATAAATACTCTTATTCTTGGAATTTACAGCTTATTTTCTTATTTATTGCAATTCTTTACTTAAAATTATTGAATTTATAATCCAATGGTCCCTAAATCTCATCAAAAGAAATTATTTTAAAGGTGTTAGATCTTTTACCACCAATCATCTACCTCTTGAGCTCCAGAGAATGGAATATTGACATGAATATATGATTATTTATTTTCCAAACATTCAAAAACCACATTTCTAAGCATATTAAATTTTAGAACATCATCAACTATAATATCATTATATCATTTTTTTCTAAATTATTATTTTCAAAAACATTAAGTTTTTTTGTATAATAATAATAATGATGATGATGATACAAACACTTGATTGAAAAAAAAAATCAAGGTATATACAATCAAATGAAAATTATACAAGAGTTGAAACATTTTATTTGAAAATTTGTAAAAGTATGATAATCGAATTTTTCATTACCTCTCCTTTTTTGTGTTAGCTTGATACTTATACCAACCATGAACTTTGCTTTTATAAACAATTTGCTAATATAATCATTTTTATTAGGGTTTGGCTGTTCTTGCATAAATTAAAATGGTATTTGTTTTTATTGATAGAATGTATTTTTAATTTTTGTAAGTTTTAAATTATTATTTTTTATATTTTTGAATTGTTTTGATATATTAATATTAAAATAAAAATATATAAGTAATTTATTTTAAATAAAAATATCCAGAAAAATACTAAACCAGCTGGAAGAGTGGATAGGAATATAAGTGATTAAGTATTCGTTTTTATAATATCTCGTACCTAGGTAGCCAGGAACCGATTCATTCAATTTGAATATATTCTTTGCAAGATCGCTATCATTGAAGAGGCTGGTTGTCACTATCATTGAAATAGTGTACAAAGTCAGTAAATGGTTAAGCCTTTGAACATATTCCAAGAACTCCCCTGTCATCACCATGTACGTGAGATTTTATAGGCCAGAGTGGCATGGTGAAACTTCCATGGAAGGTGAGGTGAATCTGGCTATCAAGACAATTCACCTGACATTATGGTTTCATATAATTCTATCTGAATCGAGGAAAATGGTCTTCAATTCTTGTCGATCTTGCTAATATTAATTTGGAATCGAGGGTCCCTGTCTCAGCCAGCCAGCCCATTATTTCACAAACACAATCATTGACGCTAATTTTCCAATTTGGAGGCTTTAAACAAATGTTTGCTGTCTGACCTCTAGTTAGGTTAGACAGTGAGGCCATGCCAAAAGCCAGTCATGTCTTTAGAAAGTTGGTTCATTGAGAGTTGAAAATATTTGCATTTGTATGGGAATCCAAATAATAATAGTAGACTAATTTTCATGGTTTAGGTTGTAATTGGGAAGGCGGTACAGTTTAATTTTTAAAGTATTTTTTATTTACAAATATGTAAAAATATATAAAAAAATTCAAATAAAAAAATCTAAATAATCACTTAAAATAATATATATATATATATTTGTTTTTTACTTTTTATTTTTTACGTGAATATATCAGAACAATCTAAATATATTAAAAAATTAATTTAAAAAAAATACGGTACGGCTGCTGCAAAGAAAACCACGCTCTTCATCTCATCAAAGAGCTTTCAATCTGGCTTCCTATATCTGCTAGCATTGGTCTATACAAAAAGGGAAATGAAATCCAATTTCATTGTTTGGTTACCGATATCTTTGCAGGTGTTGCACTCACAATGACATCTTCGGAGTTGTTGTTATTGTTGTTGTTATTTGTAATTCCTTGCTTTCATACGTAGTTCTGGACTCTTCTCTTAACTTTTCGCAAAGATTTGTATCAGATTTTGCAAAATTATATAATAAGTAACAAAATAATCGGTTGTTTATCATCATAATAATAGGTTGTTTACGACCAATTAGAAGTTAAAAAATTCCAATATTTAATTAAAAGAAAAATTATACTATTTTGTCTCAAAAGTTTTTTTGAGAAATTATATTAAGTTAAAAAATTCTAATATTTAATTGAAAGAAAAATTATACTATTTTATCTCAAAAGTTTTTTTGAGAAATTATATTAAAATGATGTGAATCTTATGATCATGTAGTCATGAAACACACAATTAAAATTAAAATATAATCTTTAAAAATAAAAAACAAATCTTATAAAAATATCACACAATGAAAACTTGTCTCAAAATACCAGAATTATTGGCATGAAATTAAATGATGTCACGAAGCCAATTTATTTTCAATAAGTTAGATTCAATTCATTTAAAAACCAAATAATCAAAAAAAATAAAAAATCTCTCACATGTTAAACTAAAAAGTTCAGAAGTATTATTTATCAAAGATTATGAAATTTAGACGTATAAATATTTAAATGTTCTGAGTAATTTAATCTAATGAATTTATCTTTGTAGGTTGAATTAATCTACTTATAAAAACTGACTAAAAATCTTTATTACTAAACGTAAACCCTAATCCAAATAAGTTTTGTATTCTAACTGAAAATAAAATATAAATTAAATTCAGACAAGCCTTGAGTTATAGCTAAAATAATAAAAGTAAAACCCGTAAGTTAAGTCAACATGATGTTGTGAGAAGAAAAAAAGTAAAGAAAATAATATAAGTATGATATAAGACTTATTTATAACTTATAATATTGTCCAATAATCTTAGAAACTAATCTATCATTAAATATCATCAACTCTTTTTTTTTATATATAGCTAGAATGAATAAGAAATTTTTATAAGAAAAGAACTTTGAAACATTAATGAATTCATTTCATACTTGAAAATTATGTTATAGCTTTTTAAATATCTTTGTAGAACTAGAAAATTTCAAAAACAAACTATCACATTCCAATACAAAAAGAATCATTGTCAAATAAAAAATTCACAAGTTAAGAAAAAAATAAATAATAAGATTTTTATAATCTATTTTGACCTATATTGCATGAACTTGTAGAACTATAATTCACCTAAAATTTTACTCTAGCATATAAAAATACATCTAGATTTTTTTAGTAAAGTTTCAAGTTGATCAAAAGGTTTGATTTGGAGTTATATTCAATAGATTAAAACTAGAAAATAATTTTTTTAAGTCAAATCATAAATTAATTGAAAACTTTAATCAAACCAAAAAATATTCTCATATATATATTATATCTAAAATTAAATGAAACTATAAATCTTTTTAATATTTATTTATAACATGTTTAATTTATATTTAACTTATTTATTGTATTTAATTTTTTTATAAGACTATTTTTAATTAAAAAATTTATTTATTTTTATTAATATTAATTTATGAATTTAAGAACTAACATACTAATAGGTATAGTTTAACTGGTTAAATTCTAAATTTATTTTTAAAAAATTATTAATTTGAGTCATTCCATAAATATTAAGATTATAAGTGATTTACATAATTATTAAATTTAAAATTTATAAATTAATGATTAATTTAGGTACACCCATTTTAATTATATATAAAAAAAGTAACATGTTAACATCCTACTATTGGCTAGGGCTGTAAGTGATGAAAAAAAATCATGTGAAAGCAAACCGATACCATGGGCCATACCCCAGATATCACAGAAAATGAAAAGGACGGGGGGAATTGGAGACTGGCGGCTTCAGTCATTTTGAATAGTTAGAAGATATTATTTTTTTAAATATATTAAAATAATATTTTTTAATTTTTTAATAATTTATTTTTAGTATTATTATATCAAAACAAAATTAAGAATCTCTGTGAAGTCGAAGACCAGACTTGGTCATATAATGCTAAAAGTTATTAAAAAAAGCAAGTGAGGTTCTAGTCTAGCGGTGGAAGGGGCTTGTCCCCTTCCTCTGCATCAGGGGGTTCGAACCTCACCATGCACGCCTGTCATCCCCGCGGTGCCTTACCTGTTCACTGGGCTTGCAGGATGTTCAGTGAACCGTGTGGATTAGTCGTGGTGCGCGTAAACTGGCCCGGACATCACACGAAAAAAAAATTATTAAAAAAAAAACATTTGAGTCAACCTTTTCTACTTTCTAAACCCCTTCAAAAAATAATTAGATAACGAAAACACAACAACGAAGTTGAGTCAACCTTTTCCACTTTCTTGTTCGATAATCGGTTAAGAATTTGAGTACATCTCATTTCCGTAATACTGGTGATCGAGTCCATGGAACCACCTTCCTTTCCAAACATTTTACAAGCTCCTACTTTAGGGTCTAGCTCAGATGAAGATACTGCATATAACAATGATACGAATGACTTCTCTCATGCTGTTTTCAAGTACATAAATGACATATTAATGGAAGATGATTTGGGAGATAAAACCTGTATGTTACAGGACTGTCTCGCTCTCCAAGCTGCTGAAAAGTCTCTCTATGATGTCCTCGGAGAAGAGCATCCACCTTCTTCTGATCACCGCCCTCCTTGTTTGGCTCAAATCAATGAGAGCCCAGATGAGAATTACACTCCAACTACAAGTGTTCAATCATCTGTTTTACAGTCGTTTTACTCTCCTGAAAGCGCCTTTGTGGTGCCGTATGTTCATGCAGAAACGCATTCTTTTAGGCAGTTCAATGGAGTCACGGGAAGTGCTAACAAGCTCCTTCCATATAGTCATTCTGTGAAGTTGTCTTCAATGAGGAAGGCATCGGATCTTCCAGAGCCAGAGGAAGAGGAGGTAGCAGACAGAATCCAGAAAAATGGAAAGAACTACTCATCAAAACAGACAAGGGGAAATTATCAATATGACAGTAATGACTACTTAGAAGAAGGGAGGAGCAAGAAGCAACCTTCGGTCTCAGAGTCCACACACTTGGAGCTTCTTGATGATGACTTTCTGCACAGTATCGAGAGTGGAGTACACATATCATGTCCTCTGTATGATAATTCACGAAGTGCAGCGTACAATAAGTTTCTGCATAATGAGCAGTTAACAGCATCTCATATGCGCATGAGAACACTGGCTAATAAAAGAGAGACAGACCTGTGGACTCAGCTAATTCTTTGTGCAGAAGCTGCAGGACGAGGTGATCAAAAAACAGCAAGTGCGAAATTAAAACAGATTAGGCAACATTCTTCTCCTTTCGGGGATGCAAATCAAAGATTGGCACATTATTTCGCTAATGGCCTCGAGGAACGCCTTGCCGGCACTGGAATGTTACTCTCTGGACCCATTACACAAAATTCGACAACAGCCGTTGACATCCTGAATGCTTATCAGCTTTATGTTACAATATGTCCTTTCAGGAAGATGACAAATTTGTGTGCAAACCGAACAATTGCGAGGGTAGCAGTTAAGGCAACAAGCGTGCACATCATTGATTTTGGCATCAGTTATGGATTTCAATGGCCTTGCTTTATCTACCGTCATTCATTAAGGCCTGGTGGACCTCCCAAGATTCGCATTACGGGAATTGAGCTTCCCCAACCAGGTTTTCGGCCTGCAGAAAGGGTTGAAGAGACTGGCCGTCGTTTAAAAAGATTGGCTGACAAAATGAATGTTCCGTTTGAGTACAATGCCATAGCCCAGAAATGGGAAACTATTCAATATGAGGATCTCAAGATCGATAGAGATCGAGATGAGGTGATTGTTGTCAACTGCATGTACCGATTCAAGAACTTACCTGACGACACAATGGCGTACAACAGCCCCAGGGATGCTGTTCTTAAATTGATCAAGACAATCAATCCTGATGTATTCCTCCATGGAGTGCGTAATGGCTCTTACAATGCTCCCTTCTTTGTCACAAGGTTCCGCGAAGCATTGTTCCATTACTCCGCATATTTTGATATGCTCGAAGCCAATGCACCTCGAGAAGATCAAGAAAGATTGCTATTCGAGAGAGAAATGATCGGAAGGGATGCTATAAATGTGGTAGCATGTGAGGGTACACAAAGGATTGAAAGGCCAGAGACATACAAGCAATGGCAGATGAGGAATTTGAGGAATGGATTTAGGCAGATCCCATTACATCAAAGTATCATAAACAGAGTGAAAAGCATTAAACCCGATTATCATAAAGATTTTATCGTTGATGAGGATGGACAATGGGTACTTCTTGGATGGAAGGGAAAGATATTTCATGCTATTTCAGCTTGGAAACCTGTCCAGGAGTAACCCCATAAAACTATGATGCTTTCGTTTTTTTTACGTGTAAAATTATGCTTGAACTTCTTATACTTCTACGTTGAGCAACTGTAACAGTCCTCTTGCACTGGTTTTCTGTGCATCTGATATCGTTATTACTAAATGATCGGTCAGCCCTTTGAACGTGCCTCGTTGTCTTCGATTAGTGAATTTTGGAATCTGAATTATGAACCAAGAAGACATGAATTCCTAAGTAAACATGCAACAAATTAATTAAACTAATATTATATGCTACACAAAACATCAACATGGAAGTAATTAATATCTTTAAATTAATTTATAAGTTTAATTATGTTAACTATAAGATAATGTTTAATTGAAGAAAATTTAAGAAATGGAATAGTTATACATAACTTTTTATTATTCCAAGTTCTCTTTCATGAATGACTAATTAATAATATGTGAAAATGAGAAATAACTATTATTCCAAGAAAAATAAAATTGAATTTAGAAATATATAGTAGTATGTTTAAAAACAAAAAATAATTCTGAACCTATTGAAACTTATTTATGTTTAACCCATCTTCATAATAATGTCTCGATTACAGTCCTGGTGCTAGGCTCTTGCCGCTAGAATTAATTTATCAGTTGTTGTTATGCTAACCAAGAAGCTTTCAAGAGAGCTTTGATTAGCATGAATTTGCTGCTAACTTTTTATGAATGCTGCTTTTGTCGCTGGAATTTTTTCTTCAAATTATGCTGGATTTTTTACTTCAATCTCTTTTAATCGGGATTTGTTCGTATTAGATTTCTTGTATTAGTTTTTTAATGGGTTTTTTTATTGGAACAAAAGGAAGGTTTTTGTGTAAACCCATAGAAGATTCATGAAAGCAAAGCAAATTTGATCATGCATGCATGCTGAAACAAGTTACAATGCCTAGCTGGGTTTGGATAACGAATGAAAACGTCTAATGCAAGCGTTTAAACTCAATTTCTAATTTAGTAATTGAGATGGCTAGATTTGGTGAAAAGCCTAATAAAAGAATGTAAATTAAAAGGCCCAAAAAAAAGAACAAAACAGATTACAAGGAATTGTTAAAGCCATTTAAAAACCCAAAAATAAGCCCATAAAATTAAGATTTAAGTTTTTTGGTTTTAATCAAAATAAACTTTGATCGAGGACCTATTTAGTTTGAATTGATTTTCAGTTTAGTCCAAGTTATTTTATTAAAAATAAGCATATATATCTTTTTGATCGGTTAAAATTTCAAATCCAAATTAAATCGAACTGGACCGTATCCCTGCTTGAAATGAATACATGAGTTAGCACATGTACGGTGAGCCAACCAGTACACTTATTTTATTTACCCAGAAGAAGAAGAAGAAAACACTGCTTCTCTAGGTTAACTACAAAACAAACCCCCAACTTTCAAACCAGCATCAAAACAGTCCATTAACACTTGAGGTTGGGATTTTCCATGCACCAAACTTTCAAGGATGTAACAATCACTATTTTCTAAACAAAAATCCATTATGATCTTAAAACCAAATTTAAAATAAAACCTTGAAATAGTGTCACAATATTTTGTACATGGCTAAAGAAAAAAATATTGATAAATGTGATAAAACTATATCAAAAGGCGTATTAATTCTTAAAAAAAAATATTTTTTATGTTAATTAAATATTCATGAGTTTTTTTGCATATTAGACACATATTAATTAAAAAATTCCCCATAAAAACCTAAAATACTATTTATGAAAAATGATAGAATTGAATAATAATTTTTTTTATAGTGCATTTAAATCTAAATCCATAACAATATCATAGGCTGAATTGTCTAGGCTTGAATGTGGATGTTGTCTATAGGCTTGAATGTGGATGTTGTCTATAGGCTTGATGTTTCTTGCAAAATATGTTTACAATAAAGAACCTTTCCAATGCTTAATGCTTAAGTTAGTAATTTATAGATGTTTAAGTTAGTAATTTACAGGAGTAAATGGCTAAGTTCCGTGCGAAGTTCTTAAATGAATTTTTTTTTTAATCTTTAATCAGAAAATAGTAGCACTCCAAAGTGCATACACTTGCAAGTAGATTATCTAACTCCATTAAATTAATTATAACAAAAAAGAGTATTGCATTTGTTGTCTTGGTTCATTTCATCGATATTTGGGCGACAGATCGTGTTGAAAAAGACAGTTGATGGAGATTTGTAAGGATAAGCATCTAGCCATTCAACTCGTATCTTCCACACACCTCCTCGACAAGGACCTCCCACGTTCCCATGGAGAAAGATTGAAAGAAGAGATAATAATCTGATTATATTCATAATTATAAAGAACCGTGAGCTTTATCTTCATTGAGGTAAATCAACAAGCAGCAAACCTGGAACAGAAAATTAAACAAAAGAACAGCAATGCAATTCCATTGGAATCACGTTCTGCTTTAGAGTAAAAGCAAAACTACAAGTTTCTTCTCGTTCATCGGTAGCCAAGAAATCTGCTTAATACTCAACTTCAAAAATGAAAATAAAATAAAAGGTTCAATTCATATAAAAGACAAAGAAAAAGAAAAGATATAACTTCTTATTGACACCAAGACCTATAAAAAAATCAAGAAAAAAAAATTCAAGAGTTGCATGCCATCATTGATCATTTTCACTTTGTAATCACTCGTCAATCAAGTCATACAAAAAAATCAAGAAAAAAGAAAAAGCGCAAATAAATCCAGTCAAATAAAGAACGAAGCTTTGTCAAAAAATAGTTTACCTAATATTTGTTCAGCTAAACCATAATCGTGATGTTGTAAGTAAGCCCATGTCAAATTCGATCCCTAATGTCGTGCATCAGTTAAAATCAAATAGCATACAGTATAAATAGGAAAAAAATGAAAAACAAGTGGATCACCTTGGTCTTTCATGTTCAACAGTTAGTTGAATCTTCCTCCCTTGAGATCCGGCAGTCTTTGTCTTCTTACCAGAAAAGGCATTACCCTTTTCTGTGTTCTTCAGCTGCATTGAAGCATTTCAATCTCTCTTCTTCAATCTTTCCAAATCTCTGCAATAAAAGAGAGAAAGAGAGAGATGTTGAGATATAAACAGGCACCTGAGTAGGCGAGAGCAGAAAATTATCTTGGGAGAGAACTGGAATTTAAACGGAAAGGGATTAAGAGAATCAGAGTCGGTTGTGCATGCGAGGGAGGAAAAAATTAAAAAAAAAAAAAGAAGGAAAAATATTATTTATATCAAAAGTAGGTTACTTATACTTGCTCGGTAAAAAATTATAGTTCATCCCTGACTTGTAATATTTATTTATTTAAATTTTTTTATTAATTATTATTTATAATATCTATATTATTTAATTTTTACGAGTGTTCAAATTAAATAATACAAATATTGTATATTACCTTAATTTTTAAAACACCCTAGGTATAGGATAGTGGGGGCACCGCATTGACTTCCTTGAAGGTTGTAATGTTGCAATGAATGGCGTTCCAGTCGCTTGGCTTCCTAGAATTTTTGTGGGATTTGGTCATAGGGTGGATGAGATGAGGCATGGGCATGGTTTGTGGTCGAGGGTCCGGTAGTAACTTTGAGCGAGTTTGCTCGGGATAAAAGAGGAGTCCCTTGGGCAGGAGAACATTCTCCCTTCCCTTCCATTAATTCAATTTTCAGAGACTAAACTAGATAATCTTATAAAGATTATGGATTTAAGTGGAAGGACTAAAGCGGTGAGAAGGAGAAATTAGACTGGATGTGAGCCAAGCCCAATCGTCTTTGGGTATTGCATATAGATAACCTCTAACTTTGATGTTGGCCTTTCATAATATAGTTGTATTCATCTGGATGAAATTTTTATAATGGTATAACATGTACACTAAACAAAGTTTTAATGTATCTCCAACATTCTATTTTCTCTATTTTAATTTCTTTTCTTTTTTCTCTCATTTCCTAGAAACCATGTTATTATTTTTTCTTCTTTTTTTTTCATGTGCTAATAAGGCTTCCATGCTGTTTTTGTTTTTATTTTTGTTTTTTTAACTATACATTTTTATTTTTATTTGATCTCTATTATTTGGGCTTAGACTAAATAATAGGCTTGCTAATGAAAGGCAGGATAACTTATTACTTGGGCCTAGCTCAAATAAAAAAAAATTAACTTTTTTTTAATTTTTTTATCTACATATTTAGTTTTTCTCTTTGCAATAGATGTATTTTGTCCACACAAGAAAAAAATCATCAAAGTAACATCGACCCATCTCTTAAAACAAAAATAATTTACATACAAACTGAAGTATCAACTTGTAAATGGATAGAAGACTTGTATTGAAAAACTATCATAAAATACAATGCTCACAATGACAAATTAAATGGATAAGGTTATGGATTAGTAAAATGAAAATTGGAGAGGGACCAACTAGTTCATTTGATTAAAAAAACTAGTATATTGGCTCATGCTCCACAATAGGTTAATATCATTTTAAAAAAATATAAAAAAAATCATAAAGAATGATTTAAGTCTCCTGAGTCTGCCAGTTATACCAAAGCCAAGAGCCTTGAGTCTAATAAAAAAATTTATTTAAAAATAAAATATTTAAACTATTCTTGAAATATCTTAAATAGAATTATAAGTTCAAAAATTATTTATAAACAACAAAACATTATTGCAAAAATTTAATCTAATATTTTAGATCTAAAAATTTAAATCATATCTTTTTATTGAAATAGTTTATTTTTTATATTTATAAATTGTTTATTTTTTTATTGGAAATTTTATCCTTTTTTAAATTTGTATTTTTAAATTTTTTTACTCAAACTCATTGCAAAAAACAAATAATTATTTAATAGGTGCTCATTTGTGATTTTTCACATACAAAAATATTATTTTATATTTCTTTAACAATACTAGATTATATATGTTTAGAGTTTCATTATACAATTTATATAGTTTTTTTTTAACTTTTTATCATGTTTGTTTGAACCTTTACATGGATTTATGTTGCAAAGGAGGTTCTTTTAAAAGATAAGATCCAGGTCTCCTGAATCTGGATCTGACGAGACTTAAGTTTAACATGATTGTTAGGTCCAGGCACTTGGGTTGTTCTAATCTCAAGCATTGACTTAAGAAAAATATCATTAAAAAAAACAAAGAAAAGAGAGAGAAGATAGAATTTCTATTGAAGGATTAACAAATAATAAACATAAAAAATAAATTACTTTAGATCTAAAATGTTAAATTAGATTTTTGTGATGATTTGTTATTTATAAATTATTTATATTTTGTTTATAAATATTTTTTAGATCTATGTTACTTGAATTTAGCAAACATGTTTAACCCAAATTTACATGAATAATAATAATAATAATAATAATAATAATAATAATAGAAGATAGAAGATAGAATTTCTATTGAAGGAATAATAAATTCATAAACATAAAAAAAAAATTATTTCAATGGGAAGATATGATTTGAATTTTTAGATCTAAAATGCTAATTAGTTTTTTGTGATGATTTTTTGTTTATAAATTATTTATACTTGATTTATAAATAATTTTAAAACTCACATTACTTGATTCTAGTAAACTTGTCTTACCCATGTTTACTTGAATAATTATAACAACAATAATAAAATATTGAATTTTTATTGAAGAAATAATAAAATTCATAAATATAAAAAATAAACTATTTTAATAGAAAGATATGATTTCAATTTTTAAATCTAAAAAGTTAAATTAGATTTTTTTGATGATTTATTATTTATAAATTATTTATACTTTGTTTATAAATAATTTTTAGATCCATGTTACTTGGGTCTGAAAAACAAGTCTAACCCAAATTCATTTGAATAAACACAATAATAAAAATAGTAGTAGTAATGCAAATAACAATAATAATAACAACAACAATAATCATAATCATAATCATACTAATAATAACAATAACAACAACAATAGCAATCATGTTACATCTAAGGTAGTTAGGTGTGGCAGCCCCAAGCGCATGAGTCTGGCAACCTAGTTAGAGTCATACTTTTTGGATCTAGTAGTCATGTCAAACATATGCATTTTTGATCTAGTATCATACATGATTGCCAAACTCAAGACGTTTAGATCTAACAATTCATATTAAACTCAAGTAAACAACAAATAAAGAGAGAATAATAATGTATTTTAGCTGTTGAGTGAGAGAGAGAGAACTCAAATAATTAAACATCAATAAATAATTTAACCATGATATGTCTATACATACCATTTTCTATGGATGAGGACACAGTTAAGAATCTAGTGATACGATGATGGGTAAATTTGGCTACTATAAAGTGTTTTGTATGTCTATTTAATGGTATGAGTGTTGTTTACTCATTAGGACATAAGAAACATGCTCCAAAAACTTTTTAATTAAAAAATACAATATGAAACCATTAAGACACCTCTATGATCCTCTTTAAGTATACAAAATATCCATATAAAAATACTAAAATACTTGCAAAAACAAAGCTTTTTATCTTTCTTTTCTTTTTTTAGGTTAAAAATATTATTTGCTTACACTTATAAATTGAAAAAAATATATAATTATTTTTGTGGAAAAAAGCTATAAAAACATTTATGCTCATAAAAAAATAAAAAGATAAACTACTATTGTAATTTATAATAAAATATCTCTTGTTATGTGATGATTTTTCTATGTCATTTAGTTTTTATTATAATAAGGTGTAGTGTTTGATGGTGGCGTGAGGTGTGCTCGTGGGTGACAACTCAGAAAGTAAAGTGGCTTGAAAAGTATACAAGATGACCACTTACTTGGAATTTCTCTAAAGAAAGTGGCTTGAACAATAACATCGAAGTCTTATAAGACTTGCTTGCTGCTCAATAATATACCCTTTGTGCTTTATAATTGCATCATTTGTATTTTAAAAATCCCAATGTTTCAGTGCTTGTAATCTTTAAATTCAATATTTTTCAAGGGGGAGAGGGAGGGACGAAGAAGAAAATACTTTGATTTTTGAAAGTCAAAACATATGTGAAGTCGATACAATTTAAAACTTTTAGATTTTAAGACTAAAATGTAAAATTATCCAAATATTGGGAATACCCTGACCCCTCACGGTTGGACATGGTCGCCCCCCCCCCTGTTTCTAACTCTCCAACGTCAACACGACAAGGTTTTTTTTTTTTTTTTAAGGAATAGTGGACTTACCCTCTCATACAACCATGATAGTATTTTAGTCCATGCTGGATGGGTGCCCACGTTCCTATTGTATGTCCTTAATTAAATGGTTTTAAACATTCAAAAAGTGAAATTAAGACAGTCTTAAATAACTAAGCTTAGGAAGGCAAAGAAAGGAGTATAAAAGCTGCACAAATAGAGACAGTGCTCAGCACATCCAGGCATAACAATAGGGGCATCATGCAGGAAGGAAGAGTCCTGCCTGGAGACGACTATCAAAGAAGAGAGAACTATACTGTTAGCTGAAAAAACAATCTGGAGTCATGAAACCCAACCAAAAAAAGAAAACGCAATATTCAACTCCCCCAGAAGATTACAAACGGCAAGTATTTAATGACGAAAGGTAGAATTGCACAAGATTTCATAATGAAAAAAGGGGTAAAAAAGCAGAGCAACATCGAAAAAGCCAAATAATAACCACGAAAAAAGGGCAAAAGGCGCAGAGGGATAAGCAACAATGAGGAAATCTAAGGTAAAGAAAGAGAAAGCCATGGAAATAGGGCAGTTTCACTATGAGTGGAATATGCATGGATACCAGAACAATTAGCTGAACTGGGGAAAACATTAATACATAGAGCAGAAGTAAATTCATTGCAAACTGCATTCTAGAGCTTGGCCTAGCGGTGAAAGAGATTTGTTTCTTTTCACTGCACCTGGGTTTAAGTTCTAATGTACACGCCTGTCGCCCCCGCGGTGCCTTATATGGCTCAGACACCCATAAATTAAAAAAAAAAATTCATTGCAAACTAATAAAAACATTATTAATTAAATGTTAACCCTTTTCCTTTATTTTCAAGATTTTTCCTTGAAATGGGATAACGGCATTAGCAGCTGAGAAAGAGATCCTGTTTTGTCCTTCCAGAACCTGAATGAATAGCTACAGCAACACCAGCAGCACCGGGTTCACAAAACTATGGCATAAAACATAAACTCGACTCCATCCACAACATGCAGACGTAGAAAAATATATCATCCTAGTACTTATCCAAATAGAGGCAACGGCATAAAACTTCTAAACATATCTTGTGAATCGAAAATTGATATCTTACTTATCGCTGTAGCAATTCCCCTTAACAAAATAACCTGTAAATTTTTTGTGTCCTAAGAACACCCCAATCACCACCGACGCAAGAGCAATGACCTCTCTTTTGGTCTCCTCCTTCTCTGACGCGCCTCTTCCTCTCCTCATCTTCTAGTCTATTTGTCTCGGAACAAGAAAGAGCTGACTTTATATAAATGATGGGGAGCAATCAATAAAAGAGATGGAGAAACCAAAAACGCTGCTTCTGGAGAGAAATCGCGGTAGTTTTCGCAAGAACACATCAAATTTTATGCAACACTGAGTCCACGGGTACATACAGTTTACAGTGTTTTCAAAGTGTTTTTATTTAATATATTAAAATAATATTTTTTATTTAAAAAAAATTATTTTTAATATCCATACATCAAAATATTTTAAAAATAAAAAATTAATTAATTTAAAATTAAAAAAATAATATTTTTTTTTAAATCTTCAATGCCTATTCTCTCCTGGAGATTTAATTTTAAAATGGAATGGTGAATGAAAAGATTTAACTACTCGGAAATTTTTTTAAGAAATTGATTAATAGGGTAAAATAATTATTTTACTTGTCTAACAAAAACTAAAAAGTCACATGTGCCCCTCATGAACCATTAATGAATAATAAGTTGTATAAAATATTAAACCACTCTTGCAAGGACACAATTGACAATAAACCATAGCAATGAGTAATAAAAATAAAATAGTGTATATCCACAGTGTTTTAGGCTTTTAGCTAAGCAGAAATAATAAATTGCAGAGAAGGTGTCCACATCATAAAACGTGTTGGCTTTGGAGTCTGAATAAAATTCAGAAACTTAATACTGTTTAGATTATAAAAGATTGTTTTTTAATTTAAAATTTTATCTAAATAATATTTTTATAATATTTTACAATTTGTGTTTGATATAGCATACACAATTCAAAAATATATAAAAAATAATTTAATAATAAAATAATTTAATAATTTCTAAAGTATAGTTAACCATAATACAAAATACCACTTTAATTAACAACGTTTGAAAGAAGGGCATCCTATTCTAATATATACGAGTATATTATTTTTATTTATGCAAAGGGTAAAATTATTTTTTTTCTAGATTTCAGAAATATATTAAGAGCATGGATGATTAAATTTAATCAAGCAGTTTGATTTTAAAATTTCTTAACTCAACTTGTTGTTTAATTTTAATTTTAAATTAAACCACACAAACCAAAATAAATTATTTAATTTAATGAGCCCAAAAACAACTTGGATAACTTGTAAAAATATAACATAACTTTTAAAAAAAATTTAAAACAACAATTTTTTTATATTAAGAAGATGTCAGATTAGATTAGTTTTGGTAACCTGTGTTATAAACTTTAATAGGTTTAATTATTTTTTTATTTTTGTAAATTATTTTTGTTTAATTCTACAATAATATTAGATACTTTTAAAATCGAGCATCAACCCTAAAAAAATATTTTTAAAAAATAAGTTATAAATTTCATTTATCAACCATTTCAATATTAAATAAGAATAAAAAAACAATTAAAAAAATTAAACAACTAAAAACTAAATAAAAACATATCATGTTTGATTGGTAAACCTATTAAACCTGTGAATTAGATAACTTAAATTAACACATTAAATTCTCAATTTAGATAATAAATTTTATTGGGATTAATAACTTCTTTTTTTTTGAACTATTATTTATTTGAGTATATGATAACAAAAATAAATAATCACAAAATCAAGTGTCAAACCAATACTAAGATTTTTTTTAAGACCACGATAATCTCATAAAAAATAAAACAAAAAAATTATAAAACTTAATTTTTAATTAGTTCAATATTAAAAGATAAAATTAAAAAAATAAATTTATAAAAAAATACATTGCTAAACCAATAAATCAGGATAACCATAATTACCCTGCAAACTAGGTCCTTAATTCCACAAAATTTATTAATTTAATTTTTAAATTATTTTTTATTTAACTAAATATTTTTAAAAAAATAAACATAAGATTTTTTTATTATAATAATTATATAAAATAAATTATTAACTTTAAATCTCCATAAACATATACTAAATTAAAAAATCAATTTAAAAAAAAATACAAATGACTTTTTTAATCCATGATGCTAATGGACGTGGACAAACACTTACTCTAAACCCTTGTAATCGTATCATATAAAAATAAATTAAAAAAATCAACAACAAGGAAAAAAAGTCAAAAGAGAAAAAAAAAAGAAAAAGAAAAGAAAGTAACACATAGTGTTAACAGATGTGGGTAAACAGTGTCCCTTTAAGCTTTATTTATGGAATATAGAGAGGGATTATGCGTTCACATTCTTAGATCCAGTCAAAGCCTTGTTGTCCAAGCATTAATAATTATAAAGCCAACCATACCTGTAAACCAAAAAACCAACTTTAAGACCAATGTTCACATGGTCTGGAAGATAACTCGTCCCTGTGGCCCCCAGGTCGTATGTTTTGTTTGGAAGAGTCGAAAATGGAAGGAAAGACACTGGGGGCTGAGAAAATTCAAGCGAAAAACGGTCGTAGTGAATTAGTAATAGTCTTTGTTCCCCTCCCTCCATTTAGCTCCCAAACATAGTTTAACACCCTTATCTTTTTTGAACTGTCGAAACTCAAATCTCTGACACACAAATCTAGTGTTGATGTGGCGGCCGCCTCGATCCTTCTTCCCTCTCCTTCCTGGAAACTTCATTATTCAGTATTTTAAGACCTTAAAAATGACTCCGCGCACCCGTTTCCTTTAAATAAGCGTGCGTGAACTCCTGCTCAAGAAGAAAATTACTTTGGTTTCACTGAGGTAAACTCCAATTTTCTACTACTATTTGCTCGCATATCGATCTTTTGAGTTTTGATTCTTGATTGATTGTTCTGCAGGACTGTTGATTCTTGATTGATTCCTGAACCATTTAGTTTCTTATCTTGTTTTCTTTCAATTTCCTCATATTGTTCATGGATACCCTTTTACAAGAATACCCAAATTCCACGAACAGATTCATGTTTGACCATGCCTCGGTTTCTTTCCCTTCGAATAGGAATCTTTTTAATGGATATAAACTCAATGATACCATAAGTGATCCAAATCCTTCTTTTAATTCTTTCAATCCTGAACCTCCTAGTGACTCAACATCGTCATCTTCCTCTTCAAATTCATGCTCTGAAGCATATGGTCCAAGCAATAATGTTACTCTCAAGTTCATAAGTGATGTGCTTTTAGAAGAGGACTTGGAGGGTAAGACCTGTATGTTGCAGGACTGTTTAGCCCTGCAAGCTGCCGAGAAACCCTTCTATGATGTCCTTGGTCAGGAATACCCCCATTCGTCGAATCAAATTCTTTCTTGTTTCAATCAAAATTTTGAAAGCCCGGATAATGGTTTCACTTGGAGTAGCGGTATTGATATCAGCAACAGCTATCCTGCTGGTAATAACTTGGTTAAAAAATCCGATTGGATTTTTTATCAAGCTGATTTAGACTTGTATCAAGCGCAAACCTCTCCAGTTCTCCCACTCGAAAGAAGCCTTCTAGGACCAGATCTCCACAGTCCGGTGCACCCTTATGAGGCGCTCAGCAAAGGGGGAGGAGAAGCGGACAATTTGCTTTCAGGTAATGATTATTTCATGGTATCTTCAAAGAGCAACTCCAACCCTCCGGACAAGGACGAGGGAGACTACTCACCAAATAGTTCACGGGGAAGAAAAAATCATCAGCGGGAAGACAGTGATGATCTAGAAGAAGAGAGGAGCAAGAAGCATTCTGCACTTTCTCCTGCAGAGTCTGAGCTGTCAGAGTTACTTGATGAGGTGTTGCTTTGTCCAGCTGCACAAAATGAGTCTACTCCATGTTCTCTTCTGGGAAATTCACAAAATGGAGCAGCTGGGAATGAGCAGAGAAAAGGGTCTAATGGTAGAACAGCACGAGGAAAGAAAAGGGGAAAGAAAGGAGAAGTTGTGGATTTGAGCTCTCTCCTTATCCAATGTGCCCAGGCTGTGGCAATTGGTGACCAAAGGACTGCAAGTGAGATACTTCAGCAGATTAGGCAACACTCTTCTTCATTTGGTGATGCAAACCAAAGATTGGCGCATTACTTTGCCAATGCCCTTGATACACGCTTAGCAGGCACCACGACACCTACATTTACACTATTTGTAAACCCCAGAACATCAGCAGCTGAGATCTTAAAAGCTTACCAGGTATATGTCAGAGCGTGCCCGTTCAAAAGGATGTCTAATTTCTTTGCAAACAGGACAATTCTGAAACTAGAAAAGAAAGCAACAAGACTACACATCATTGATTTTGGTATTCTTTACGGTTTTCAATGGCCTTGCCTAATCCAGCGTCTCTCGGAAAGGCCTGGCGGACCTCCCAAGTTACGTATTACAGGAATTGAGCTTCCTCAACCAGGTTTCCGGCCTGCAGAAAGGGTTGAAGAGACGGGCCGTCGCTTAGAAAGATATTGTGAGAGGTTTAAAGTCCCTTTTGAGTATATTCCCATAGCACAGAAATGGGAAACCATCAGATATGAGGATCTCAAAATTGACAAAGACGAGAAGGTTGTTGTCAGCTGTCTATATCGGCTAAGGAACCTCCCGGACGACACAATTGTGGAGAATAGTGCAAGGGATGCTGTTTTGAAATTGATCAACAAGGTCAAACCGGACATATTTATCCATGGGGTTGTAAATGGTAATTTCAATGCGCCATTCTTTGTCACTCGGTTTCGAGAGGCGCTCTACCACTTTTCATCATTGTTTGATATGTTTGAGGCTACTGTGTCTCGCGAAGATGAACACAGAATGATGTTTGAAAAAGAGCAATATGGAAGGGATATTATCAATGTGATAGCATGTGAGGGTAAAGCAAGAGTTGAAAGGCCAGAGACATACAAGCAGTGGCAGTCTAGGAATCTAAGAGCCGGGTTCAGGCAACTTCCATTGGATCAAGAGCTTTTCAAGGATGTGAGATCTGTGGTGAAATCAGAGTACGATAAAGATTTTGTTGTTGATGCAGATGGCCAGTGGGTGCTACAGGGATGGAAGGGAAGGATAATATATGCTCTATCAGTCTGGAAACCAGTCCAGGAGTAATGCTTAAAAATCCTCAAGAATTACTGGTTTCTTAGATTCTACTAGAAGTTGTTCTACGTTGTTATATATGTTAAATTTTACGTTAGATATTTTTAGTATTGATGTAATTTATATCCTAATTCCTAGCAGTGGTTTTGTTCATAGATCTACCCTCATGTGTTGAACATTCGTATTCTAGCCAAACAAAAATACATTCAAATTGCCGTCCATTGTATATGTGAATAAAGCATGAGTGCAAGTCAAAGATACGAGACTTCATAATTTTCAGTCGACCATGAAATTCAACGCAACGAGTTGTAGTGAAGATGGCTAGATTCAAACACCAAATTGCCAAGCCTGAAACATAGGAATTGGGGTGGACCGAGGTGAGAGAGAGAGACATAACAGTTAACTGATCCACGATTGTAGATGAGAGATGCATTAGCTGCTAATTTCCTGAGAGGATACCATGCCCGTTCAAGACAATGGTAGGCGTCAACAGCGATTGTAGCCTTTACGAAGGGCTGGAGGGAGGCGTCCGCTTCACTTTGGAATTGGATACATAGAAATTAAAGCAGAAAAAATATTTAACCCTTCACTTTTTGGCCTTCCGCAATTTTTTACTTCAGTGGTTCCGCAGTATTTGTTCATGCTGCGCAGAAAATGGTACATGAATCACTGTGGTTCTTGAGATCCAGTTGCATCTGTAATTCCATTCCATTACACATGCAAATGATTCGTAATACTGCAGCAGGGAAAACCTTGTGGCATTCAAGCCCCAAAAATTATCCGATATCATCCAAACGAAATGACTCCAAAACCGAATAGGCATCCAAACAAAATTACTCCAAAACCGAATAGGCACCCGGACTGACTCCCAACAGAGACCAGAAACCAAAGCAGAATTTCAAAGGAGCAATTGCATAACTACTGATGATGTTTGGAATGAACAATTACGGTCTATCTGGGAAATTTGAACATGCCTATTTCGTCTCCTTCCAGAACAATTGCTTTAACCAGTTCCCTTCATGTGAAATCCATTATTAAAGCTCAAGTTGCAGAAGCACAATTTAAAGGACCAAGAAGTGGTATTGTACTTGACAAACTAGTTTAATGGAGGAGATTGGCACACTAAAACTTTATGATTTTCAAACAATTTGAAAGTATACAAGGTACATGCAACTGCATTTGCAAGAAAAGACCACCAATCAACCAGTGACATATTGAATGTACATGTCAATAAAGAAGGCTGGACAGAGACAAATAATCCATGCCTTCATGTTTTACAAATTGTGCGAGAGCGAGGAGGCAACTCTTTAACCAACGAATCAGATGGCTCAATAAGAAAATCTGGCCATTAATGATATAACAACAAGTTTGCACAATCTCTTAATTCATTTTGTATAAGTCAATACTCCCTAAAAGAGAAAGCTGAAGGGCTAGAAAAGAAGTACACCCAGTTACAGAAGCAAATGCTCAAACTGACATTAATGGGACAAGAAATTTCATTTTTACCAAGGGAATGACCAACCAATGCTCACCCTCTTTTATTTCGATTGTGTTGACTTTTTGGTCTAAGAACATTCCAGTCCAGCTTGCCACGCTTTGGCTGCTTGAAGGAGCCTTTACTGCTATTGGGTGATGATTGGTGACCATCTTGAAACATTTTCGGTGATTTATTTTGATGTTGTATTTCAGATGCTACTTCGTATTGTTTTCTTTTATGATCTCCATTCGCCTCGGAACTTGGTTTGGCACTGTTTGAGCACTCTACTCCATCTAGTGATGATTCATTTTCTCTGAAAATATAGAGAGAAGGAAATGCATATTAGAGGAGAAAATTATCTATGACATGTTGAATTGTAGAAGTCAATTTATTTTGTAAATAATTAAATCACCCACAATCTGTTTCCATTTGTTTATTTAATCGTCTGACCACTCTGTTTATTCACTCCTTGAACTACAGCTGGTTACTGTTGTAACTCCCCTTCAATCAGAGAGTCAAAGGAAACTAATAAGCGGATGCAAAGAACAAGCTAAACAATCCCAATTCAGATGGTATCACATCTACCATCTGAAATAACTATGAGAAGTCTCGTGGTGCCATCTTGCTATGATGCCACATTTATAATCAATTGCATAACAGCATCACAAAGAAAAACTTTAGAATTGATATTCCAAGTTATGAATTGACCACTCCAATGGCATCACATGTCCAGCCTGTATCAACTGACAGTTGCTCATCCTGGGTACAAAACATTTTCTTTTCTATTCCATCCAGGAATAAGATTCACAAAAGCAACTATTTTTCTCTACTTTGTAGAATTTACAAACAATCACTGAAGGACAACTATCAGGATAGAAAAAACAAGATTTGAGAAATCAAATTACCCACCTAAAAGATGTTCTTCCACTCTGATGGCTGGAAGTAGAGGCACGTGCATCAGATGCTTCATTTGCTGCTGCTTCATTTAGTTTCTACCAAGATAATGGTTTTGACATGAGGAGAGCAGTGAGCAAATGCCAGAAGAGAAGCTTGGGAAGTGACTATTCATTGAATAAAAATTTTCAGGTCACTTGACCTTCATACTCACATCAACAGAGGGATTGAAACTTTGAAATGACATTCGTCCTAAAACTGCTCCTGGGTGAGGATCCCCTTCCATTACTACCACACTGCAAATGTTTAAAACATCAATCTAAGTGATGTACTCCAAGCATAAATCATTGATATCAAGAGTCACTGGCTAAGCATCTGAGCTGCTCAATTAAGAACCTAGGGATCTCAATTTGCAACATAATGGCCTTTAAACTTGGACAGCAAGTATCACCAAATTATAGCAGATTCAGCAATAACATGAAGGACCTTCATCGAATTACAAGGACATCTAAAATGCTAGTTCAAAACACTGGTTGCATATATTAAGCAAGTAGAGGGGCTCAAGTCTCAAGATCTCAGCCTCAATCAATTGCATATATTAAGCAAATAGAGGTGCTCAGGACTCAAGTTCTCCACCTCAATCAACCTATTACGGTCCTCCATTGTCACAGGTACAAACTCCATGCAGCATGGAACCCAATTATGCAAAAGACCCAACTTCAATCCAGTGCCTTATATTTATACCAATGGCAAGCTCTATTCAGCAACCAAAAAACCAGAAATTTTTCTAAGAAAATCTTTTTTTTAAGAAATTTCAGATAAAATGCTCTGTATTCATTCCTTCACTTGTTCACTCCAAAAGGTTCCATAGATAAAATAAGCATTAAATAACAGGATGAACAAAAGTCGACGATCATATGTTTATGCTTAAGCATGCAAATATCCAGTAAAAGCACAAACCAAAACAAACTCATAGCCTATAAAATCAACATAAAAAATAACGTGTAGACATAACATATAAGTTTAAGCATATCAGCTCAAAATTACCACTTCTTAATGCTACCAGGGGAAAAGAAATTCCCATCAGGTTTGACTTCTTCTTCTTGTTTCTTAGTTTTCTCCTCTCTCTGAACTGCTCTTTGCATGAACTATTACTCCAACAAAAGAGAACCCATGATGTAACAAGCTTAGTACTGACTAATTCATATTTCACAAAACAATTAAACCAAATTCTGATAAAAACAAAGTAAACCCAGATTAGTTTAAGCTAAACCCAACTCAATCCCAAGTTTTTACTTCAAAAAAGAAAAGGCAGCAGAAAATAAACCACTAATGGAAGAAACAACAGAAAGTGTTTATTACCTTCAAGTTCTTCAAGGTGCTGGAGAGCTCCCGCTTCGCCATATTTTCCCAGTTGAGTTCTCTTTCAAGACAGCACAAAATAACAATAAGCTTACAAGCTTCCTCTCCTTCTCCGTCTTCCTCTCTCCCTCTCGCTGAGCCTGTGTAAAGGCAAAGAAAGCAAAGGCAAAAAATTTTCTTGACTCGTAGAAGACGATCTGATAATTTTTAGGGCATCAAATCAAGCTCCGCCCTTCTCGTCCTGGTACTGGTCTGGGTTTGGCCCAGCCCAATAAATTATATGGGCTAACCCAAAAGGAAAGACTCCGATTTTATTAGGATTTTTTTAGAGCGAAAAAAGAAACTCTCCTCCTTTCTAAACTTACAAAAGCCAGAGACAGCGAAGCATCGTCTCTTCTTCTTCTTGTTCTTTCACCGACTGGTTTCTCTTTCGCAGCTCACCCAATTTTCATCGTTGCCTAGCATTAAAGGTTTTGATCCAAGGTTTCCTTTTCATCTATTGTTGTTCATAATTAGATGTAATTAATTAATTAATTAAGGTCTTGAACTACATAATGAAGATGGTGGATAATTATTCTATTCTATTCTATCCTATCACAATCAACGAGTCTTTCAAATCCAAATTTTATTTCAATTAAAAGAAACTATGTTTATTGTGGTTTTTATGTTACTTAAGTAGCTCCATTTGTTCATCCTGTCCTAAATTTTCATCTTCACTGTAGGCAGTTATATGAGAGAGATTTAGCCTCTCCTTGGGAGTGCAGTCCATACAGGTAGTTCAAATTTTATTTTTTAATATATTTTCTAATCATATTCGATATTAAAAATGAATGAAGCTTTACTAATCACGATCGTATATAAGTAGAGATACAAATTCATCAGTACAGCACAATTTGGTGGTAATTAAGCTAACTAGGCAGTCACAGTTGTTTCCATGGAAACATTTCTTGTAAAGCTTCTAGCTTCGGACCTGTCATTTGCTTTCCATAGGTCAGACAATGCTTCCTTCATGTTATGAATGCTCTCTAGCGCGTAATCAGCTCCATGTTCTCTGTTGGCTGTGCCCACCTATAACCATGTAGTATTTCTGATTCGTCAGAATAAATATAGATATATAAAATTCTCAGATCGCAGAAGGTGAACAGCATAGTAAGAACCACTCAAGAACTTGATTTACCAGCACGGTGTGGAGGCCCATTAGCTTCCCGGTCATTATATTACGAACGCTGTCATCGAAGAATACCTTCAGAAAGGAATTATCAGTAGTGTTGTTATATGTGCATATGGCATGGAAGATGATCGATAAGGAATATTTTAGAATTGTTAAAGAAACAAGTATCATTATATTCCTGATACAGTCTTAAACCAATCTGTAAAAATCATACCAGACATGATCTGAATTTCTGAGTTCTTTTGAAATGGCACTTACTGTTTTTTGAGGATTGATGTTGGCCAGCTTAAAGGCCTGCTCAAATGCGTCTTCAAAAGGCTTGCAGACAACTGGAGATTTTTGAAGTGCTGAAACAGGATTAGACTGACAAGGATGTTCAATGATGTCGACAATTTGGCTTTTGGATGCGTAGCTGCGGCTCCAAGGTCCAGTTCCATCACAATCATTGATGTCGTCGTAATTGAAGGGATTAAGGGTCTCAAAGCATATAACCCCTTCAAAGCAATCCTCCAACCCAAGCCTGCTGAGAACTTTAGCCACATGTGCTTGATCGGCATTTGAGAATATCTATTACATAAAACCCAGAAAAAAAAAATTGATCAGAACAAAGAAAGCTTGATTTGTAGTTGATTGTCTACTTGTATATAATTAGATGGTAGGTTAAGGAACTTACAACTTTACGAAATGGCAAGCTAAGCAAAAGATTTCTCAGAACATGGTCAGGCTTTAGCCTCTCGTATGGCAATCTCCCATGAACAAATCTGTAAACATGAAAATGCAAGTGAGATCGTTTATATAGCAATAATACATTTTAAGTTAAGAAAAACTAAAGCTATATGTAGGGATATTTAACTCGGTACCTGTGGTAGTCATCGTTGTCAAAATCATAACCAATGGCCTAGAAAGAGGAAAGAAATCGCAAGACATCAGTAAAGCGGCTGGATTTTGGTAAAAGGTTTGTAAAGATGATTTCGTTTTTTTTTTTTTTCAAGGACGACATACCTTGAGACCTGCCATGGATGTGCCATAACTCTTGTACAGGACACCATTCATTTGAGAGGCTTCAGTTTCCTCTATACCAAGCTTCTGAATCATGTATTCTAGACAAGGACATGCAGAGTTGATTTGTTATATATGCTCCAATTAATTTCAAGGAAGGTGTATCAATAAGAACAAATATTTGACGGGGCGTGAAGGTGTAGGCATTACATGTACCTTGAATATTCTTGGTAACTTCCTCCAACAGACCAGAACTTCGAGGGTAAAGCGTATCATCAACATCTACAAACAAGACACGTTTCATGTGATGATTTTATTAATACATGGGCTATGGATTATGAACTGTCAGAGACTGTCTGCTTGAATGAGGCTTGCTTACCGAAGAGAAGACAGTCATATTTTGGTTTCAAACCTTGCTGACACTGATCTTCGTACGCCATTTTGATAAGATAAAAAAGAAATCTGAAAAAAAAATGGTAGGAAATAATTACTTAATCTGACAAACATCGTGTCATCAATTCTGAATTGAGTTCTTAGAATTGTGGAGCTAATTGACCCTATCAATGCATCAAGCACACGGAACGGAGCACATTCAAATCTGATCTGGTGACGATTATATAAATAAAAAAAATTATCAGACTTGAAGATTTTATCCTTGTAGCTTTGAAAATGTCCATGGCATGCACCAATTCAAAGCCTCATTCCACCTTAATCTAAACACCAACCTTGCGTATATATGCAATTAGTGTTGCAAGATAAATTTAGGAACAAGTACCTGAAAGAGAGAAAAGGGGAGCTAGTGTGTCTGTGTGTGTGAGAGAGAGAGAGGAGAGCTGAAATTGAACGGTGAAATCAATGAAGGAGTTGGGACAGAAAGGAGAGCAGAGATAATGGGGAAGAAAGCCGAAGGCTTTAGCATGTATTTATAATGGTGCGAGGAAGAGAACAGAGACACCATCTCTGTTTCTTACCAGGTCCAACGTCCAGAAACCAGAACAAGACCAGCTTCGGTAAATTGAAAAAACACAGCAGCTTCTTTTTGACTCCATAATGAACGAAGAAAACTTTCTCATGTAGAAAGGTCTCCAGCATCATTATTCCTTCTTCCAAATCATACGCATTGTATATGGAAGATCCTTTTCGTTAACATTTCTTGCATCATTTTGAGGATATTAGCTGTTTATATCCATCGATGATCAATAGAAGAGGTTACGAAACAAGACTACTATTGTTTCAGTTGGTTTTGTGATTTTATTAAAAAATAATTTAATTAAAAACAATACATGATTTAACTCATGAACTATAATAAATCTCTTCACTGATTGAAAGACTTCGATACGAGTTAATCTAGTTTAAAAGATAGTTTTTTCTTTTAAATATCTTATCAAAAAGTATTTCATATGCATTATAAATTGAAACTTATGATATGAGCTTTCAACTAAGAAGTTATAATTCAAAGTTTTTAGTTAAATTCTATTTATATTCTCTCTCTCTCTCTTTTTCAAATAGATATCAATGTTTAAATATTTCTCCCTTGGATTCAATTTATGTGTTGATTTTTTACCTAATGATAAAATATTATTGATTAAAATTTAAATGCATTGATACAGAAACAATTTATGTGGATTAACCATAAAATTAATCACATCATTTAAATACATGTAGTATAATAATATGTACAAGTCAGTAGGTGGGTGCTCGGTGACCAATCGTTTTCTTCATATAATGTTCTTCCTTATAATAATAAAATTATATATGTGGTCTAGGGTTAATCATGAGATTATAAAATGGAAATAAAAGCGCAATTTAATGTTTTCATATCAATAGCTGGAAGGAATCCCTTTAATTTCCTGATAAATTTATTAAACTATTTTGATGAATGAAACATGCGATTGTTATTCTTTACCACAAAGTATTTTAAGGAGTGTTTGAAAATGTGATGTAAATTATATATTTTTTAAATTTAAATTTTTTATTGAATTTTTTTATATATTTTTGGATTATTTTCCACGCATACTTTAGACAAGAAAAATTAACTTTTTCTTTATTAAATTTTTAATAAGTCAAACTAGTTAATTAATTATCTTATATATAGAGAGAGAGAGAGACGCCACGCGTCGTTGGCCCATTTTAGTCATTCTAGTTCTAACGATTTGTTTATGTTTCCTGAGTTTTGTCATGGATTCACATTTCTTTTTGCGAGTACACGTTCCTTGAGGACCATCTGGGCCTCGAGGGTCATCGAGGACAAAATCAAGGTAACATTGTGATCCACAGTAGAAAAGTCTTGGATTACCGTAAGGAAATTATCTCATTACCCTTCACATTTGATTTTTTTTTTTAGTTTGGTTTCTTAATTGTAATTTCATAATGATTTTCTTTTGTTATTATTTTTTATTTCTAAGAGTATTTTTGTTTTTAAACAACTAAAAAAAGATGAGAAAAGATTGTTGATGCGTGTCTTAGACCTGTTGCTGCTGCTGCTTTGCTGTCTTCAGGCCACATGCGAGGCTGACTATGATAATTTTCGCAACATCATCTAATTCATTTTTTTTAGGTAATGCATGTATGGTGGTTTAGTTTAGGTTAACATTAATTTGCTTTTTTTCTTTCTTTCTTTCTTTTTCCCTTTTTTTTTGGATTGCGAACTAGTCAAGCAAAAAATTATATCAACCCTTCAATTTTTTTTTTCTTTTGATGTAGTCCATCATCTCTTAATTGTAATTGTTTTAATTACATTAATTATTTTTAATTAGATTGTATTTTCAGTTCTATCCCTGGCATTTAGTTTTTTTATCAAATTTAATTGTTATTTTTTTTTGTTTTGAATTATTTTCTTAAGTGGTTTGTTTTTTTTTCAATTCCATCTCAAAGCATTTATTTTCATTTAATTTTTATGTCAAACTTGGTCCTAATTCTTTTAATTGCTATTTTTTAAAATTATTTTCTTAATTGAGTTTCTTTTTCAACCATATCCCTAAAAACAAATTTCATTTAATTTTTTATAAATGTTTAATTTTAGTTAGTTTTTATGTCGAATTTAGTTATAATTCTTTTAATTTCTATTTGTTTTTGTTTTGCATTGTATTTTTAGTTGATTAGTTTTCTCAATTTCATCCCTAAATATTTATTTGATTAAAAATTTTACTTCTTTGTTTTCTCGGATTTTCCTTTAATGATGTCATATTGGCCTCATGATCTAGGTTATAGATTTAAAAAATTAACCCGAATTAGTTTTGAATTTTTAATAATTTTTAATATTTTTTTAGCCAATATTTTTTCACTTTCCTGTTCATAGATCATCTTGCTTTCATATCCCAAGTTATATTGTTCACTTAGGTTGGTTGCTAGATTTGCTTGAGGTATTTTTTGTTTTATATATCTCCATCCTATTGGCTAATATTCATTTCTTACATTTTAAATTCAACCTAAGTTATTTTAAATTTTTTCTACCTAGTCAACTCAATGACCTAAATCTTAAATTTCCTTTAAGTTCTTTAAAAAACTAGTATCATATCATATTTTTTTTTGACATTCAAGATAATTTTTGCCCACCCACAACATAGCAATTAACCCAAGTTTTGAAGATTCAACTCATTTTTTATTTTTTTATTATTATACTTTGTTATTTTTTATTAATTTTGAAAATAACTCAGATTGTCTTAAATTCATCATTTCTATTAAATTTATGTTTTTTTTAAAAGAAAGTTTGATTTTAAATAAAATTAAATTAGTTTCCCTATTTATTTTTTTATATTGTCCACCATGTCACATCTTCATATTTGTTTTTAGTATTTTTTTTTTAATTTTAGAAGAAAAAAAATAAGCTCACTTACACCATGGATCAAATTATTTTTTTTAACTAAAAAAATATTGAGAAATTAGAAAGTCTAAAATCCATACATATTAGAAAACAAAAACTTATTAAATACTAAAATTAAAATATATTGGATGGCATCTTGTTTTAAATAGCAGGTTACATGACTAGTTGTGATTTCTAAAAGCAATATCACACCATCAAGGGTTTGTTTTAAATTATGGTAGAGATTGTGGTATTTTACTTAGAAATTTATTAAAATGATATTTTTTTATTTTAAAAAAATTATTTTTAAGATTACCATATTAAAATATAATTTTTAACAAAAAAAATTACAATTTAAAAAAATATAATTTTTAAAATACATGATTGAAACCACGTTTCTAAACAGACTTCCAGCAAGAATCGAGAGGCATGAGAGGAACCGCAGACAATGTTACCAAGGAGCAAGTCCATGTTCAAACATGGTGTGTGAGAGAGGGAGAAAAGCTTTGATCTCTCACAATTATTCTGGGGTTGGTTGGTATTTATAAAAGAAAAAAGATGTTCTTGATCACGCACGGCATCCATGTTCAAACAATCAAATCTGAGCAGAACAAAGAAATTGGATTCTTTTGGTAAATTGCTTCAACGTCCTAGTTAGGTTTAAATCAAACATAACTCTTAAATTTTCTGATGGAAAGTTTCTGCTCAAAAGAGAGAGTTTTTAAGCGAGAGGGAAAAGAGGAGTTTTTTAGAGGAAAAAGTGAAACGACTTCCTTAGACGGAGAGAGTGCTGTCGGAGCTATATCTTCTCCGTTCACCGTTGGATCGTCCTCATTTCAAAGGATGTTGTTCGTCAGAACCTGCTGTACATCTTGACCGAACGGATCTGCGTTCCAATCAGGGAGTTGGGAGATACTGGCACAGACACCAGCCATGCCATGATACACAGCCCAAACCTTGTACTGGAACGTAGCCTATCACCGATCCATTCAACATGGACTAGTACTTAATAAATTAAATAATAATTAATTAATTTTAGAGATAAATCGAGTATATATATTTATCCCTTACTTAAATAACTTCTTTTATACTATAATGGATTTTCTAATTAGTTTGTATATATCTCAATTAATTTTATAAGTTATAAAATTAATAATCAAATAAAATTTTAATAATTTTATAAAAACTCAAACTCATAATTACTAAAAAAAAAAAATTCACAATCTAACTAGTTAAGTATTTTTTATTATTCTATTTAAACAACCTTATTAACTGTCATCAATCTTGTATATTGAGATTGAGAAAATTAGAGTTACAAAAATGATTTAGCTTAAAATTCCTACAAAAACAAATGAACTTGTGCTAGCCTTATGTACGGCTTGCAGGATGAGACTAATGCATCATACATCGTAAAGTATGACTTGTTCATTTTATTAGCATAAAACACTCAATGATTACAAGAGCTAAGAACAAGCTCATTACATATAATGTCGATTGATATATTAAAAAATGACATGTGCAAGATCTATGTATTAAGCTGTTTGGTATATATAGGTGTTATCACAACCATTACTCATTCTTTTGTTTCCGCCTGCTGGTGCCTTTGTTCTTGTGGCTAGTCTTGATAGCCACTGGCTTGATAGAAATTTCCCTAGGTTTGCCAGCCTTAAGCTCTCCATTAGTTGAATACTTAAAAGAAAATAATGATGCTTCAATAAATTGAGACTCGTGGCTCTCAGAAGGTGCCCAGCTTGCACTAGGAATGAAGACGTTCATCTTTCTTCAATACCCTTTCATATACTAGTGTTTAAAGGAGGGGATCAAATCATACTCTTGGAGAAGAGGCCTCTCAATTAATTAGTAAGTGACAGAACACATGAGCATCCATGATATAAAAGCATGTCGGGCGCCCCCCCAAGTTTAGAAGGAGATGTTGTCAAGGGCCTTGAGAGTAGTCGATGTCTAATTCATAAGTCTCTCATCAATGTATGAATCTCGCAAGGTGGTAAGCGGTATGAGATTTAACAAGGAAACATTATCAATGAGTATCTTGTAAATGGGGCAAATCATTTACTTTACTCTCCACGTAATGTGGATACTTATT
The DNA here is from genome assembly GCA_015708895.1 of Populus ilicifolia. Classification (NCBI taxonomy): domain Eukaryota; kingdom Viridiplantae; phylum Streptophyta; class Magnoliopsida; order Malpighiales; family Salicaceae; genus Populus; species Populus ilicifolia. The sequence continues at coordinate 622,880 of SRLM01000278.1, read as the reverse complement.
GTTAGTCTTCTCCACACAGTAATTAGCATCTGTGAAGAGCATGCCATTCTCATTATTTCTTACCATGTTTCCTACTATATATATAGTTCGCAATAAAACTTGACCTATATATACTGTCACTTGGATATCTAGATAATGGCTATTGTATTTGCTTGTTTGTGTTCCTTATCAAAACCTAAAATATTATCAAAAATGAAAAAATTCAGAATGTTCAGTAAAGACTGTAATGGTGCAGCTAGGAGTAACCAGATAGACTTCATGCATGCCGAAGTCATCTTCCCTCAACAAGGTTCTGAACAATAGCATGCACTTAATCGTGATGGCGATTATGGTATTGTAGCAGTAGCTTTTCACATCACCCTCATTATCAAGAGCAATTTCTATTTTATTTTATTTTAGTTTACCATGGAATAAGAATTTTAGGATATCAATCATGGCCTAAAGGCCTGGCTATAAGATAGTCATATTAGAGACCTGGGCAGTGGGTCGAGGCACGCCACCTCTTAAGGGCACTGTCAAACTGCCATTGTTAGTTTAGGGGACTTGGCCTACGTGTCCATCCTTAACATGGAGGAGGTTGACATGTCAATATTGTTGTTGAGGTCCCATCATCAATGCACACAAGAGATTAACATTCTTCGTTGAGGTCTTAGAAGGGGTTTCATGATCACCAACTCTCCAGTGAAGTCGATAAACTACAGGTAAGGGTTTCTGAGAACAAGGTAAGGACAGGTCAACATACCACGAGCTAGTTTTGTGACTTGAAAAGGCAATGGCACACCAGCAAAGTAAAAGGAGTGAAAGTAGCAAGAGACATGTGAGGAAGAGCAAGCAGTGCTAGGAGCAAGTCAGAGTGGTGGGCAAGTGGGTGAGTAGTCAACGTCCAAACAGATTGAGCTTTAAAAGATATGTGATGGGAGAGTGGGAGAGCTTTGAGAGAGTTTTGTTTAGCAAGATATCAAGACTCTACAAAATATCCCTTGTAATAGTTGTGAGGTTGATATTTATAAAGGAAGGTGGCTAGGATCACGCGCATCATCAATGTTTAAACTAGACAGGGAAATTGAGTTTTTTTGGGAATAAATTGCTTTAAATTGTTAGCAAAGGATAAATAAAGTAATAATCAGGCAATTCTTTAACAAGCATTGCTCCGAGCCTACCAGCCTAATCTCCCTACTATATGCTAAGTTATAATTTGCTAATACGTACGTGCTATGATCCACGATTAGCGTGGGTTTAATGTACCGAATGATATTATTACATCAAAATGGACTAAAGATGGATTTTGATAGAGTTGTATGGAAGTGATTTGATTTGTCTCCACAACACCGACTAGCAAATTGTAGCTGAAAAACAAGGCTTTCTTCCATTAGAAGTTAAAAACATTAAAATCCTGTCTTGTTTGAAAGTTGTGGCATCGGATTTGGGAGACAATGAAGGATTAATCGTATATTTTTGGTTCCTCTTCTCTCTCTTTTTTTTACATGCTATCAATAATGGAAGTTGGTCTGAGAAACCAAAAAAAAATCTTAAAGCAGAGGACAGCTAATAAAAAAGAGGAGGAATCATGGCGAGAAAGTGTCAGAGTACAAGAACCAGAAATGTATATGATTAATCCCCCAAAGGAGTGTACAACTGAACATCAACTCAAACACATGGTTGAAAGTCAGCTTGCCAATTCAATTCAATTCAAGAATCATGACCAAGGGAATAGAGAATCAATTCGGGAATTTTATTTTTGTTTTTGTTGCTAGCTAGACCATGAGTTTGGCTCAGAAAGGCACGATAATAACAAAATATGACGACGACTAAAGAAGTAGGGTCAACATATTATTTCTCCAGGGATGAATGGTGGGTGGAGCAGCACCGTAGCTTGGTGTTGCTTTTTCTCCTGAGAATTTTGAATTAAAGATTACAATGATCACAAATGGCCAGTATACAAAAAATTCATTTGCCTAAGAAGAAAGAGGAGCAGATTACAAATTTTATTGTACAAACGCACTAATGTCCCCACGGTTAAGCCGGTACGACCTCTATGGGTGATGATTGGTCTTCATCCCCGTCAGTAGTACTTGCTGGGGTTTCGACTTTCTCCTCTTCCTCTTCAAACCCTTGCTTAAATATGTCATAATTTGAGGCCTCACTTGATTTGAATGGCCGCTCGCCCAAAACTCGAATCAAGTCTTCTTGGTGGAGAACTTCCTTCTCGAGCAACAACTCTGCAATCTGCGCCACCTGTTCTTTGTGCTTTTCTACGAGTTGTAACGTATGGCCATAGGCCTTGCCCACCCATTCACGCACTTCACTGTCAATAATTGCTCCTGTCTCGTTGCTGTAGGGCTTGGTCATCTCAAACGAGTCCTCCTTTTGTGGGAAAGAGAGGAGACCAACCTTGTCACTAAAGCCATACACTGCAACTTGGGCGTATGTCATTTTCGTCACCTTTTCCAAGTCATTTTGGGCTCCAGTTGAGATTTTCCCCAACAAAACCTGCATCCAAGAGAAATCCTACGCATCAGTTTCATAACTAAGACCCTGGGAGCATTCAACCGAGTTGTTCATCAATTTACCAATTTTTAGTTTCCCTCGCCCCTTTATCCAATTCCAACTGTTTTAACTTTAAAAAAGATGCATGTGAAGGGGATGAGGGTTGTTTTAAACAAACACTAGCAAACCACAGTTCAATGCTGCCAATGGAAAGGACAGCATTTCATTTCATTTGAGCATATGACAATTCAACATTATCTGTTGAGGAAAGGACAGCATTGTAGATACCTGTTCCGCTGCTCGGCCACCAAGTGTCATGCAGGTCATATCAAAGAGTTGCTCCTTGGTGAAGAGTAGGTTTTCATTTGGAACATACTGGGCAAACCCCAGAGCAGCTGTTCCTCGTGGGACGATTGTCACTTTCAAAAGTGGTTCTGCATGTTCCAAAAACCAGCCAGCTACAGCATGACCTGATTCATGATAAGCAACCGTTCTGCGTTCAAGCTTGCTTATTACCTGATTTGACAAAACAGGAACATCAAAATTGATCATTATAGCTCTCAAAACAAGAGGAATGCAAAAAGAATCACCATTATTCTGCCAATTAAGGATCCTCGCCCACAACTGGGACTCCAGATTCTAGAGAATCCTCCAACTAAATCACATCAGACAGCTCAAATGCAACAAATAAAGAAAATTTACCTTGTTCTTCTTCTCCAAACCACCAATGACTCGATCTACAGCTGCCTCAAAATGTTCCATTGTAACCAGTGATCCTTCACTCCTTGCAGCAATTAGAGCAGCTTCATTACAAACATTTGCAATGTCTGCTCCAGCAAATCCAGGAGTAAGAGCTGCAAGCCTTTGAGAGTAATATGATGGCTCATGATCAAGTTTGATCTTTTTCAAATATATTTGAAATATCTGGTCACGGCCTTTAATATCAGGTTTGTCAATGCAAATTTGGCGGTCAAATCGCCCAGGCCTCAACAGAGCTTTATCTAAAATATCAGGCCGATTTGTACCGGCAAGTACAACAACTCCAGCAGTAGTTCCAAAGCCATCCATTTCTACAAGCAATTGATTAAGGGTACTTTCCCGCTCGTCATTAGAACCAGAGAACCCACCACGCCCCCTAGCCCTCCCGATCGCATCAATCTCATCAATGAATATGATACTAGGAGCACACTGTCTTGCTTCTTGAAACAAGTTTCTCACCCTGGATGGTCCAACACCAACAAACATCTCCATGAAATCTGAACCAGATATAGATAGAAAAGGTACACCAGATTCCCCAGCAGTTGCCTTTGCTAGAAGGGTCTTTCCAGTTCCTGGAGGACCGACCAAAAGAGCACCTTTTGGAATCTTCGCACCTAGCTCCTCATACTTCTTAGGGCTCTTGAGGAAGTGCACAAATTCCATGATTTCTTGTTTTGCCTCATCACAACCAGCAACATCTTTGAAATAGATCTGCAGTCCCAAAATGATAGGAGAAACAACAAATTATAATCAATATCTTTCAAAATAAGCTTCATGCTAAGTACATGGGTACTGCAACAAATTGGTAAATTGCTATATTTAACAAAACAAATGGAAAGCTAACCTTATTCTTGGAGTTTTTATCTGCTTTGGTTACATGAGCCTTCCCTATGTTGAATATTCCACGGCCACCCTTTCCGCCACCGCCACCGCCAACACCTAACCCACCTTGCATTCTCCGTCCCATGTACATGAGGGTTCCCAAAAGCAATAGTGTAGGTGCAAACCTCATCAGTTCTTGGTACCAAACCATTTCAGAGGCATATGTAACAGGAACATAGTTATGAGGGTCTATCCCCAATGCTTCTTGGGCCTCCTCCAACTTCTCCTCGAAAGTGTCAACACTTCCAATAGTAAAGTAGTACTTATGTTGGCCCCCGTGACCTCTAGCAGGGACACCATTAACTGGACCTTGAACAATATCATCACTCGTTTGATTCTGTGCTGAGCTCTTCACATACACTTTTGCAACTGATTTATTAGAAACAACTATGTGATCCACTAGCCCCGGCTCCAAAAGTCTGTTTTTGAACTCTTGGAAACTAATCTGTCGAGAATAAAGTACATGGGGAGAAAATTTAAGAAACAAATGAACTTGATGAATTCATACTAGGACCAAATGAACATGGAAGAGACAAAAAAAAACACACGTTATGGATTGCATAATGTTATGCCATGCAAAAACAAAACCACAAGTAGACAGGTTCCATAAGATCAAAGAAATAACATGCAAGCAGGTTAAATAAGGAAACCTATCACCTAATATTCAAACCTGAATGATATCGATGAAAAAACAAATGAACTAGTTACACGTATAATTAAAATCAAGTAGTTGATGCTTAGGAAACCACATTAATTGGATGCTAACTGCCAGTTGGTATTATGAAGTTAAGATGATGGATCCAGGTTTGTTGGCATAAACCACTCTAGCTAAGCAAATCATTTGGTTAAAAGACACAAAGTTCTTTAGCAGATAGAACCGTACATATTAAATTGCAAAAGAAGAGGTTGTTAGGCAATTTTTCCAAGTGGACTGTTTTGAGTTCCCTTCAGCGGTAGTCATTATATTAGAAACTTATGGCTCTGCTTCAACGAGATTTTTACTGTCAGATCCATAATTTCTCCTGCAGAGGAATATGACATTCTTCCTCAGAGCTATCAGGACACAAATAATTGATCCTTTCCAAAATTTACTATGAAAAAGAAAAGAAAAACATTCTCAAAAACTTCACTTGGACTACATTCCTTTTAATATGTCAATTTTGTCTGTTATTTCCATAACTTCGGCAACAATATATTGATACATTGGTTAGTTTAGATGATCCTACTGATTTAGAAAACAATTCTGAAGTGCAGTTTAAACTGACCCGAATATAGTTTGGTACACAGAAAAAATAAATAACATGAAAAAGAAGAAGCTTTTAGCATGCCAAGCCAAAAAGTCTAATAGGTGTGGAAGCAAAAACAGCATAAAATGGTGTAAAGGTTATTATTACTGCGATTACCTGTTGCTTGTCACCATCACCAAAAGAGAAGGGATAAAAAAGCAGATGAGCCACAAATAAAGGGGCAAGTAAATAGAATGCCTTCATGAATGTTCTCTTATTAAAGTCTGACTCGTCATGGTCTGCATTCGAAGAATTCTCTGAAATTGAAGAAAGCAAGAATCAATAAAAGGCAAATTGGTTTAGGGCTTGCCCTCCAAAATAAGAAATCCAAAAAAATTACCTTTGGATTCAGATTTCTGCTTTTCCCCTTTCGGAACTTCCTTCTTTCCCTTGGGATAGAAATTCTCATAATCTGCAAATCAATAAAAAAGGTCTCCAGGAAATGATAAATGTCTTACTGACTTCCAAACAAATCTTATTAAGAGGAAAGCAGAAGCTTACTCTTCTTCTTAGGAGCTTCAGTGGAGAAAAAGCGTCGGATTCTAGGGTTTGCAAGAATGGAATTTAAATCGGATAAAAAAGGATTATGAGTTCCTCTACTTCCAATTGAAGTTAAATAACCTCTCAGCAACCCTAACCCTCCTCTTCCATCGATGAACCCTCCTTCTATGTTGTTAATAACCGCCGAGGATCTCAAAATACCGCCATTTCCAGCACGCAGTGCATTCTATTAATGAGAGAAAAAAATCAATCGATCATCTCAATGCAATTCAATTCAAGCAAAACCAAAAGAAAAAAGAACTTACAATAGAGCGGGAGGATCGAGAAAGAGAACGGCCCAGCTTCGAAAATATCATTATTTCTGGATCATGTAAGATGAACGATGCTTAGGTAAGAAATCTGGGTCCTTTATATTTTTGGAATATAATGAGGAAAAATATGTTCGTGCAAAGCCTGTTTTCCTGGTTTTATAGGAGAAATAGATGGGATGGCTATGGGATATTTCGGCAATGGGCGGGCAGCGAATGTTGAGGTCAGCCAAGGCGTTAGATTTTTATCTGGACTCCTTGCTAAACAAGACAGCTCCATGGATATATTCAATGCGCACCCACCTCCGGTCTCTATCTATTTTTTCAAATTAGAAGAAATACTAGTTATTATTAATTAATTAATTAATAACAAGAATATATTACTTTCCCTCTCTTCACCAATTTTTGTCCAATGAAAAAGTTTTTTTTTCAATTTAATTTTATTTCTTATTATATTTATTAAAAATTAAACTTTATAATTTATTTTAATTTATTTTTTATAGATTTATCTCAGTTTTATAACTCAAGTCATGATTTTTATGAATTAATTGAACTTACACAAGTTTTTTTAATTATTTTTTTAATTTCATCTTTTATTATTTGAGTTGATTATAAATTAAACTTCATAATTATTTTAATTTATTTTCTATGATGTTATTATAATTTTATGATCCAAATCAAGAGTTTAGCGAGTTAAACCGGGATAACTTGGATCTTTTTTATTTTTTTTAATTATATTTTTCAATTTCATTATTCAATGTTGGATTAATAAGAAATTAAGTTTTATAATTTATTTTAATTTATTTTTTATTGAGTTATTTTGATGTTATGATTCAAATTTATCATATTGACTTAATTTTTTTATAGTTTTTTATGCAAGAGAAGAAGTATCTAATATACACAATGTTTTTCATTCATAATGCAAGAGAAGAAGTGTCTATATTTTTTTTATGTTGAAAGTTTTTAATTAAAAACTGGAAAGATGATATATGTGTTTAATAATATGAATTTAAAAATATATAAATTGGTAAATTGTAAAAAATGTTGCTTGTGCTAATTAAAGGTTAAAATAAAAAATTAATATGATTTTGTAAAAAGCAAGAGATAAATACCAATACAAATATCTAAAGTCCATGTTGTGAGGTTCTTTCCATTATTTTAATTAATTTTATAAGAAAATGATTTAAATTTTATACAAAAATATATTTTCATTCAGAATTAATGTTTTTCCTTATTTAAAAAATATTTTTTATTAGCAATATAATTTATTGGATAAAAAATAAAGGTAATGAAAATAAATATTTAAAAAAACATTAATTTTAAATAAGAAAGAAAATGTATATCTTAAATTGAAACACATTTTTCTTATTCATTTGTTATTCTTCTTCTTCTTCTTTCGAAAAATCAAAAAATGCATGTCTCTTTTGCAAGAAACATTGTTATTTAAATAAAAACTTATCATAATTATAAAAAAAAAAAATCATGATTCAATATTTTTCACTCAAATGTATCAAAGAAATATAAAAGTCAATTTGGGAGAAATTATATTAAAAATTACAATAATAAGATAATAAAATAAATATTTTATTCACATTTAAAAAAATATTTTAGGTTTATGTATAATTATTCTTGATATTACCATAAAAATTTTTAATATTGTTTGAAAAGTGTAGCATAACTAGATAATTATTTACATATAAACCTAATAAATGCAATCAAAAACATTTTTATTATAAAATATAAAAATAATAATCAAATAACAAAACTCTAAAGGTAATTTTTTAAAAAAGAACAATCTCATCTAGACTAGAAAGACATGCATTTATGCTTAATACAAATTTTGATTTTTTTGGTCTAGAAAATTAAATCCACGTACCAAACATTTTTTTTTTAAATAGATGCAATATTAGATTTTATTTTAATAAAATGAAATAAATGACATAGTCAACTACCTAAAAAGTTCATATATCATCTGTCTACAATAATTTTGGTCATTAAAGGTGGCTTTGATAATTAAAAAATCAAAATTCAAGTTATATAATCTTATAAATCTGTATTTAAATCTTTTTTTAGCTAAAAACATTAAAATAATATTATATAAACATCTAAAACTTCATTTATGTATAAAACAGATTTCAAGAGTTTTTACTTATTAAGCTCCCTATTTACTTAAAAACAAAATCTATAAACACCAAAATCACAATATTAATAATTGTAATTTTGTCATTTAAAAGTTTTGGATCTTCTTATTTTTTGTTGATTTTTTCTCTCATCTCTCAACATCTAGAAACTGAAAAATAAAAAAATAAAGTTTAGAATCAAATCATAAGAAGTTCAAACAACAAAGACAAAAGATAGAAAAAAAAATTAAGGAACCAAATTGTATTTTCCTCACCTTTTAAATAATGTATATGAGAGCAGGTTTTATTTTTTTAAATTTTATTTTAGTTTTTGTTTTTTGAATTTTATTTTATAAAAACAATCTTTAATTTAATGTAACAATCATATACACATATGTGAAAACATATAATTCAAAATGGATTACAATATATAAAACCATGCCTATATAAATTGCAATTGTAATAACTTATTTTTTGATTCCTTCCTCCCCTTAGATTTAGTATTTTCCATTCAAAAAATAAAAGTAATAATAACAAAAAGACCAATAACTTAGCAAAAACATGTTAAGCAGTGTTTCAAATATGTAAAAGAATCAAGGTAGAGTTTTGAATAAAATTATGAGTCTAGTCATACCTCATTGTATTCAAGACTGAAAAGACAATATATGTTTAAGATCAAATTAAATTATGTATACATATCAAATATGTGAGAGCATACAATTCGAAATGGATTACAATATATAAAACCGTGCCTGTATAAGTTGCAATTATCATAACTTATTTTTTGATTCCCTTCCTCCCTTTAAACTTATCTTTTTCCATTTTAAAAATAAAAATAAAAATAACAAAAATGCTAGTAACTTGGCAAAAACATGTTAAGCAGGGTTTTAAATATGTAAAAGAATCAAGTTAGAGTTTTGGATAAAATTTTGAGCTTAATCATATCATATTGTATTCAAAACTGAAAAAAAAAGATATATATTTAAGGTCGAATTAAATTATTATTGGATGAATCCATATAAAAATTAAGTTCAGGGACCTAATTAGATTTTTAATAGACTAATTTGATTTAATTATGGGTCGAATTAAGAGTTTATTTATGTTTAAGAATTAATTTGGATCAAATTAAAAGATTTAATTATGTCCAAAGACTTAATTATACTTTTAGTGAGTTAAATTAATTTTATTAAGGACTTAATTGTTAAAAAATTAAGTTTAGAAACCTAATTTGAGCTTAATCAAAAAGATTAGAATTTTAGAAGGTCAAATTCAATTTTTACAAAGTCAATTGATTTAAATCATGGATAAATTTGCAAGAAAATCAAAGATTAGAGTTAAATTGAAGAAATTCAAAACTAATGACTAAATAAAAAGGACGTAGAAATTCATTGTTGATATTGGAATTTGGTGAGGGTAAAATCACATAAAATTAAAAGTGTGAGGTCAAATATAAATACAATTAAAAAAATTAAAAGCTAAAAGGAATAAATTAAACTTTAGTCAAATCCCTAATTAAAACCCTAAGAACTTCAAAATGGCGTCGTTTTATTTAAATGAAATGTTGCATTTTGATCAAAACAATTTGTTTTGGTACAAAATGATGTTATTTTGACTAGCACAGAAACAAAAAAAAAAAAACATTTAATGACTTATTGTCTACATACTGTTCATAATCTTGAACTTTTTGTACCTGAAATACTGTTTAGTTGATTACTTTTTAAGAACATTGAATGTGTCATCTTTTCACTAAATTAGACAAACAAGACACCACTCTAATGGTCTAATATTATAGGACACCCTAATATAATTCTAATATTGCTCTAGAATCATCACATCACCACTCTAAAAGGTTTACCTAATTAGCTTTTAGTAACCAAATTTTTCTTATGATTATATCTTTAAATTAACGATTGGGATTCTTCTCGTTTGTATTAAAGACCAATATTGGTTTTCAATAAAAATAAGATGTTCCTTTTTCATCCTCATAAGTAAGAGTAAATTTCGAGCATAAAAGACCAAGAAAAAAAAGAGAAAAGAAAGCTAGAAAATCATTATTTTCATGATTTTTATATTCCCTCTTAGTTAAACCTCCCTACATCTTCTCTTTACCACCAAACTATTTTTCTGCCCTTTTTTCCTTCAGCAACACCAACCTCTTATATAAACAATCGTGCATCTCCTTCATCAGCAGCCATCTTCACCTTGAGCAGTGACATCTTCTTTATTAACATAATATCTTTGACAAGACTAACACTTTTTTAAGGCAACAGTTGTCGCGGGCCATCAATAGCTCTACTATGAGTTGCCAATAGAACCGTTAACCAGCAACACCCCCATCCAGCTTAGATAAGCTTCTTCATTCCTTCTCTCCTGCGTCTTATATCTTGTTGCAGGCAGGATGTGAATTAATTTATATATTGCAAAAAAACCAAGATGAGCTTTTAGGCTAACCGAGATAGCTAGGTGAGGTTCAACCCATATATATATATATATAATTGTTAAATTTTTTAAAAATCATTTAAATTTTTTTGGGTACATTTTCCTTTTTTCTTAACAATTTTGTTTAATATCAGAATGTAAACTTAAATTATAAGATACAGACCTAATATAAAAAATATTTGTTTTTTCTTCAAAATTCCAAAAAAAAATCCAAAAATCCACTTTTTAATAATGAAACTAAAAATAAAATTTTTTTATATCAAAGAGTAAAAAATAAAAAAAAAATTAAGAAACCGAGAAGAAAAAACAAGTTATGAATGATATTGTTTTGTTTTATTTTTTATGCTAAAATTTATTTTTAAAAATAAAATGATAAATAAATTTTATTAATATCAATAAATTAACTTTTAAACCTTTTCTTATAAATAAGTTCATATTTTGTTGGAAAATTATTAAAAATATCTTGTGTTTTGAACATTTTGGTTACCAACATTTTATACATTGCAATTTACGTATTCAGTCGATGTCAATTTAACATAATTAATTTTATAGTTCATACTGAGTCATCGCTTCGTCAACTCGATCACCAAAAAAATATCTAAAATATTACAGACTTGACGTTATAAGTTTTTTAATACCTAATTAGTGCTTAAAAATATTATTCACAAAGACACCACCCTTATCATTTCTTTCACATCATCTCCTTCTCACTGGAAAATGGCGACTAGCCAGACCCTCTCTCTCCACTAGCCTCCACGTCAACTCTCTCGACACTGCCTAATAGACCACCGTCGTCACACGAGAACGCCTCCCTTCCAGCCTCCACTGCAAATACCACAAACCCACTCACAACCCACACCACCCCCGTCACCACAAAACCACTGGAATATATTTCGACCTAGGGTTATATATATATATATATCTATAGAATAGAAGATAATAATCATAATATAGATATAGATATCATAATTAAATATAATTTCTTTTGGGAAGATAAATTATAAAATGAATTTATTGGTCTTAAAAAACATCATAGAACTTCGTGATCATTTATTTTTTAAAAGTGGACCTGTTAATTAGCACCTTTTTTTTTTTCAATCATAAGCTCTACATGTTAATTAACTTAACTATATATCATTTCAAATTTAGAAAAAGAAATAAGGATGTGTTGTTGAACTTGAAATGCAGTGATTCCCAAACCTAAACCAATCATTAAACTATATTGAGATTTACACTGTTCATTTTACAATTATTTAAATCAATTTGTAACTAAATTATCACATGTAATTCATGTGATCGTTAATTTTATGGACCAAAATTATTGGAGGGATATATTAGAAAATATAATTGAACTCAAGATTATGATTGATTGACTTTTTTATATTAAGATGCCATTGAGAAAACGAATAATATATAAGAGTGTGTATTAATAGGTTTTCCATTTCATTTGTATTTTCTAACGCGTCAATTTCATTGAACCAGTGATTAAAATATCATAAAACTCCTCCTTAATTTTCTTACATTACATTGATACTTGAATTTTTATTTTGTATAATTAAATCTTTATGAAACTAAATTATTATCCAATTGCATTATTTTTTGAGATGGAGAGTTTAATTAAAAAAAACAAGACTAAAATGAAAAGGCAAGTAAAATAGATAATAATTTTTAAAATTGTTTGAAAAGTTTATTTTAATCACTACTAGTTCCTTTAATTTTAGAAAATTTAATTTTTATATCAAATTTTTATTTCTAATTTTTTTTGGGTGGGAAAAGAGAGGGGCTCATTGGAGATTACCATAAAAAGAAACTTGTCATTATTATGATGATTCCTACCACAAAAATAATTTATTTTTGTGCTAAATGATTCGATGTAATAGGGAGATCAAATTAATTTTTTTTTAAATTTTTTTTAAAAATAAATCTAAACTTTTAAAAAATATTATTTCAGATTAATTTTTTATTCCAGATGGTTTTTTGTATTTTTGAAGGTGATGGGTTATGTTTATGCTTGTTGAATTTTGCTTTTCAAATCATGATAATTTTTTGTTTAAAAACCTAAGCTTCTAATAAAAAAAGATATGCTTTCATCATACATGGGAAAAAACCATAAATAAGGAATGAGAGTTTTGATTACAAAAATATTTATTTATTTAAACAATTAGAACTTTTATGAATATTTATTTCAATTATCTTAATTTTTTATTCAAAAACTATATTGTTAATAAGAAATATATGTTTTATTAAAAAAGAGAAACACGTGAATAAGAAATAAGAGTTTTTACCAAAAAAAATTTATCCAGAATTTAAATCATTAGATTTTTAGCTGATATTTATTTTAACTTCCACATAATTTTAATTAAGAAAATTAGAAGGGGCCTCACAACATTGCATAGAAAACTGACTAGTGATATACTCTATAATCTAATGATCCAATGTTTAATTAAATTCTCACGTTCTTCATCTACTTTAATAGTCTCTTAACATTCCTTAAATTTTGAATTTCTTCTTGATGGAATTGTAGTATTAAAAAAGGGCTTTTTATATTGGAATAAATTAAAGAGGATGGTTTTTGTCATCTTAAGCTAAAATAATCTTCAAAGGTACGTGGTTAGATTATTTAGTATGTCAATAGTGTATTTAATTAATTAAAAAAAGAAAAAAAAAAGAAATAGAGTTGGGATGAAAAAATGTGGAAAATAATAAATTAAAATTAAATATTTGAAAATAAATTAGAATAAAGAAAGAGAAAACAATATATTTTCTTGTTGGATTTTTAATTTTGTAACAATTTTTGCAGCATTAATCATAATTGAACTAAAATCCTTTTTTTTTTAACCAGAAAAGAAAGAAAGAAGAAGACCGTACCTGAGAATCTGTCAGTTGCTCTGCCCACAGCAGGCCCAGCTCGACCCTCTAATTTCACCAGACCATCAGAAGAATGGGCTGGCGTTGGACTTAGCTAGCCCAGGTCATCAGATAAGAACACTGCTAGATTTTAAACCTATACTTTGGACTAGACCAGAGCAGATCATCTTGTTCCTGGAAGTGGAACATGAAGCATCCCGTTTATTTTAACGTTAGACTTCCTTAATTGTGCCTCACCAAGGCATTCACTGCTTTCGTACTGCACTTCACCATGGAAACTACATCAGTTCTCCTTCACTCTAAAACAATTCCATTCAGTTTCACTATTTCCATCAACAACAGAAAAAGAAAACTCTCTTTCCGGCATCACAACAAACACCTTCAATCCCATTTATCAATTACCAGTTTACTCTCTGGTCAAAACCTTAAACCCATAAAAAACCCATTAAACCTTCCTTTTTCATTTTGTCTGTCAACTTCATCCCTGAAAATAACGGGAACCCACTTGTTATCTCCTCCCAAATGCTCATATTCGGGCTCTGTAAGCACAGAGGGGCTTCAGACCCATCAATTTTTAAAACCCTTAAAAAACCTCTCTCTTGAGAAACTGAAAGCTACCCTTTTGCAATTAACCCCTGTTGATATCATCAAGTGGTCTGCCATCTTATCGACTGCAATTGCTGCCACTAAATGGACTGTGAATTTGGTAATTAACCCGTTTTTCTGGATGTATTTTAGCTGGACATGGTTGTTTTGGCCATGGTTTGTGGCTATTTCACTTGCTGTTTATGGTTTATGCTGCTTTTATAAGCATTCAATCGGTAAAGCTAGCATTTTTTAGCAACTTGCAATTGTTACATCAGTGTTCACGTGGTTAACTCTAGTCCCTCCTGCCCATTTCAGTGGATATCTACAAGGATGGCCTTTTGTGTTCTTTTTTGTGTATCATTATTTCTTCTTCTTCAATGTAAGTGTGAGGAAACGTTTGTATGGGGATTATTATGCACGTCCGCATGACACCAAGTGGGATTTCAACCCACCTAGATGGTGTCGCCATTTGTTTTGTGTTGGGGTCATGGCCGGGCACTGGCTTGCAGCTTTTGAAGGGCCAGAGCTGCACCTTATTCCTGGTGGGTTGATCAATGTGGGGATTTGGATTTTGATATTGGCAACTTTGCTAATGCAATATAATTCTACATTTTACCTTGCCAAGTATTCAGAGAAGGTGGTGGTGCCTTCTGCTGTTGTGCAGTTTGGGCCATATAGGTGGGTCCGGCACCCCATCTATTCGTCCACGTTGCTTCTCTTTGTGACTTATTTCATTGCGCTTCGTGCACCTTTGAGCCTGTTGTTTGTGGTAGCGGTATGTTTGATGTATTATGCACAGAAGGCAAAAATGGAGGAGGGTTTAATGATTGAGACTTTCGGGGAGAAGTATCTAGAGTACATGAGTAAAGTTCAGTACAAGTTCATTCCTTTGATTTATTAGGATGGCCTGCAGGTATGCATTGTTGATTTTTCAATGTGACCAATTTATCGGATATAAGTACTTGGATTTTTTAATGAGAAGGAAAAAAATTAGATTACACAGTGTGCGATTTTATTATCGTTATTTATGTCTTCAGAGTGCTTTGCCATGACTTTTTGTTTGTCATTACGATGCATCATGTAATGCCCTAGTTTAGTGGTGTTTCTTGTGTTGATGCGGATTGATTCACTGTAATATGCATGAAAGAGTTATGGTTTTCCAGAGATAAGCTTGCTGGGCATACCATTTGGTCTGGGCATTTTTCTTCTTTTCTTTTTTCTAGCATTTGAATGATCAATGGTCATTTTTATTCTACAAAAAAACAAAAGTGCTCATCTTTTAATATTTCCATGTTTCCTGCTTATATAATTGCCAACCTTGCCATAGCTCAGTACTTATTTGAAAATTTTGTTGCTCTAGCAGTTGGCTATGTTGGCACTACCCATGCCATTTTGCTGTTCTAGCCATTTGATAGATAGTTGTTAATAGCTCCAACTAGGGAATCAATTGCGGTTTGTTTACACATGCATGTTGGGTGTTTTTCTCTTGAAGCTAAAGAACACTTCTAGTCTGGACATTAAAGTTGGTGGTTGTTTGTCTTTGGAGATCTTCAGCACTCCACATGGTGCTTTGCTTTGTCATGCATGGTCCTTGGCTTTCAAAAATTTGAGCTCTTAGCCATTATCTTTTGCCTATTGACTTATATAGGGCTGTTTCAAAGAAGAGGATAAAAAATTGAGTCTTCTTTTTCACTTGCCTTGAAAGTCAAGTATTCAACAATGAGTTTATTTATTTTTTAAAATTGCCAAATAATCCAAATTTTATTCCATCTTGTATGTCTTCAACATTTTACTATTAGCTTAATGTCTCCATGTTTATTTTCTCACTTTTGGCGGCTCTGGTTTGAATTTTTAAGTTGAAATGAGATCATGCTATTATATTCTTCCATATATCTTTAGTTAAGTTTTATATGGTCTTAGAACTTCGTTCTTTTTAATTCCAAGTTATAACCATGTTATAATGTAATAAGTGGTAATGGCTTAATGGGTTTTGTGGCATTAAGAATTCACCTGTTTGGTATTATACAAATAAATCTGTGAAGTTGATATGAAGTGCTTATTTTTGTAAACTGCAAAGTAAAGATTAAAATAAGTTTTTTTTAACAACCCCTGTTAAAATCTACAGTAAAGTGCTGGCAGAATGTTAGTTTGTGATTATTTGGAGTATCAAATGTCTGTCGCTATTAGAACTTCTGATGTAGGGTAGGAAAAGGAAAACATTAGAAACAGCAGATAACAGCAATCTAATGGCTAAAATTGAACAAAATTGAAGCCGGAACAAGACAATAAGGCCTAGGGAACATAAAGAAACATCTAAAAATCTGAATAAATTGATAAATAAAAAAAGATTATCTATTAAACTAACCCCTTAGCATCCTATCTATACTAATTAAAATTCTATAGCTTTGTAGGAAAAGGATTCCCTAGTCAGGTTCAACAAGAAAAAACACTTAACCTCCAAGGAAATATTTAAAAGTTCACATGCTAATCATATGACCCTAAATTAATTAAATGAGCATTTATTTCAGAAATAAAATAAAAACAATTTCAAAGAAAGCTCCTCCATCAACTTGCTTGTGCTGTCTCCTTCGCTATTTTTTGAGAAATTAAAAGGAGCTAGCCATGTGCATCAAATGGTAGAAATAAGGCAATCAATAATTTAGATCTTTGGGGATTTTCAGAAGATGCTTATCCCAAGATTATGTTCTAAAATTTTTAATAACACACAAAAAATAGAAGTTTTGGACTTGGTGTTTCATCATTAACAGTCCAAATGGTATTTTATGAGAAATGTCGTAGAACTTGCAATCACAATGATTTGAATCCTCCACTGGTATGTCTTGTTTAGCAAAGTGTAAGCATAGAATGGTGTGGCTAGACCTGCCTGGTGCAGTTGTGTTGAACTGATAGTGTGCCTAAGAACCTTTTAAATCTCCAATCCGTTGAAAATTTGCTTAAAACCAATAAGCCTCTTTTTTTCATCCTGTAACGTGTCATCTGATATACTTTCTGGAGATGACTTGCTTCAAGAGTTTACACTGCCTTGAGGTTATCGAAATACTTATGTTTGAGTTGGGGCAAAATGCTTAATTCATTTGTTGGGTGTCTTTACTAATCACACATTATATTAAGAATGCAATTGAAAGACATGGTGTCACTGCTTTGGAAGAATTGTAATGGTCAACACAACTTTGTGTGATTAATACTATCTGTTTTACATTCCAAAGTTCCTTGCTTTCACCATTTTCTTTCTTAGAGTTTGCATTAATCAAATGCAATTCAGGTTGAAGTCTCTGCCAGATATGCAGCACTATAATGCAGTTTCTTCCACTTGTGTAGATACTGTAATGAAAATGCTGGGAATAGTTTATTCTGCTATAGTAAACCAGCTTCTGTCCTGGTTGATAATGATGGTTAATCAAGTCCCTTAATGATTTTAAGTGAAGAGCTAAAATGAAGATACTTGGATAAATTAGTAACAAGACAACAAGGAGCATTGAAATTGATTGTATCTATGAGGAACTACAATCAGCTCCTACCAGTGACGAAACTAAATGGTATAGGTTGTCATATCTAAGAATTTCCTTTATAATTACAGAGTCATTCATCTCAAGGGCATTTATAAGCAATCTGATGGTGCAACTGTATTACTGTTAGACAATTAATTGTTCAATTTGGACACCATAACGAAGTAATTTTCCATAAACAGAGACTTTTGAAGTCTAAAGACAAGTTCAGATTTTTAGTTTTCTTCTAATCTGGGTGTTTACAAGTTATTGAGGGATTTCTTTGGCCATCATGTTTAGCTGTTTTCCCATTTGAGAGTCATCAGTCATTTTAAAAGGCTAGTTTATTTAGCAATAATAATTGAATTTAGGAATTGTTGATGAACAAGGAGTTTACCTATCTTGAGGTACTTTGCTTATTATATAACATACTGCACAAACAGATTTATGGAACGGTATTGAGAGTTTTTAAGTTGTGTTAAAGACTTGATGCCTAGAGCATCCCCCCTTGCTCGTCTATACCCTGTCTTCTTAATTATTCCTTCTCACCTTCTACTTCTACAAAATCAGATCAAATTTTATCAAAGCATTGCTAAATCACTCATTGACTGTTCAGATTGATCCCAAATCCGAAGTAAAAACTTAAAATTTCTATATTCTTGAAGCTGTCCTACATAAGCAACTAAGCAAAAATATGTAGCGTTATGAATGTTATATTCAAGCTATAAAATTGTAAATAAATTGCGCTCTGCAATTCTAAATAATGATTCATTAATTTCTCAACTTACTTTTTATGAGAAAGATGGAGTCGTGATTCCATCAATGTGTGCATGTCAGATATTTTGTTATCGAGCACATGTTAGGAAATATAAGTGTTGTTGAATATACTTCTTGTCTTCTATTCTCTGCTTGGAGTTCAGTTCCCTATTATCTAACGAAACCTTATCAGGACAAACACATTTCATTTTTTTCATTTCGACTGTCCATTGAACTTTGAAAGGATAGAAATTCTATGAACCATTTGTGATGTATGATAATTTAAATTTGATCCCAATACGAACTTTAACCCCATCTTTTCATGACTTAAATTGAAGTGTACTTGCTTGCAGTGCAGTATAGGTGGCCGGTTGGGGGTTTCCTCTTCCATATAGTTAGTTATAAAGCTTTGTTTTTGGATAGGATTCAGCAGTTGATGTTTCTGTAGAGGGGGTCTTTTCTTCTTTCTTTATTTTAGGGTCACCTCTCTGACTTTTTAGCAGAAACATGTGATTTTAATCTAACAGGGACGACTCGTTGTAAGACACATCTTGATGACTACAACACCATGGAGCAAAGTTTATGCAATGTAGGTGGATCCTTGTCCTTTTTATGATCTACAATTCAGCCGGAACTGTTATGCCACGTGCTGAAGCTGTAGTATTGTGACACGAACTGCATTCTCTTGCAAGCCTCCATCTCAGGGAAGCTGACCCAATATCCCCTATAATTGATTGTATATAGATTAACACTTTAAGTTCAGTCCCCGAAAAAGAAAATCTGGGCATTGTGGAAGCCAGCTCATATGCACATGATAACCAGCTCATCATGATGAGAAGCATATCAGCCAACACTTGCTTTGCACCACGTTGTAAGCATGCGGTTGGAAAATTCAAGATAGAGCAAGAAATATATAACTCGAAAACACTAGGTTGTTTTCTTCTGATGGAAATCATTCTAGATCACTTTCTTTGTTCCATTATCATGCAAATAGGTAACTGGTCTTCTTTTGGCTTCATATACCTGTCAAACTTTCCGTACAGGGATGTCCAGGTTTCCACACTTGCGTTTATCGCGTTTTGATCTCTTTTTAAGGTATATGATGGGGAGGCTGGCTGGCATAACTTTTCTATGTTCTGCGAACGTGTTTCTTGGAAGTTTACCAGTTTCAGTCCCATCTATGTGCTATAATGTAAGTATTTTTATCCATGGGCTTCCCCGTTTCAGGAAATTTTTAGAAAGTTCGTAACAAGTGTCATTTTTAGTCTTGTGATGGATGGGAAGGGGATATGATTTTTTACATGTTATTTGGTATTCACTTCACGAAATCCTGTAGCCTTGCTGCATATGGAAATAGGGATATGGGTTTTAAGTACTTGCTTTCCATAATTCAAATATGAAATTGATATATAACAAATTAGTAAAGCTATTAGCAGCGCATGTAGAACTATATGGAAACTTCCATTTTCCTTTGCTCGTGTTCTTCTGTCTGGGACATGCTAATTCGTCTGAGAGACCAAGCTCCACTAAATACATTTTTTAAACAAAAAGCCCACAATAAAAGTTTATAATATTCATAAAAAAAAAAATCATCCAGTCATTACAGGAAGAGGAATTTGGTTGTTTGGGGTCCTGGATGATCTATATAACAAAAATTACGTACGAGGAAACAGCTACAATGTTTACTTTGACCTTGGAGATGATTTGGTTTTAGTAGCATGGTGGTCGTAGAGGTTCTTTTTGAAAGTTTCAGTTCTTTTGTTGGCTCTACTGAACTTAGCCTGAAAACTTAGAGTTGAATCCCTGTGCGTAGAGGGTCTCTGGGTTTTAAATGCGCGTGCAAGTCTCCCAAACTAGTATAGCCTGGAAGTCTCCCGACAGTGGAAAGGTGATCTTACAATAAAGGACATGCAAAAATCATGGGCACTGCTTCTCTGGACTTGTAATATCGTTCTGCGTGGTGGTGCCTTCTCATTTTACTTGAGACATCATCTGGTACATCTGTGCTTTTGATATGATTACGGCTAGCAGTAGCTGTGATCTGCATGCATCAAGTTCTAGTGGTTTTAGCGGCTAAAAGCACTACAACTTCGCCTGTTGCCTTTTTTCAAGATTTTAAGCAGTCATGCTAACTTTATCATATTTTTTAAACTTTTCATGACGCTGTCGATATTGTTATTAGTTCTTCTGTTATTACTCTCTATTCTCTGTTTTTAAAAGACTATTTTAGAAATTTAACACTAAAAACCAAGAATAAAAAATACCGAAGGGGCAAAGGTCATGTGAATTTGTAGGAGGAGATTTTTTCTTAACACACATCTTTTCTTTCTGTTAACAGATTGAGATTTTTATACTAGATTTTAGAGTCATTGTTTGCTATAGTGTTAGAATTTCATAGCTATTTCAAGTTGGGAATGCTTTCAAATAAGATTTGAAAGTTATTCTTCAAGATTTACTATATTTTTTTCAGTTATTTAAGATTTTTTTAAAATTTGATTTAAACTCTTTTATTATTTTTTTTAACTTTATATATAATGTTTTTTCTAGCATATAAGCTACGTAAAAGAATTGTAATATCGAGTTTTAATTAAATAAAATATTAGAATAATAAGAATTTAAATTGGAATTTTTGTTTATAGCCTCTGTTGTCTTTTTTTATATTGTTTTTATATGTATCAGGTGGTTTCTAAACTTCGTAATTTTTAATAATTAGTTGCTATGTGTTGTTAAATAACAATGATTATAAAAGGTGATCATAGAATAGAATATATTTATGTAGGAGAAGATAAAGAAGTTCTTCTTAAAAAAAAACATTTAAAAACTGGTAATAGAAAATATATAAAAATAATTACAGGATTGACTTTTTAGTTAGAGGTGATGAAATTGCATAGACTCAATGAAAAATTACCCCGTCGATTAGTGTAGTGGAGCCGAAGAAGAAAAAACTATAAAATCATGAGAAAAGTAATCATAAATTCATAGTTAGCTTTCAAAACTTGTTTAATAGGCATAAGCAAAGCTGGAGACAATATTTTAATCAAGATGAATATGATTTTGAAATTAATTTTTTTTATAATTCTAGTTCTATAATGAATTTGAATCAATCATCAAAATTTGATAAAAAGGATGCTAAAGAAAAAGATTTCAATACATAAATTTTCATCTTTGATGACTCCACGCAAGCGTATGCGAAAGATATTAAGTGAACTCTAATCTTATTAGTAAAATCATATATGAAAAGAACATTAAATTAGATGCAGCTCCAAATATGGTTTTTGATTAAGTATATTGAGGAGAATGTGCCTCCTAATGGGGTCATTTTAGATGATAAAGTTAAGTTGTGAAGGAAATATCTAAAAATTCTCTTGGTGGAGGAACCATCACACATTTTGCTGCTAATGTGAAGTTATTCGGTAGAAATTCTTCATTGCTTGTTCTTGGTGTTTTGTTTTCATCCGTGACAAAATGGGTGGTCTTCTTATATATTTGGGTGTCGCTTTATATGGAAAAATAGGAGAGATTTTAAAGGAAATGCTAGATTCTTTAACTTTAAAAAAGTCAGCAGAGATTTTGGGATTTTCTTCGAGGAAGCCATGGCGATTCAAGGCTTCAAACCAAGGACTGGACCATGTTTAAATACCCTTCCAAGTCACGATTCACTATCTGATCCTGTGAAATTTTCAAGCACACAATTACGCGACGAAAAGAATCTCTCCCTGTGAATATTTTCCTATCATCACATGCATGCTCTGCTCCGCTGTGAACAGCCAGCCGACGTGGAACTCCACCAAGCACAAACCCAGTAATTCCACGTGGCGCAAACCCAGTTGATTTATCTTTGCCAATGTTATCTTTCTCTGCGTTCTTTGTAGACCAAGAAGAGCAGAAGAAAAAATCTATGAACATGATAACTACTTCATTCACCATTCAAAGCCACATACATTTGATCCTCGAAATGCAAGAACTCGTGTCCAAAAGCTCAAATTCATAGTTCAAACAAACCTTTCTTTCATCCTTTATCTCTTTTGTTCCCTGTTTTCAATTCTTTTATTACTTCCTTTTCGTTTCTTCTGCAACCAATTATATGTCACAAGACGTCAAATTAAAGGCAGAATTAGACGTGAGGATGCTCTTGACATTGACATTGACTTGCCAACCTACGTACCTATATTAACAAACCATACACAGCCCATCAAATTAGAAAATTAAGGATCCCCAACAACGATTTTTAACAACCAAAATGAAACTAAAGGGAAACAAACAAAAAAAATCAAAGAAGAAACTCAATGGGGCCATTTTGCTTTTTTGGCCTCATTGAAACAGCTCCGATCACTGTTGAGAATTCGATTTCTATCCAATCAGGATATCGCTACTTTGTTCCTGCGGTTCACCCTTATAGGTAACCCCAGTTTGGGCACAGGGAAAGGGCCATACTGTATACCATCCTCGCCTCCCACAGTTTGCCACCTGATCACGCCAAGAGCACCACAAAATTACAAATCAAAACAGAGGTTTAAGCAAAGAAAGTTAAAAGAAAATCGACAGTAGTCGTCAATATCTTGCAATGTTAAAGTAAACAAAATGCAAACAAGATATATATATTTTTTTAATTAAAGAATCGATCAATTTTAAAGTCTATGACCATACATCAACCCTCTCTTCTTCAACAGTAAAGGATATTTTGAATGAATTTGTACGTCATTTGAAACCAAGTTTTTCTACTAAATACACCTCTCATATTAGCAACCAAATATATTTATAAAAAAATATCTTCTTTCGATTATTATTTTAAGACTCGAGCTTAAGAGATGAAGAGAGAAAACAAACATTTTTTACTATCTGATCTACTTTTCTAAATCACATGATGATCTAGTTTTGTCCT
The DNA here is from genome assembly GCA_015708895.1 of Populus ilicifolia. NCBI lineage: Eukaryota > Viridiplantae > Streptophyta > Magnoliopsida > Malpighiales > Salicaceae > Populus > Populus ilicifolia. The sequence goes on along the minus strand of SRLM01000278.1, from coordinate 599,498 downwards.
AATTGTAAAAACAATCCTAACAAAATAGAGTCTGTAGATCCCAAAACAGAGAGGACAGGAGAAGAGAAATTATGTGGCATACTTTAAAGGTTAGGAAGAAATGAAGCTTGTGGTGTCAACTATTCCTGACTCCGTTCATCGGTGACACGCCATTGAATTTGTCTATAGCAATTTCTACAGCTAGCTCGTAGCCATTTTGATTTTTAGGACCGCGTAGCTGGCAACTGTGTCGCTTGCTAAATAAAGACTAAAGGAGTGTGTGTGATTGTGATTTGCGTGCTTCACTTCTATTTCCCTAGAGCCGCTGTTGCTGTGGATTAAAGCTATATATAGATACGAGGAGGCCAAGTATTTTCGGACCAAAATATTTTCTGGGATATATATCCACACATGGTTATGAAAATCTCAGTAAATATTGCATGGCGATCAGTATATCGATCCTTTACCACATTAATGCAATATATTATGTATAAAGCTTACTCGACATATCAAGATGCAAGCAAATTCATGTGGAGTATGTGACATCCGCGCGTTAATCTACAAGCATGCAATTACATATATATACACCATCAGCCATTATCAACTCCTAGCTGATCCTCTAATTGTAATTCTAACTCATACTGCATGTCGTGAGAAGGTCATAGACTTAAAAGTATACGTTAGATAAATATATCATGCATGAAAGCCATGCGTCTTGAGAATGATTCTGAATTCTGTTTTTGCTAGACTGGTATCCACTATTCGAATCCACTTGAACCCAAAAAAAATATCTCTATGACCGATGGCTTTTGCCTGTGAACAAGGACCACTTCCACGGCTTAAGGAAAACCGAGAGGACCACCACAGCACCTCCATCAAAGCCTCCCCAGTCGACCAACAGTAGGCAGAAGTCCTTTTTAAGAAAACCTAACCCACGTGGCTCGACCTTTATCTCCCATTTCAAAACAAAATCAGTAGATATATATATATATATATATATACGCAAGTACTGTTCCCTCCCCTCCCCCCACCCCACTAACAAGTGGATGTATATTGTGGATATATTTAGAGACCTCTAGGACTGAAATAGGTTTATCAGTGAAGTTAATGGAGAGTAGAAATGTCAACTCTCCAATATAACATCGTACTCAGAAACCAAACTCTATGAGAATATGCTAGTTGTTAATCACAACGTTGTTTCTCTGTGCTAGTTTTAACATATTGACAACCTTTCATATAAACTGTACTTAAGCTTTCATATAAACTGTACTTAAGCTTGTTTTTAGTACTCTTGATGTGTGCTTGGTAGATTAGTTTGTGTGTGTGGGGGGGGGGGGGGGGTTGTTGGAACCTGTAAGTGGTTGTGAGATGGTGCAGTAGAATGAGCATCTCAAGCTTGGCTAGCTCACTTCCGGGACAGGAGTGCACTCCATTGCCAAAGGGCATGTACGTGTTAGGTCTCGGAGGCACCTGCAACATCACAGAAAATACAATTTTCACCCCATTATATATCGTCTCTTAAGTTCCTTGCCTATCATTATCATCATCAACATATGCTCTGAATATATTTATCTTTTTCTATAAATAAGAGATGATATATCATATATGTGATTCCAAACAAGACCATACTCATCACACTGCTACAATCACTGCTTGTGTTTGGTACTAGCCTACAAAAACCAACTCACGTGATCTGATATTTAAAAGATTTCATGACCAGCTGATTGATCATCTAAAAACAGGAAAGATTCACGTAAACAAAATTGAAAAGGACATTACTCGTCAGGTAGGATAATCTAGCCACTATTAACCTTATATTTTCTTTCAGAAACAAGATAGAATGTAGCAGTGCATGACCCACTTCATGAAATTTGGTCAGTGACTCAGAAACACAGTATGCAAAGTCGACACACACACGCACATGTATATACAATTACAGGTAATCTACATATATATGGTTGTGTAGCTAAGTGTACGTACGCAAGTGAATTAATCATTCCGGCCCTCACCTCGAATCTTGAAGGATCAAATTTCTCGGGTTGAGGGAAAAAATCTGCACAGTGATGAATGCTTCTAAAGAGAGGAAGAACCTTCCAACCTTTGGGGATAAAGTAGCCTTCAAACTCAACATCTTGAACTGCTTCTCTGAACGTGAAAGACAGTATACTTGCTGTTCTTAGCGTCTCTTGGATCACCTGAAATATTTTTTTTATCCCTTCAATTAGAATTATAACACATTATAGTTATATATAGATATTTAAACTAGTTTCTTTTGTTTGAAAACGAAGACATTTTTTTCGTTTTATTTATTCTTACAATTCAAGTCCCGCCAATGAAAGAAGAAAAATGAAGGATGATGATATACATGTCAATTAAGCTAGTAGAAAACTAAATTAAGTTGAATCTGTCAAAATTGATATTTCTACCCGGCTAGTCAACGGCATGCGCCTTGTATCCTCCCACGTAAGCCCTCGATTTGCCTCTACTATTTTGCTTCTAATCAGTTCCTGTTCTCTCTACAACAAACAATTAATTTTTTGTATGAGTGATACAGACCACACAATACATACTCGATAAATCTAAGATTTGATTGCTTTCTATGCCGCAAGCATCTCTGCTCAAGGCATTGTTTTAATTAATAGACCAATGATTGGTCATACTAATAAATAAAGAAAAGAATCGAAAATAAAACCAAGTTAATAAGACAAAAGAGTAGACACATAAGAAACTAGACATAATTGTACAATCATTCAAAATAGTAAAATGCAGGTTCCAAAGAATGATAAAAGAACGGAAGGAGGAGAAAGTTAAAAGGGATGGAGATAGATTAACGTGGGAGAAATTTACCGTGACAGCTTCTAGTGAATCTTGATTATCATGCAAGTACTTCAAGATCCATGTCAGGACACTAGCAGTCGTGTCATGAGCAGCAAATATCACTCCAATTATATTATCTGCAATTTGAGAATCACTAAGCTGATTCAGCTTCTCCTGATCTTTAGCTCCTAATAACACTCCAAGCAATCCTCCTTCACGTCTCCCGCTTTCCCTTCTCTTCTGTATCAATTTCCTCAATGTCTCGTTGAGTAGCTTCCTTGCCTTTTCAAACAAACATCAAAACCCAGCACTCATAATTATTACATTGTTATTTGTTTTTCAAAATCAATAATACACTATTTCTTCACTACTTTGTTGACAATAAAATGTGTGCGCACTTGAGGACAACGTAGGATAAGACACCGATTTAGCATGAAGCAGTAACCACAGAAATTGAAGAGAGAGGGGACCTTGCTAGCTAGCTAGCTAGCTCCTTACTTTCATTGCTTTGTGGAAGGGTGTTCCTGGTAAATCCAGAGGCATAGAATTATATCCCTTCTCCAGGCACCGATACAGATGCTTAATCCCGTCCATTTCCAAGTCTTGTTTCGCACCAAAGGCAGAAATCATTGCCACATCAAAAGCATACTAATTAAAAGGAGGGGGGTGGGGGGAGGAAAAGAAAAGTACGTTTATTTTAGAATCTTAATGGGATTAAAGTAGTAAGAGATAAATTTAGTTTTTAAGAAACCGACATGTATACATACATACCCTCTTCATTTCTTGCAAAGTATTAATAGTGTTACTCTTCCAAGTGGGAAGAAGTCTGAGGACAATTTGCTCGATCTTTGAGACAGACCCTCTTATGGCAGAGGGTAAAAAAGAGGCCTGCACCAACTTTTTGAGTCTTGAATGATAGGGCCCTTGATGAAAGAACAGAGCCTCTGGTCCTATCATCTTTTCTTTACTGGTCGGATATGTAGGCTTGAACAAATGAGCCCGTGTCACTAGAACAATTCTTGCTGCTTCTGGACTTGAAATCATTACACAAGGGCATCCCAATATGTGGGTCTTAAATATGTCTCCAAACCTACAAAATGAGCTTAATTATCGACGTCAAAAGAGAATCGAGCAACAAAACATATTTATACACGTAGAGGTATATTTATATGAACGTCAGGGGTGTGCTATATGTCTCTTTGATGCTATATATGGTATGTATATGTAGTGTAACTTCTGTATACCGTTTTTGCCTATCGGAGAAGAAGGAATTTGGATTCTCAGTATAGAGCTTGAGTGTCTCTCCAATATAAGGCCAGCCCATTGAGCCAGGTGGTAGGCGTTTGTCTTTGGGGTGATGCCATTGAAGAAAAAGAAGCAACAACGAAAAACAGCAGAACAGGACTGGTACCATCACAATAGCAACCTGAGAATATCGTAAAGTTGCAAAAGCAAAAGGTGTTGACAAACTAAGTTGCATGGTTGTAATAAAGAACAGCTAACTACAGAAGGATGTGGCAGAGGCTAAATTGAACAGGTGCTAGTATTGGTGACTTAGAGAGAGGGAGAGGCTAATGGGGTGAAGTTGTGGGGCTTATATAGAAGGGACAAGGGGTTTGTAGGTGACAGGCGTCACCGCATTTATGGAGCTCCTTTCTCTTCTCTTCAGCCCCTCCTTCGCAATAATTGTCCATTAACCCTTTTGACTTGATACTACTGTTTCTCTTTGGACACGTTCATTCGGACGATGATGTACGGCTCACGCGATGAATACCTCTACCACATCATGCCTTATGCATTCAACATTTGTCTCCCACAAATCTTCAATTTCAACAGCTAATTCTTATGCTACTTGCTCATTCTATTAAGAAAAGATGGGAAATCATCCGGTACAAATGATATACCATGCAATAGCTAAGCCAATCAACGACCAATGATATCTTCTTCTTTTTTATAATAATGGATTGCCTTAATTTTAAAATTTTATTTTAAAAATAACCTCTAAGAAGTTAAAAGACCGTTTATAGAAAAATAAAATAAATGCGTTCCAAAAAAGATAAAATAAAAATAAAAAGGAACATATATGAGTGTGTGTTAAAGACGTGAAATTAGACACAATAGTAATTGATATGTCATCAATTTTTTTGTTCATCTTTTTTTTTTTGTTTGTATGAACTTAATTTTAATTTTAATTTCCTCCAAAATGTTTGTGATTTTTTTAACGCTTTTCCAAATTATTTTAACCTAAATGATACTGCTCACAGATTACAAATGAAGTACTAATTAGAAATTAAAAACAAATGAAGAAAATTGTAATTCACGCTCCTGAGTTAAAAGCCTGGTTGTGTGTGTTACCTGCGTATATACAAGGAAGGAAAGACATGAGATTGCCGCCGTGATTACCTCAAACCGATTGTCACCTGTCAGCCCTGCCGATCTTATCCCGGCGATGCAGTCTGAACCCTTGTGTTAGTGCAGACGTGTAAGTGGCCAAGTTGCCTGGCTTGCCGTGTCTTAGGGCATCCCCAATGCAGCTGCTAAATAAAAAATGTAATATTTTAACTTCTTTTATTTATTTTTCATTTAAAAAAAAACCAAACCAAAATACTAAAAATATTTTATTAAAAATATTATTCCTCCATATTTTTTAGAAGAGTTAAAATTAATAAAATAAAGTCAATAAAAAAAA